>JASTWF010001797.1:0-58231 GCA_030390025.1 Squalus acanthias | reverse complement strand
ACCAATATACACACACACACACCAATATACAAACACACACCAATATACACACAAACCCACCAATATACACACACACACACCAATATACACACACACACCAATATACAAACACACACCAATATACACACAAACCCACCAATATACACACACACACACACCAATGTACACACACACACCAATATACACACACACCCACCAATACACACACACACACACCAATATACACACACACACACCAATATACACACACACACACCAATATACACACACACACACACACCAATATACACACACAATATACACACACACACACCAATATACACACACACTCAACAATATACACACACACACCCACCAATATATAAACACACACACCAATATACACACACACACCAATATACACACACACAACCACCAATATACACACACACACACACACCAATATACACACACACACACACACACCAATATACACACACACACACCAATATACACACACACACCAATATATACACACACATACCAATATATACACACACCCACACCAATATACACACACACACACCAATATACACACAGACACACACTAATATACACACACACACACCAATATACACACACACACACCAATATACACACACACACACCAATATACACACAGACACACACTAATATATACACCCACCCACCAATATACACACACACAGCAATATACACACACACACCAATATAAACACACACACCAACATACACACACACACCAATATACACACACACACACCAATATACACACACCCACCAATATACACACACACACACACCAATATATAAACACACCCACCAATATACACACACACACACCAATACACACACACCAATATACACACACCCACCAATATACACACACACACACCAATATATAAACACACCCACCAATATACACACACACACACCAATATACACACACACCCACCAATTTACACACAGACACACAACAATATACACACACACACACCAATATACACACACACACACACCAAAAAATACACACCCACCAATATACACACACACACACCAATATATAAACACACCCACCAATATACACACACACACCAATATATACACACACACACACCAATATACACACACACACACCAATATATACACACCCCCCACCAATATACACACAGACACACACTAATATACACACACACACACCAATATACACACACACACACCAATATACACACACCCACCAATATACACACACACACACACCAATATATAAACACACCCACCAATATATACACACACACCAATATACACACACACACACACCAATATACACACACACACACCAATATATACACACACCCCCACCAATATACACACAGAAACACACCAATATACACACACACACACCAATATACACACACACACACCAATATACACACACACCCACCAATATACACACACACACCAATATACACACACACCCACCAATATAGACACACACACCAATATACACACACACACACCAATATACACACACACACCAATATACAAACACACACCAATATACACACAAACCCACCAATATACACACACACCCACCAATATACACACAGACACACAACAATATACACACACACACACCAATATACACACACACACACCAATATACACACACACACACACCAATATACACACACCCACCAATATACACACACCCACCAATATACACACACACACACCAATATATAAACACACCCACCAATATACACACACACACCAATACACACACACCAATATACACACACCCACCAATATACACACACACACACATCAATATATAAACACACCCACCAATATACACACACACACACCAATATACACACACACCCACCAATATACATACAGACACACAACAATATACACACACACACACCAAAAAATACACACCCACCAATATACACACACACACACCAATATATAAACACACCCACCAATATACACACACACACCAATATATACACACACACACACCAATATACACACACACACACACCAATATACACACACACACACACACCAATATATACACACACCCCCACCAATATACACACAGACACACACTAATATACACACACACACCAATATACACACACACACACCAATATACACACACACCCACCAATATACACACACACCAATATACACACACACCCACCAATATAGACACACACACCAATTTACACACACACACACCAATATACACACACACCCACCAATATACACACACACACCAATATACACACACACCCACCAATATAGACACACACACCAATATACACACACACACACCAATATACACACACACACACCAATATACAAACACACACCAATATACACACAAACCCTCCAATATACACACAAACCCTCCAATATACACACACACACACACCAATATACACACACACACCAATATACACACACACACCAATATACACACACACACACCAATATACACACACACACACACACACCAATATACACAAACACACACCAATATACACACAAACCCACCAATATACACACACACCAATATACAAACACACACCAATATACACACAAACCCACCAATATACACACACACACACCAATATACACACACACACCAATATACAAACACACACCAATATACACACAAACCCACCAATATACACACACACACACACCAATGTACACACACACACCAATATACACACACACACACCAATACACACACACACACACCAATATACACACACACACACACCAATATACACACACACACACCAATATACACACACACACACCAATATACACACACACACACACACACCAATATACACACACAATATACACACACACACACCAATATACACACACACTCAACAATATACACACACACACCCACCAATATATAAACACACACACCAATATACACACACACACCAATATACACACACACAACCACCAATATACACACACACACACACACCAATATACACACACACACACACACCAATATACACACACACACACCAATATACACACACACACCAATATATACACACACATACCAATATATACACACACCCACACCAATATACACACACACACACCAATATACACACACACAGCAATATACACACACACCCACCAATATACACACACACCAATATATACACCCACCCACCAATATACACACACACAGCAATATACACACACACAGCAATATAAACACACACACCAATATACACACACACACCAATATACACACACACACCAATATACACACACCCACCAATATACACACACACCAATATATAAACACACCCACCAATATACACACACACACCAATACACACACACCAATATACACACACCCACCAATATACACACACACACACACCAATATATAAACACACCCACCAATATACACACACACACACCAATATACACACACACCCACCAATTTACACACAGACACACAACAATATATACACACACACACCAATATACACACACACACACCAAAAAATACACACCCACCAATATACACACACACACACCAATATATAAACACACCCACCAATATACACACACACACACCAATATATACACACACACACACCAATATACACACACACACACACACACCAATATATACACACCCCCCCAATATACACACAGACACACACTAATATACACACACACACACCAATATACAAACACACACCAATATACACACAAACCCACCAATATACACACACACACACCAATATACACACACACACACCAATATACACACACACCCACCAATACACACACACCAATATACACACACACACCCCAATATACACACACACACACCAATATACACACACACACACCAATATACACACACAACAATATACACACACACACACCAATATACACACACACTCAACAATATACACCCACACACCCACCAATATATAAACACACACACCAATATACACACACACAACCACCAATATACACACACACACACACCAATATACACACACACCCACCAATATACACACACACACCAATATATACACACACACCCACCAATATACACACACACACCAATATATACACACACATACCAATATATACACACACCCACCAATATACACATGCACACCAATATACACACACACACACCAATATACACACACACAGCAATATACACACACACCCACCAATATACACACACACACCAATATACACACACACAGCAATATACACACACACCAATATAAACACACACACCAATATACACACACACACCAATATACACACACACACCAATATATACACCCACCCACCAATATACACACACACAACAATATACACACCCACCCACCAATATACACATACACACCGACATACACACACACCCACCAATATACACACAGACACACACCAATATACACACACACACACACCAATAGACACCCACCCACCAATATACACACGCACACACACACCAATATATAAACACACCCACCAATATACACAAACACCCACCAATATATACACACACACACCAATATACACACACACACACCAATATATACACACACACCCACCAATATACACACAGACACACCAATATACACACACACACACCAATATACACAAACACACACCAATATACACACACACCCACCAATATACACACACACACACCAATATACACACACACACACCAATATACACACACACACACACCAATCTACACACACACACCAATAAACACACACACACCAATATACACACACACACCAATATACACACACACACACCAATATACACACACACACCAATATACGCACACACACACACCAATACACATACACACACACCAATATACACACACACCAAAATACACACACACACCAACACACCAATACACACACACACCCCAATATACACACATTTCACACACATAAATATACACTCACACACATATACACACACACACACCAATATACACACACCCCCCCAATATACACACATTTCACACACATCAATATACACACACACACACACACCAATATACACACACACACACACCAGTATATACACACACACCAATATACACACACACACGCACCAATATATACACTCACACCAATATGCACACACACACCAATATACACACACACACATATACACACCAATATACACACACACACACACCAATATATACACTCACACCAATATGCACACACACACCAATATACACCCCCCCCCAATATACACACATTTCACACACATCAATATACACACACACACACACACACCAATATACACACACACACCAATATATACACACACACCAATATACACACACACACCAATATATACTCACACCAATATGCACACACACACCAATATACACACACACACATATACACACACACACACCAATATACACACACACACACACACCAATATATACACTCACACCAATATGCACACACACACCAATATACACACACACACATATACACACACACACACAGCAATATACACACACACACCAATATACACACACACACCAATCTACACACACACACCAATCTACACACACACACCAATATACACACACACACCAATATACACACACACACCAATATACACACACACACCAATATACACACACACACACCAATATACACACACACACACCAATCTACACACACACACCAATAAACACACACACACCAATATACACACACACACAAATATACACACACACACACACCAATATACACACACACACACCATTATACGCACACACACACCAATACACATACACACACACCAATATACACACACACACACACACCAATACACACACACACCCCCCAATATACACACATTTCACACACATCAATATACACACACACACACACCAATATACACACACACCCCAATATATACACACACACCAATATACACACACACACGCACCAATATATACACTCACACCAATATGCACACACACACACCAATATACACACACACACATATACACACACACACACCAATATACATACACACACACACCAATATATACACTCACACTAATATGCACACACACACACACCAATATACACACACACACATATACACACACACAGCAATATACACACACACACCAATATACACACGCACACCAATATACACACACACCAATACACACACACAAACACACCAATATACACACAAACACACCAATATCCACACACACACACCAATATACACACACACCAATATACACACACACACCAATACACACACACACACACCAATATACACACACACACACACCAATATACACACACACACACCAATATACACACACACACACCAATATACACACACACACACACACCAATATACACACACAATATACACACACACACACCAATATACACACACACTCAACAATATACACACACACACCCACCAATATATAAACACACACACCAATATACACACACACACCAATATACACACACACAACCACCAATATACACACACACACACACACCAATATACACACACACACACACACCAATATACACACACACACACCAATATACACACACACACCAATATATACACACACATACCAATATATACACACACCCACACCAATATACACACACACACACCAATATACACACACACAGCAATATACACACACACCCACCAATATACACACACACCAATATATACACCCACCCACCAATATACACACACACAGCAATATACACACACACAGCAATATAAACACACACACCAATATACACACACACACCAATATACACACACACACCAATATACACACACCCACCAATATACACACACACACACACCAATATATAAACACACCCACCAATATACACACACACACCAATACACACACACCAATATACACACACCCACCAATATACACACACACACACACCAATATATAAACACACCCACCAATATACACACACACACACCAATATACACACACACCCACCAATTTACACACAGACACACAACAATATATACACACACACACCAATATACACACACACACACCAAAAAATACACACCCACCAATATACACACACACACACCAATATATAAACACACCCACCAATATACACACACACACACCAATATATACACACACACACACCAATATACACACACACACACACACCAATATATACACACCCCCCCAATATACACACAGACACACACTAATATACACACACACACACCAATATACAAACACACACCAATATACACACAAACCCACCAATATACACACACACACACCAATATACACACACACACACCAATATACACACACACCCACCAATACACACACACCAATATACACACACACACCCCAATATACACACACACACACCAATATACACACACACACACCAATATACACACACAACAATATACACACACACACACCAATATACACACACACTCAACAATATACACACACACACCCACCAATATATAAACACACACACCAATATACACACACACAACCACCAATATACACACACACACACACCAATATACACACACACCCACCAATATACACACACACACCAATATATACACACACACCCACCAATATACACACACACACCAATATATACACACACATACCAATATATACACACACCCACCAATATACACATGCACACCAATATACACACACACACACCAATATACACACACACAGCAATATACACACACACCCACCAATATACACACACACACCAATATACACACACACAGCAATATACACACACACCAATATAAACACACACACCAATATACACACACACACCAATATACACACACACACCAATATATACACCCACCCACCAATATACACACACACAACAATATACACACCCACCCACCCACCAATATACACATACACACCGACATACACACACACCCACCAATATACACACAGACACACACCAATATACACACACACACACACCAATAGACACCCACCCACCAATATACACACGCACACACACACCAATATATAAACGCACCCACCAATATACACAAACACCCACCAATATATACACACACACACCAATATACACACACACACACCAATATATACACACACACCCACCAATATACACACAGACACACCAATATACACACACACACACCAATATACACAAACACACACCAATATACACACACACCCACCAATATACACACACACACACCAATATACACACACACACACCAATATACACACACACACACACCAATCTACACACACACACCAATAAACACACACACACCAATATACACACACACACCAATATACACACACACACACCAATATACACACACACACCAATATACGCACACACACACACCAATACACATACACACACACCAATATACACACACACCAAAATACACACACACACCAACACACCAATACACACACACACCCCAATATACACACATTTCACACACATAAATATACACTCACACACATATACACACACACACACCAATATACACACACCCCCCCAATATACTCACATTTCACACACATCAATATACACACACACACACACACCAATATACACACACACACACACCAGTATATACACACACACCAATATACACACACACACGCACCAATATATACACTCACACCAATATGCACACACACACCAATATACACACACACACATATACACACCAATATACACACACACACACACCAATATATACACTCACACCAATATGCACACACACACCAATATACACCCCCCCCCAATATACACACATTTCACACACATCAATATACACACACACACACACACACCAATATACACACACACACCAATATATACACACACACCAATATACACACACACACCAATATATACTCACACCAATATGCACACACACACCAATATACACACACACACATATACACACACACACACCAATATATACACACACACACACACCAATATATACACTCACACCAATATGCACACACACACCAATATACACACACACACATATACACACACACACACAGCAATATACACACACACACCAATATACACACACACACCAATCTACACACACACACCAATCTACACACACACACCAATATACACACACACACCAATATACACACACACCAATATACACACACACACCAATATACACACACACACACCAATATACACACACACACACCAATCTACACACACACACCAATAAACACACACACACCAATATACACACACACACAAATATACACACACACACACACCAATATACACACACACACACCATTATACGCACACACACACCAATACACATACACACACACCAATATACACACACACACACACACCAATACACACACACACCCCCCAATATACACACATTTCACACACATCAATATACACACACACACACACCAATATACACACACACCCCAATATATACACACACACCAATATACACACACACACGCACCAATATATACACTCACACCAATATGCACACACACACACACCAATATACACACACACACATATACACACACACACACCAATATACATACACACACACACCAATATATACACTCACACTAATATGCACACACACACACCAATATACACACACACACATATACACACACACAGCAATATACACACACACACCAATATACACACGCACACCAATATACACACACACCAATACACACACACAAACACACCAATATACACACAAACACACCAATATCCACACACACACACCAATATACACACACACCAATATACACACACACACCAATACACACACACACACCAATACAAATAACAACAACTTGTATTTATATAACACCTTTAACGTAGTAAAATATCCCAAGGTGCTTCACAGGAGTATTATAAGACAAAAAATTGACACTGAGCCACATAACGAGAAATTAGTGCAGATGACAAAAGATTGGTCAAAGAGGTAGGTTTTAATGAGCGTCATAAAGGAGGAAAGTGAAGTAGCGAGGCGGAGAGGTTTAGGGAGGGAATTCCAGAGCTTAGGGCCTAGGCAACAGAAGGCACGGCCACCAATGGTTGAGCGATTATAATCAGGGATGCTCAAGAGGGCAGAATTAGAGGAGCGCAGATATCTCGGGGGGGGGGTTGTGGGGCTGGAGGAGATTACAGAGATAGGGAGGGGTGACGCCATGGAGGGATTTGAAAACAAGGATGAGAATTTTGAAATCAACGTGCTGCTTAACCGGGAGCCAATGTAGGTCATCGAGCACAGGGTGATGGGCGAACGGGACTTGGTGCGAGTTAGGACACGGGCAGCTGAGTTTTGGATTACCTCAAGTTTACGTAGGGTAGAATGTGGGAGGCCAGCCAGGAGTGCATTGCAATAGTCAAGTCTAGAGGTAACAAAGGCATGGATGAGGGTTTCAGCAGCAGATGAGCTGAGGCAGGGGCAGAGACAGGCGATGTTACGGAGGTGGAAGTAGGCGGTCTTAGTTATGCTGCGGACATGTGGTCGGAAGCTCATTTCAGGGTCAAATATGACACCAAGGTTGCGAACAGTGTGGTTCTGCCTCAGACAGATGTTTGGGAGAGGGATGGAGTCAGTGGCTAGGGAACGGAGTTTGTGGTGGGGACCGAAAACAATGGCTTCGGTCTTCCCAATTTTTAATTGGAGAAAATTTCTGCTCATCCAGTACTGGATGTCAGAGAAGCAGTCTGACAATTTAGAGACCGTGGAGGGGTCGAGAGAAGTGGTGGTGAGGTAGAGTTGGGTGTTGTCAGTGTACTCCTCCATCACCATCCCTTGGTATGTCCTCTCCCACCGGCAGGACAGACCCACCAGAGGTGGGGGCACAGTGGTATACAGTCAGGAGGGAGTGGCTCTGGGAGTCCTCAACATTGACTCCGGACCCCATGAAGTCTCATGGCTTCAGGTCAAGGAAACCTCCTGCTGATTACCACCTACCGCCCTCCCTCAGCTGATGAATCAGTACTCCTCCATGTTGAACACCACTTGGAAGAAGCACTGAGGGTAGCAAGGGCACAGAATGTTCTCTGGGTGGGGGACTTCAATGTCCATCACCAAGAGTAGCTCGGTAGCACCACTACTGACTGAGCTGGCGGAGTCCTGAAGGACATAGCTGCCAGACTAGGACTGCCGCAGGTGGTGAGAGAACCAACACGAGGGAAAAACATACTTGACCTCGTCCTCACCAATCTACCTGTCGCAGATGCATCTGTCCATGGCAGTATTTGTAGCAGTGACCACCGCACAGTCATTGTGGAGACAAAATCTCGTCTTCACACTGAGGACACCCTCCATCGTGTTATGTGGTACTACCACCGTGCTAAATTGGATATATTCAGAACAGATCTAGCAGTTCAAAACTGAGCATCCATGAGGCGCTGTGGGCCATCAGCAGCAGCAGAATTGTATTCTACCACAATCTGTAACCTCAAGCCAGGCGACCAACCCTAGTTCAATGAGGAGTGCAGAAGAGCATGCCAGGAGCAGCACAGGCGTATCTAAAAATGAGGTGCCAACCTGGGGAAGCTGCAACACAGGACTACATGCATGCTAAAAAGCAGAAGCAGCATGCTTAGACAGGACTAAGCGATCCCACAATCAATTGATCAGATCAAAGCTCTGCAGTCCTGCCACATCCAGTCGTGAATGGTGGTGGACCATTAAACAACTAACGGGAGGAGGAGACTCCATGAATATCCCCATCCTCAATGATGGCAGAGCCCAGCACGCGAGTGCAAAAGACAAAGCTGAAGCGTTTGCAACCATCTTCAGCCAGAAGTGCCGAGTGGATGATCCATATCAGCCTCCTCCTGAGGTCCCCACCATCACAGATGCCAGTCTTCAGCCAATTCGATTCATCCACGTGATATCAAGAAACGGCTGAGCGCACTGGATACAGCAAAGGCTATGGGCCCCGACAACATCCCGGCTGTTGTGCTGAAGACTTGTGCTCCACAACTAGCCGTGCCTCTAGCCAAGCTGTTCCAGTACAGCCTCAACACTGGCATCTAACCGACAATGTGGAAAACTGCCCAGGTATGTCTTGTCAACAAAAAGCAGGACAAAACCAACCCAGCCAGTTACCGCCCCATATGTCTACCCGATCATCAGCAAAGTGATGGAAGGTGTCGTCGACAGTGCTATCAAGCGGCACTTACTCACCAATAACCTGCTCACTGATGCTCAGTTTGGATTCCACCAGGACCACCTGGCTCCAGACATCATTACAGCCTTGGTCCAAGCATGGACAAAGGGGCTGGATTCCAGAGGTGAGGTGAGAGTGACTGCTCTTGACATCAAGGCAGCATTTGACCGAGTGTGGCATCAAGGAGCCCTAGTAAAATTGAAATCAATGGGAATCAGGGGAAAAACACTCCACTGGCTGGATTCATACCTGGCACAAAGGAAGATGGTTGTGGTTGTTGGAGGCCAATCATCTCAGCCCCAGGACATCGCTGCAGGAGTTCCTCAGGGCAGTGTCCTAGGCCCAACCATCTTCAGCTGCTTCATCAATGACCTTCCCTCCATCATAAGGTCAGAAAAGGGGATGTTAGCTGATGATTGCACAGTGTTCAGTGCCATTCGCAACTCCTCAGATAATGAAGCAGTCCATGCCCGCATGCAGCAAGACCTGGATGACATTCAGGCTTGGTCTGATAAGTGGCAGGTAACATTCGCACCAAACAAGTGCCAAGCAATGACTATCTCCAACAGGCGAGAGTCTAACCACCGCCCCTTGACATTCAATGGCATTACCATCATTGAATCCCCATCATCAACATCTTGGGGTCACCATTGACCAGAAACTTAACTGGACCAGCCACATAAATACTGTGGCTACAAGAGCAGGTCAGAGGCTAGGTATTCTGTGGTGAGTGTCTCACATCCTGACTCCCCAAAGCCTTTCAATCATCTACAAGGCACAAGTCAGGAGTGTGATGGAATACTCTCCACTTGCCTGGATGAGTGCAGCTCCAATAACACTCCAGAAGCTTGACACCATCCAGGACAAAGCAGCCCGCTGGATTTGCACCTCATCCACCACCTTAAACATTCACTCCATCCACCACTGGCGCGATGTGTCTGCAATCTGTACCGTCTACAAGATGCACTGCAACAACTCGCTAAGGCTTCTTCGGCAGCACCTCCCAAACCCGCGACCTCTGCCACCTAAAAAGACAAGGACAGCAGGTGTATGGGAACACCACCACCTCCAAGTTCCTCTCCAAGGTACACACCATCCTGACTTGGAAATATATTGCCGTTCCTTCATCGTCGCTGGGTCAAAATCCTGGAACTCCCTCCCTAACAGCACCGTGGGAGTACCTTCACCACAAGGACTGCAGCGGTTCAAGAAGGTGGCTCACCGCCACCTTCTCAAGGGCAATTAGGGATGGGCAATAAATCCTGACCTTGACAGCAACGCCCATATCCCAGGAACGGAAAAAAAACTGGCACCGTGTTTTCGTATGATGTCGCCGAGGGGCAGCATGTAGATGAGAAATAGGAGGGGGCCAAGGATAGATCCTTGGGGGACCCCAGAGGTAACGATGCGGGAGTTGGAAGAGAAGCCATTGCAGGTGATTTTATGTCTACAATTAGATAGATCAGAATGGAACCAGGCGAGTGCAGTCCCACCCAGCTGGACGATGGTGGAGAGGCGTTGGAGGAGGATGAAGTGTTCAACCGTGTCAAAAGCTGCAGACATGTCAAGAAGGATGAGGAGGGATAGTTTACCTTTGTCACAGTCACAGAGGATGTCATTTGTGACTTTGAGAGCTGTTTTGGTACTGTGGCAGGGCAGAAACCGGATTGAAGGGATTCAACATGGAGTACCGGGAAAGATGGGCACGGATTTGGGAGGCGACAACACGTTCAAGGACCTTGGAGAGGAAAGGGAGGTTGGAGATGGGGCGGTAGTTTGCAAGGACAGTGAGGTCAAGGGTTGGTTTTTTTGAGGAGAGGGGTGATAATGGCAGATTTGAGGGAGGGGGGGTCAGTACCTGAGGAGAGAGAACCGTGAACAATGTCAGCTAACATGGGAGCCAGAAAAGGAAGTTGGGTGGTCAGTAGTTCAGTGGGAATAGGGTCAAGGGAGCAGGAAGTGGGTCTCATGGACAAGATGAGTTTGGAGAGGTCAAGAGGAGATCGGAGAGAAACTGGTGAAAGATGTGAGTTCAGGGCTAGGGCACGGGGGGAACCTTGGAGGAAGTTTGGCCCAGTGGACTAGGAGAAGGGGGGGAAGTGGCAGAGGCAGCTGATCGAATGGTCTCAATCTTAGAGACAAAGAAGTCCATGAGCTCCTCGCACTTGTTCTTGGAGGCGAGGGTAGAGGAGGCAGGGGAGAGGGGTTTAAGATGACGGTTAGCAGTAGAAAATAGTAGCCGGGGGTTATCTTTGCATTCCAGAATTATCCTGGAATAGTGAGCAGTTTTGGCAGACAAGAGTAGGACCCAATAATGCTTTATGTGGTCCAGCCAGATCTGGCAGTGAATGGCTAAACCAGTTGCCACCACAGCCATTCAAGTCTATGTTGCTTGGACTTGAGGGAGCGAAGATGAGGGCCGTACTGGGGGAAACGGCCAGCGTGAGAGAGAGTAATGGTTTTAATAGGGAATAGGGCATCAAAGGTGGCGGTGAGGATGTGGTTGAGCAGATCGGTAGCTGCAGAAATGTTGTGGTGAATGAAGGGCCAAAGGCTGGAGAGTTGGGATTTCGTAAGAGAGTTGGGAGAGATTTTTTTCCAAGGGCGGACACAGAAGGAAGATGGGTTGGGGGTGGGGGGTGAAGGGGGATGTGGGTAGAGAGCGATATGAGGAAGTGGTCAGAGATGACCTCATCTGCGATTGACATGATGGGAGTAGTGAGGCCACGAGAGATGGCAAGGTCGAGGGGGTGGCTGTGAATATGGGTTGGGGAGCTTACATGGAACATAAGAACATAAGAACATAAGAAATAGGAGCAGGAGTAGGCCAATCGGCCCCTCGAGCCTGCTCCGCCATTCAATAAGATCATGGCTGATCTGATCCTAACCGCCAATCTACTATCTATCACAGAACCATCTCCTGCATCTAACAGAATTGCACACACGAAATAGGAGCAGAATCAGGCTACACAGTCCCTGGGCCCGCTCCACTACCCACAGGGCCATGACCGATCCGAACCTAGACTCATGTCCAAATTCCTGCCCGCTCCCCGTAACCTTTAATGCCCTTTACTTCTAGGAAACTGTCTATTTCTGTTTTAAATTTAATTAATGTTGTAGCTTCTACAGCTTTTTGTGGCAGCATATTCCATGGACCTACCACCCTCTGAGTGAAGTAGTTCCTCCTCATCTCAGTTTTGAAAGAGCAGCCCCTTATTCTAAGACTATGTCCCCTAGTTCTCGTCTCACCCGTCATCGGGAACATCCTCCCCGCATCCACCCGATCCAACCCCTTCACAATCTTATATGTTTCAATAAGATCGCCTCTCATTCTTCTGAACTCCAATGAGTAGAGTCCCAATCTACCCAACCTCTCCTCATATGACCACCCCCTCATCCCCGGGATTAACCGAGTGAACCTTTTTTGCACTGCCTCGAGAGCAAGGATGTCTTTCCTTAAGTAAGGACACCAAAACTGTATGCAGTATTCCAGGTGCGGTCTCACCAATACCTTGTACAACTGAAGCAATACCTCCCTATTTTTATATTCTATCCCCCTAGCAATGAAAGCCAACATTCCATTTGCTTTCTTAATCACTTGCTGCACCTGCATACTAACCTTTTGAGTTTCGTGCACCAGGACCCCCAGATCCCTTTGCACTTCAGTACTCTCCAGTTTCTTGCCATTAAGATAATAAATTGCTCTAGGATTTTTCCTGCCAAAGTGCATCACCTCACACTTTCCAGTGTTGTATTCCATCTGCCAAATCTCTGCCCACTTACTTAGCCTGTCTATGTCCCCTTGCAGGTTTTTTATGTCCTCCTCACTCACTACTTTCCCTCCCATCTTTGTATCATCTGCAAATTTTGATATGTTACACTTGGTCCCTTCCTCCAAATCGTTAATATAGATTGTGAAGAGTTGGGGACCCAGCACTGACCCCTGTGGAACACCACTAGTTACTGATTGCCAGTCTGAGAATGAACCATTTATCCCAACTCTTTGCTTTCTGTTAGATAGCCAATCCTCTATCCATGCCAGAATATTACCCCCAATCCCGTGATTTTTTACCTTAAGCAATAATTTTACCTTAAGCAATATGGAGGGAGAGATTAAGGGAGGATAGGAGGGTAGTGAACTCAGAGGAGAGAGAGCATGATGAGTTGAGATGGAGGTTGAAATCACCGAGGATGAGAAGTCGCTCGGTGCAGAGGCTGAGGGAGGAAAGAAGTGAGGATATCTTGGTGATAAAATGTTTATCGTACTAGGGTGGGCGGTATAGAATGAGAATTTTCAATGAGAGGTGAGAGGGGTGGAACAAGGTGAGATGCTCAAAGGAAGGGAATGTGCTGGAGGAGTAGGGGGACAGATCAAGGTGTGATTTGGTGATGAGAGCCACACCGCCTCCACGGCCGTCTGAGCAGGGCAAGTGGTGGAAGGTATAGCCAGGCGAGGAAGCTTCATTTAAGGGTAAGGTGTCATCACTCCTCAACCAAGTTTCCGTCAGGGCCATGATGTCGATGCAATTATCCACGATAAGCTCATGGATGGCAAGGGCCTTGTTCGCAAGTGAACGGACATTCTGCAGGGAGATGCGGAGAGGGCCGGTGATGGCTGCCCCACTGCCAGTGTCCACAGGGTCAGCGCTGGGAGGGGTGAGTTGGACGGGGAGGAGATTGGCAAGATTAGCCCCCAACGGGCGCGCTGGACGGGAAGGTCGGTGAGAGAGTAAGATGGGACAGTTGGGGTTGCTGCCCGTGAGGAGGCAGCGATGAGTGCCTCGATGGGCCCTTCGGAGGATGTCAAGAGAGGCACAGAGGGAAGCTGTAGGCTTATCTAAGATGGAGTCAAGCCTGGGACAGCGGCAGGAGAGTAGGAAGGTGGAAGAGTAATGAAGGGTTGGGGTAGGGATTTGGGAGGGCAGAGTATCCGAGAGAGGAGAGATGAAAGGCGGTATGACGACAGGAGAGAGCGGTCAGGGAGGATAGAGAGAAAAGAAAAAGAGGGAGAAAAAAGTGTAAGAAGTGAACGGCTCGGGTCCGGAGCGGCAGCCAAAATGTGCACACGAATGGACACCGGGAAAAACCCAAGTTACATAGGCCTGGTTATGCAGCAATTATAGGGATGCATATTTCCTGGTAGTAGCAGGGAATAGGTTGGTGACAATAGTGCGGAGTCCAGAGTTAAAGTCAGAGGTCCTGTGGAGGGAAAAAGTTGACACAGGTAGGATGGAGTCGGCGTGGAGCATCGACGAACTGTCCAAGTTCAGAGACAGGTGTAGCAGGCGAGTGAAGTCCAGAAGCTATTTCAAGGGTAGAGAATTGGATGATGGAGGTTATTGCCGTGGTAATGAGAATCGGTTGCGGTACAGAAAGATGATGGCAAAGTTGAGACAAAGTTGGAGGTCACCGTAGATCAGAAGCGGCGGAGAAGAAGTAAAACCACTAACTAGCGACCAACAAAGCAGAAAAACCAGAGGATGGGTAATGGCGGTTTAAAACAGATAACTTGTGTGCACACATACAAATACACACACACACAAATATGTATAAATTTATATGTATAAATTTGTGTGTGTATATATTTGTGTTTGTGTGTGTGTGTGTGTGTGTGTGTGTACGTGCACACAAATAAACGTACACACATGCACATGCAAACGCACACACACAAATACACATCCTGGGGGTTACCATTGACCAGAAACTTAACTGGACCAGCCACATAAATACTTCGGCAACAAGAGCAGGTCAGAGGCTAGGTATTCTGAGGCGAGTGTCTCACCTCCTGACTCCCCAATGCCTTTCCACCATCTACAAGGCACAAGTAAGGAGTGTGCTGGAATACTCTCCACTTGCCTGGATGAGTGCAGCTCCAACAACACTCAAGAAGCTCGACACCATCCAGGACAAAAGCAGCCCGCTTGATTGGCACCCCAACGACCACCTTAAACATTCACTCCCTCCACCACCGGCGTACCGTGGCTGCAGTGTGTACCATCTACAAAATGCACTGCAGCAACTCACCAAGGCTTCTTCGGCAGCACCTCCCAAACCCGCGACCTCTTCCACCTAGAAGGACAAGGGCAGCAGGCGTATAGAAACACCACCACCTCCAAGTTCCCCTCCAATTCACACACCATTCCGACTTAGAAGTATATCGCCGATCCTTCATCGTCTCTGGGTCAGAATCCTGGAACTCCCTCCCTAACAGCACTGTGGGAGTACCTTCACCACACAGACTGCAGCAGTTCAAGAAGGCGGCTCACCACCACCTTCTCAAGGGCAATTAGGGATGGGCAATAAATGCTGGCCTTGCCAGCGACGCCCACATCCCATTAAAACGAATTAAAAAACCCCCCCCAAAAACTTCTACATTCATCTGTCAGAGGAGCAGTGCCTTAGAAGGCTCCGCTTCAGCAAGGAGGTGGTCACAGAGCTCTGCCACCTCCTGCAGCCAGACCTCCAGCCTCAGCTCAGGACCAGGACATCTCTCTCAGTGGCAGTTAAGGTCACAGTCGCTCTCAATTTCTATGCCACCGGCCCCTTCCAGGCTTCAACAGGGGATATTGCAAACATTTCGCAGTTCGTCATCCATTGCTGCATCCGGGAGGTGAGAGGCGCTCTGTACAGAAGGAGAAGGGAATACATCTCATTCCCATTACCAGAGAGAAACAGCATGAACGCGCACGTGGCTTTGCAAGGATAGCGGGCTTCCCCATGGTTCAGGACACCATTGACTGCACCCACGTGGCATTGCAGGCACCGCATCACAATGCAGAGGTCTTCTGTAACCGCAAAGGCTTCCACTCTCTGAACGTTCAGTTGGTGTGTGACCACAGACAGCGCATCCTTGCCGTCAATGCCCGCTATCCTGGCAGCAGCCACGATGCATTCATCCTGCGTGAGACTGAAGTCCAGCACTGTTCCACCCACCACATGAAGCTCGCGGCTGGCTGCTCGGAGACAAGGGTTATCCGCTCGCCACCTGGCTGATGGATACCCCTCCGCAACCCCAACACTCCTGCTCAGCACGCATACAATGAGAGCCATAGCGCCACCAGGAACCTGATCAAACAGACTATCGGTGTGCTAAAGCAACGGTTCCGCTGCTTTGACCGCTCTGGAGGAGCCCTGCAGTACTTCTCTGATTGAGTCTCCCTTTTCATCATTGTGTGCTGCATGCTGCACAACCTGGCCATTCTGAGGGCCCAGCCATTGCCACCAGGGAGTGCAGGTCCATCTCAGGAGGAGGAGGAGGCAGAGGAGGAGGATGAAGAGGAGGAGGAGCAGCAGCAACGTAGGAGGGGGCCACTCAGTCTTGCTTCTGCAAGGGCCGTTCGTGATCGCCTCATTAGACAGCGCCTCCAACAAATGATATACCACATGGCCTTTGCGCAGTACAACCACATCATTACAGCCAGCTCGCAGCCCCTATCACCGGGCAAAGCTCAAATGAGAAACATCACAAAATGTGGATCGTCAAATGAACAATTTAATATTGAACATAACTCTGTTATGCAACACAACTATTCATAAAGAAACAATATATTTACAAACACATCAAATTATTTACACACACTCCCCCCTATTTGCTGATAACGTATTATTTACTCGCCCTTCCTCAATGATTTCCCTCCCCTTTGGAATTCCCCCCTCCCAACCCTACTGCTCCTCCGTAATGTGGCCCCAGTGGCTGCAGCAAGACTGGTGGAAGGCTGCTGAGTCTGGGAGCCAGAGACTGCAGATGGCCTTGAAGGACGCCCTCGACCAGCTCTGGACCTGGAAGTCCCGGCTGCAGACTGCACCACCTCAGCATGGGCGGCAGCAGTCTGGGCTGGCTGGGTTACAGGCTGCGACAAGTGCAATGGCGGAGTGGCAGTGGTGGGAGCAGGAATTCTGTCACCCCGGGGCAGACCCTCAGCATCCGGAGCAATCTGCTCGAGCACAGATTGCTGGCCTGCTGCGGCACCGTGAGATCCCCGGTGGACAGTGGGTGACCCAGCGACGATGGCAGCAGTCAGTGCTTACGTGGCATCAATCTGAGACTGTATGTGAGCAGACTGAGACTGGATGCCACCAACCACTGACTCCATTACAGCACTAAGCCGTTGCGTTGCTTCGGCCTGTGCTGCAATAGCTGCTGCCACCTCACCCATGACACGCAGCAGGAGGTCTGGGTCCCCACGGTCTCTCTGCGAGTCGACCATCCTTTGCAAACTGCCAAGGATGGGCTCGATGGTTTGCGCAGAGATGAGTGCAATGCTGGAGCTGCACTCCTCCACGCTCCTAGCCAGTGCATCCATGCTCTCGGGCACCCTTGCCATTGCACTCACGAGCTCAGTATGCATGCCCATCGCCTGTGTGGTCAAGGCCTCCACATCGAGGTCCTCATCTGAGTCCAGTGCAGCAGAACTCACGCACGGACTCACCCTCCGGGGAGATGGCCCCCGAGCTTCCCTTTCCCCATGGCATTGCTGCAGCTCGCTGAGTCCCAGAGCTTCACCCACATCAGAGCCATTTCCTCTGCTCCCCTCCAGTGAACGCGTGGCCCCATTATCGGACCTAGCGCTTTCGGGAGACACAGGCAGCGAGGCTCTGGCTTGTTCTTCCTCCTCCTCTCCCGCGTCGCTGCCACTGGGAGGCTGAGGGACAGGCTGGTCAGATAGTGGCTGATTATCTGAAAGCATTAAGGCCCAAGAGTGGGTTTAATGTCAGGGGAGGGGGGCAGGAAGGGAGCAAGGAATGGAGACAGTATACTTAGATGGAAAGTGGGAAGGGCTTGTGGTGTGAGGGGGAAGTGGTGATGAACATACCGTTGTTGTCGCCAAGGGGGTCTACATCTCCGACTGCCACAGCGCCCACGACCTGGGTGGCAATGATGCGGCCCACCCGCTCCTCCAGGTCTGTAAGGGGGTGCAGCTCCGCCTGACCTCCTCCCGTGCGTTGCTGCTCCCTCCTATTGTGAGCAAGCTTGGCCTGCAAGAAAAAGGAAAGCGTGTGAGTGAGTGTGCAGCCATTGTTTGGCAGATGTGCCTACCATAGTTGAATAGCTGTTAATGTATGCAAGGCGTGAGATGTGGATGTCACTTTTAGTAGATGGGCATAGTTGGTGGGTGAGTGTTGGGGATGTGGCGGTTTATACAGTGTGCGCACAGAGTGAGGTTGAGATGGTGACATGAAGAGGTTTTTGAAGCATGTACTCACCCTGACCACCCGAGTGAGGTCGTTGAACTTCTTGCGGCACTGGGTGGGAGTTCTGTGGACCACACTTCTGGCCGACACGTGCTGGGCGACCTCCCTCCACATCCTCCTAAAGGCCTGTGGCAATGGCCTCCTGCCAGTGTCTGCGAAGAGCACTGTCTGTCGCCGTTCCACGGCCGCGACCAGAGCCTCCAAGGCCAGGTCGCTGAACCGGCGAGCTCTCTGTCTGGGCCTCTGATCAGCCATCAGTTGCTTGAATGAAGGCTTGCAGCTCCTTGCAGACCCAGTTCACAAGCAGCAATGATCAGAGTGAGGATGTGCAGCATGATTGAACCTCCCCTTTAAGAACTGGAAGGCGCCAGTCTGTCTGAGGACTTGTAATTGACAGCGCCGGAACTTGACTAGTGTTCTGAGGTAGCGCCCCGCTCTGCGACGTTAGCACCCTAAGAGCAATGTGTAGCGCTTGATTTAGCGCTCCACTTCCCTCTTGGGCCGCTAAAACTCAATTTTGCATTCGTCAGCGCTAATTAGTGCTGGCCGCTAAAGTTAGCACCCAAGCGATGTCAGCGCCTCAAGATGGTCGCTACTGAATTTTCCCCCCCTTGTTTTTAACAAGTTCTCTCGAGGTGGGGTATTCCACAGGTGAGAGACAGCCACAGTGGAGCACCATTTGTAAAGCAGCTGATGAAAGCAATGCCACTGCTACCTGCTGATGAGAAGCCAATGGAAGTGCTTCAGGTGGAGTCAATTGGCCTGGTTGGAGGAAGATGGGCTTAAAGAATTTGTGAATTATCTGAAGATATTAGTGAAGGGAAGAGAGTGGGGGGGGGGCGGTCTGGAAAGCACCAGACCCTTCATGTTGTTGCAGGAACAGTGGGGCCTGGTTGTGCAGATGTGACGTTTTACAAAGCGCACTGGAATTAATATTCCCTCTAATTTTGTGTGGGATGCGCGGCTCCTTTAACAGGCTGCGCGACCCATTCAAATTTCCGTGTATGCGCGGTTTTTCCATTGTTAAGCTGGCAACCAGGCCCATCGACTCCAGAGTGTTGTGTGGCCGCGTGGTGTAACAGAAGCATTGACTGGAATACCTCCCCTAAAGATTTGCTTTTTAGCTTGTGTCACTGTTCACTACCATCGACCAACAGGATACCACATCGTGTGCACATCGAGTCAGAAGATCGTGGGTTCAAGCCCCACTCTAGAGCAATGTTCCCTCGAATTATTTTTTGTACTGAGCGGGCCACAAACTCCTTCGAGCGCGACCTTTTCATCCGTGGGTAAATTCTACAACAACAACAACTTTTACAACAATGACAGCAACAGCAACCACTTAAAAGCATGTATACAGTAAATGCCATATTGCCACCCCACCATCTCAAATCATGAGACAATTAGCCAAGGTTCTATACAAGTTAACATAACTTCTCTGCTTTTGAATTCTATTCCTCTAGAAATGAGACCCAGTGCTTTATTTGCACTTTTATGGCTTTTTTAACCTGCGTTGCTACTTTTAATGATTTGTGAATCTATACCCCTCGATCCCTTTGCACCTCTACCCCATTTAGACTCTTATTTTCCAAGGAGTAGGTCGCTTCCTTATTCCTCCTACCAAAATGCACCACCTCACACTTGCCTATATTGAAATTCATTTGTCATTTACATGCCCATTCTGCAAGTTTGTTTACGGTAGAATGAATTAAAAGCTTTTAGTTCGTCATGAACAAACTCTTTAATAAAAAAATTACTTGTCAGAAATGACTGGGATATAAAAGAACTGCATAATAATGCATTAACACTTCAGAAACGTCACTCACTTACACGGTTATGTATTGACAAACCATCCAAAAGCCCAAGGTGAGCTGAAAGAGGCTCATCTATTCATGCAATTAGTATTAATTTTAAAGTTTTCAATGTATTAGCCCATCCCTCGTGTCACTATAGCAATGGCTGCACAAGCAGCAGGAGCAGCAGCTTTCCTACGGCGCTGACGAGCTGTACGTCCACATAAGTCATTAGAATATTAATCACAATGCAACCAGACACCCAACAAATATAAAGTGCTGCAGTTCTTTAGTTCACAGTATTAAAAAGAATTGAACAAAAACAGGTATCCGTATTTCCAACTTCAATCACTTCCATTAATAAACGTTGTCTTCTTGAACCAGCACACCCTCCATGTAACATGTCAGAAATGCAGCACTTATTCACAAGTGCAGAACAACACTTACACAAGTTGCATCACTGAATTAAAAACAAAAAGCAGAAAAAGCTATGATTTAACAGAAATAAACATTAATCTTTCTTCCTTGAAAGGAGAACCAATCAGAATGACTTGGAAATGTTTACTAATATGTTGAGGTAAAGTGGGCCAGAAATTCAGCTCCCTGGCTTCTCGCGGGTGCAAGGATCCCGCGTGCACCTACCTACTGCGCCTGCCGTTGACCTCTGGGCCCGCGGGGGATTCCGGTCCTGGGCTCCTCCAAGTGCCGGCGCGCAGTGCTTGTGTATCCCAGGGGCGCAGTTAGTGCGATGCGTCCCCTGGGATCACGTGGGCCATGGAGAGCCAATGGCAGCAGACCATCTTTCATTCATAGATTTGACAGGACCTGTCAAATCTATGAATACAGATCGGCCCCAAAACATCCCTAAAACTACAAATAATTTTTTTTTAAAAATCACATTTTGAAAATAACTATAAATTACATTAATTAACTATTTTAAACAAAAATTTTAATTTTTGAAAAAATTAATTACACTTTTTAACGGGGCTAAAACTAAACTTACCTTTCTTTAAAGTAATTAAAAAAGATAAATCTGTGAAAAAAATGTTTAAATTTTAATAAAATCAACACTTACCTTGTTAAAAGAAGGCCTTGCGCCTCCTTTTTCAATGTGTATCTTCTCCGTGCTTACCCTCACGGAGGAACCTGTAAAAAAACCCGAAGTGCGAGGCGAACGCGCTGGCCCTCCGGCGTGCGCGTTCGACCTCTGAACCCCTTCCTTCAGGGGAACGGAAGTGCCGGTTTCCCGCGCATGCGCAGTGCATGCAAGAAACCGGCACTTTCGTTCCGTCAACGGGTGAGTACATAGTGCGTACTCACCTGTGGCGAGCCTAATTTCTGCCCCATTAATTTACGAATTTTACTTCTACTGTTTTTCTCTCAAACATTCTCCACAATATTAATCCCTGTTCTTATCACGAAAAGTGTTGAATTATTTTAGGTACTTCCCAATTAAATAGTGGGAAATAAACTTCATTGTACTCAACTTTTAATCTCCTGTTTCAAACATTTATACCAAATCAAAATTATACATTATCAGTTTAATCGAAGTATTTTCTGTCTTTCTTAATAAACAAATAGTTTTTTCTAAAGTAGCTTCCTTCAATTTTTATACATCATTACATAACTTGTGTTTCTATTAACACTCCCCTAAACGTTTAAGAGGAAATCTATATTTACATTATTCCTGGGACTTGTTGGGACTGCAGAACGACAGACAAAATAAAATGGTTCGTGTTTTTCCCCTTTTTTGGTTCTCTTCCTAAACGTCTTAATGATACTTTTTATTGACTTCTTAAAAAGTAATCTGTAACTCCTACAAATCCTCCCCGCCCTCCCCCTCCTCAACAGCATGGTTGCATGTTTGTGTAAAGCTACCCACTTCAGTCGATCATTCAAAATCAAATATTGAGAAATTTCAATTTTAAAATGTTTTAAGCTTTTCAGAACCTCTTTAAAAGCGTTTGGACTTCAAGACCTGGTTGAAACTTGTTTAGATGAGGGGAAATTTGATTTTTGTTTCTGTTTCTTCTAAAATCATATTGGAAACTTAGGGGGGAAATAGTGTTTTTAACACTCATTTTTTGTGAAAAGTTCATTAAAAATCTTTAAATTCTTTCAAGTCTCGTTGCAGCTTTGACAGAAATTGCTCCAAGTTTCTCTTTCCCTCTTCAACACTCGTTAAACATACAACAAAAAATAATAAAATAAACTCTATAATTCCAAACGGAGCTCAAATAAGAAAGTGATTAAAGTGGTTAAACTTCCTAAGGCGACGGTGAGGTTATCGATCCCCAGCCTTGGCGATGAGTTGGGATCAGTTTTGGAGAAGTTGTTTCCTCTTTTTCTGCTGCCGTTCCCTCCGTCTCTCACAGACTCTGAGGTGCAAACAGGCACAAACTTTCCCCCTCTCATAACATGAATTAAATAACCCTGATGGACTCTTTCAAAAAGGGGACAACACCTGGCAAACTTTAACTGCAACTTACCGCGGGACATTCAACATCACTTTCCCGGATTTTTTAGAAGCTTTGAACAATTTTCTGAATTAAAAAAAATTCTCATTTTTGTTTCATTGGGGGCCTAAAACTTGTTTGCTTCAGCCTCCTTCCAGCAGCCATTGGACATGTGCTGCGTCTCCACCTGTGTTGTTCCAAAGTGCGGCAGCCGCACAGTCCCCAATAACGGACTTCACGCGTCTGGACCCTCACCCCTCTCTCTGTCCCTCTCTCTCTGTCCCGCTCTCGCGCTCTCTCTCTCCGTGTCTCTTTCTCTCTCTCCCTCTGTCTCTCTGTCTCTCCCTCCGTCTCCCTCTCTCTCTCTCTCTCCAGCTCCCTCTCTCTCTCTCCCTCTGTCCCCCTCTCCCTCACTCTCTCCGTTCCCCCTCTCCCTCTCTCCCTACGTCCCCCTCTCTCCCTCTGTCCCCCTCTCTGTCCCTCTCTCTCTCTCCCCAGTCTCTCTCTCTCCAGTCTCTTTCTCTCTCCCCGTCTCTCTCTCTCTCTCCCCAGTCTCTTCTCTCTCCCAGTCTCTCTCTCTCTCCCAGTCTCTCTCTCTCTCCCAGTCTCTCTCTCTCTCTCCCCAGTCTCTCTCTCTCCCCAGTCTCTCTCTCTCCCCAGTCTCTCTCTCTCCCCAGTCTCTCTCTCCCCAGTCTCTCTCTCTCCCCAGTCTCTCTCTCTCCCTAGTCTCTCTCTTTCTCCCCAGTCTCTCTCTCTCTTCCCAGTCTCTCTCTCTCTCCCCAGTCTCTCTCTCTCTCTCTCTCCCCCAGTCTCTCTCTCTCTCTCTCTCTCCCCCAGTCTCTCTCTCTCTCTCTCCCCAGTCTCTCTCTCTCCCCTAGTCTCTCTCTCTCTCACCCCCAGTCTCTCTCTCTCTCCTCCAGTCTCTCTCTCTCCCCAGTCTCTCTCTCTCTCTCTCCCCCAGTCTCTCTCTCTCTCCCCCAGTCTCTCTCTCTCCCCAGTCTCTCTCTCTCCCCTAGTCTCTCTCTCTCTCTCTCTCTCCCCCCCAGTCTCTCTCTCTCTCCTCCAGTCTCTCTCTCTCCCCCAGTCTCTCTCTCTTCCCAGTCTCCCTCTCTCCCCCAGTCTCTCTCTCTCCCCAGTCTCTCCCTCTCCCCTAGTCTCTCTCTCTCTCTCTCTCCCCAGTCTCTCTCTCTCTCTCTCCTCCAGTCTCTCTCTCACCTCCAGTCTCTCTCTCACCCCTAATCTCTCCCTCTCTTACCCCCAGCCTCTCTCTCCTCCAGTCTCTCTCTCTCCCCCAGTCTCTCTCTCTCCCGTTTCACTCCTCGATCTGTCCCCCTCAGGCCACCAACGGACCCCCTGACCTCCGCAGGGAGCGGATGAAAGCATGGTCCAGTTGGGTACTGCGCACGCGCGGCTCCGGTATCCCGCGAGCCGGGGCTGAAAGGCAAGAATCAGAGCGCGGGGGATTCTCCCGCTGTCCAGCTGAAAGAGCAAAGTTCAAGGGAGAAAACCAAACCACTCCCGGCGTTACACAGCAACCCATCGACCATCAGAACACACACGTCTAGAGCTGCAATTGCGATCGGCTCTGAGCTCACAAGAGTCGCAAATGAGTCTGTCTGGATTCCCGGGGCCATTGTGTATTGGGCCCCTCCCCCCCCCAGCTACTGTGCAGCGCTCTGCGCGGTATTTAATTTGAAGTGCGCGTGAGCTCGGGAACGCGCACCTTAGAGGGAACAGTGCTCCAGAGACGTGAGCACAAAAATCTAGGCTGACACTCCAGTGCAGTGATGAGGGAGTGCTGCACTGTCGGAGGTGCCGTCTTTCGGATGAGACGTTAAACCGAGGCCCCGTCTGCTCTCTCAGGCAGAAGTAAAAGATCCCATGGCACTATTTGAGGAAGAGCGGGGGAGTTCTCCTGGCCAATATTTTTCCCTCAACCAACATCATTTATCTTGCAGCTGTTTGTGGGAGCTTGCTGTACGCAAATTGGCTGCCGCGTTTCCTGCATCATAACAGTGACTGCAGTTCAATATAGTATTTAATTGGCTGTGAATGGCTTTGGGATGTCCTGAGGTCGTGAAATGTGCTGTAGAAATGCAAGTCTTTCTTCTTGCCCCCCTGAGCCGTGTGTTGTGTGTGTAAGACCTGTGTCAGTCTCCCGAGGCACTCTCTGTGGTGTTTGTGACAAAAATGAGAAGTCGCACAACACCAGGTTATAGTCCAACAGATTTATTTAATTTTACAAGCTTTCGGAGCTATCGCTCCTTCGTCAGGTAAGTTAGCAATGAGAGAATCTCCCAGATTCTCTCATTGCTAACTTACCTGACGAAGGAGCGACAGCTCCGAAAGCTTGTAAAATTAAATAAATCTGTTGGACTATAACCTGGTGTTGTGCGACTTCTCATTTTTGTCCACCCCAGTCCAACGCCGGCATCTCCACATCGTGTTTGTGACAGACACAGGGATGGGTGCAGCAAAATTATAACATGGACCAGGAAAGACTCGTAAGGAGCCGTCTGCTCATCATGAACAGAAAGTACTTCATCACCATTTTGAATACTGTGACAAATCAAAGTTGAATTAGAAACTTGACCCATTTAGTGAGATAAAATCAATGAGTTAATAGGTTTGCTAGACTGCCCTGCACCAAGGTTGGGAGATAATGAGGTGCTTTTCACACAGAATTCATCCCTTGCATTTGAACAAGATCTTCAATATGACAGTCTGTTGGATAAAAAGTGACTTTAATTAATTCTCTGTATAAATATTATTATATTAACAAAGCAGAGTTTCCATTAGTAGCAGCAAGGATCTTGTTCAGATTGTGATTGCTAACTGGCAGCCAATCAAGCACCAGAGAGGAATCTTTTCAAACAAGGTACGTGTGTAAGTAAGGCTGCTTCACAGGACACTGTCACTCCAAACTGCCAGTGCCCCTACACCGTAGCCCTTGACAAACTCCAAAGTGCCCTTTTATTGGAGCCCTGATCGTGGGCATACCTCAGTTAAGTGTGTAAAACACCCTCGGTCTTAGCCCTTCACTTGCCTTCCGCTCTCTCACCTATTTTATCAGCTTTGTCCTTCGGCACTGCATCAGCAAGGTCCTGCCCGCCATAGTGCAGGCTTAGGTGCCCGTTTAATGCCCGAAAAACGAGCACAGTATCATCGAATTTGTAGGCCCCAGTCTTCAAGGAACTGCACATCGCAGCAAGGAGTTAATGACTGCCAAAGGGTGAGAAACACTTCCGGCTGTTGTGAGTCAAGTATGTCTGATTGCGAGGCTTGACTTTCTTCTGCCAGTCAGATAGATTCCTGAGATCTCATTAATGCAGCTCTTTCTCCTCACCTTGTGGCCACGTATCTGCTGAACCAACAGGCTGAGCACCGCCTGTGGTCAGAGCCATTATCATTTTGGTGCAGAGCAATTACAACAGAGCGCAGATAGAAAATGGCCGCCGTAATCTGCACCTCACAGCACAACTCTCCCAGAAGGCTTCTGGGAGGGTCTGCACTTGTTTCCAGGAGTAGAATTGGGACCGCAATGAAAGAGATGTTGACAGAAGCCTGAAGGTTAATTCCTAATGATAAGTTTTGTCACAGGCCTGGTTCACAAGACGCCTGTGTTGTGGCGCCGTGCTGGTCGAATGATCTGAGACGGAGCAGTCAGAGTGTTCATATTAGTGAGGGTGAATCTCTCAGTTACACTTGACAGGTAACGCCAAGGCTCTTCCCCAGCTCAGCTATGATTTTGGAGACTGAGCTGGTAGTTTTTTTAAGAAGAAAAAATATCCTGAAAGGTAGAGGTTGCGAAATGTGTGCGACATGAACCGTACACAGGAAAGGCTCCCTGCGCCTGAGTGACTAGGCCTGAGGCCCACCCAATATTCGGCCTCAGGCCTCATTATCATTGAACCAGCGAACTAATGGGCATTCCCAGGAAGCTTGCCGGCGAAGAGGCCTCGAAGATTGGGCCGCTCTTGCTGTTTATGGGAGCTTGCTGTGCACAAATTGGCTGCCGCGTTTCCTACATTACAACAGAGACTACACTTCAAAAAGTACTTCATTGGCTGTTAAGTGCTTTGGGACGTCCTGAGGTCATGAAAGGTGCTATATAAATGCAAGTCTTTCTTCTTTCTTCTCTCCCTCCATTGGGGCCTTTCCCACTACTTCCCGGGACAGAGAGGAGGGAAATCCTCCGAGGACCTATCGCCATCTGCTCACAGCGGGAGGGGAAGGAGCGGTCAGCAACCGTCACAGCGGGAGGGGAAGGAGCGGTCAGCAACGGTCACAGCGGGAGGGGAAGGAGCGGTCAGCAACGGTCACAGCGGGAGGGGAAGGAGCGGTCAGCAACGGTCACAGCGGGAGGGGAAGGAGCGGTCAGCAATGGTCACAGAGGAGGTAGGGAAAGGAGCGGTCAGCAACGGTCACAGCGGGAGGGGAAGGAGCGGTCAGCAATGGTCACAGCGGGGGTAGGGGAAGGAGCGGTCAGCAACAGTCACAGTGGGGGTAGGGGAAGGAGTGGTCAGCAACGGTCACAGCGGGAGAGGAAGGAGAGGTCAGCAACGGTCACAGCAGGGGTAGGGGAAGGAGCGGTCAGCAATGGTCACAGCGGGAGGGGAAGGAGCGGTCAGCAACGGTCACAGCAGGAGAGGAAGGAGTGGTCAGCAACGGTCACAGCAGGGGTAGGGGAAGGAGCGGTCAGCAATGGTCACAGTGGGGGTAGGGGAAGGAGCGGTCAGCAACGGTCACAGCGGGAGAGGAAGGAGAGGTCAGCAATGGTCACAGTGGGGCTAGGGGAAGGAGCGGTCAGCAACGGTCACAGCAGGAGAGGAAGGAGCGGTCAGCAATGGTCACAGCGGGGGTAGGGGAAGGAGCGGTCAGCAATGGTCACAGCGGAAGGGGAAGGAGCGGTCAGCAATGGTCACAGCGGGGGTAGGGGAAGGAGCGGTCAGCAACGGTCACAGCGGAAGGGGAAGGAGCGGTCAGCAATGGTCACAGCGGGGGTAGGGGAAGGAGCGGTCAGCAATGGTCACAGCGGAAGGGGAAGGAGCGGTCAGCAATGGTCACAGCGGGGGTAGGGGAAGGAGCGGTCAGCAATGGTCACAGCGGGAGGGGAAGGAGCGGTCAGCAATGGTCACAGCGGGAGGGGAAGGAGCGGTCAGCAATGGTCACAGCGGGAGGGGAAGGAGCGGTCAGCAACGGTCACAGCAGGGGTAGGGGAAGGAGTGGTCAGCAATGGTCACAGCGGGGGTAGGGGAAGGAGTGGTCAGCAATGGTCACAGCGGGGGTAGGGGAAGGAGCGGTCAGCAATAGTCACAGCAGGGGTAGGGGAAGGAGTGGTCAGCAATGGTCACAGCGGGGGTAGGGGAAGGAGCGGTCAGCAATGGTCACAGCGGGGGTAGGGGAAGGAGTGGTCAGCAATGGTCACAGCGGGGGTAGGGGAAGGAGTGGTCAGCAATGGTCACAGCGGGAGGGGAAGGAGCGGTCAGCAATGGTCACAGCGGGAGGGGAAGGAGCGGTCAGCAACGGTCACAGCGGGGGTAGGGGAAGGAGTGGTCAGCAATGGTCACAGCGGGGGTAGGGGAAGGAGCGGTCAGCAATAGTCACAGCGGGGGTAGGGGAAGGAGTGGTCAGCAATGGTCACAGCGGGGGTAGGGGAAGGAGCGGTCAGCAATGGTCACAGCGGGGGTAGGGGAAGGAGTGGTCAGCAATGGTCACAGCGGGGGTAGGGGAAGGAGCGGTCAGCAATGGTCACAGCGGGGGTAGGGGAAGGAGTGGTCAGCAATGGTCACAGCGGGGGTAGGGGAAGGAGCGGTCAGCAATGGTCACAGCGGGGGTAGGGGAAGGAGTGGTCAGCAATGGTCACAGCGGGGTTAGGGGAAGGAGCAGGGAAATCCCAGTCTGAGCAGTAAGGTGGCAGTAGGTATCACTGCCTCAATTTCCCCTCATTCTCCCTTGCGGTGCCACCCAATTCAGGCAAGATCATGGAGGCGAATTCCCCCCCTATTGTTTTAAGTCAATTTGGAGAGTCATAATACAATCAAGCAGAGTCAACATGGTTTTATGAAAGGGAAATCGTGTTTGACATATTTATTAGAGTTCTTTGAGGATGTAATGAGCAAGGTGGATAAAGGGGAACCAGTAGATGTAGTGTATTTGGATTTCCAGAAGGCATTCGATAAGGTGCCACATAAAAGGTTACTGTGCAAGATATGAGCTCACGGTGTTGGGGGTAATATATTAGCATGGATAGAGGATTGGCTAACTAACAGGAAACAGAGAGTCGGGATATATGGGTCATTTTCAGATTGGCAAACTGTAATTAGTGGGGTGCCGCAGGGATCAGTGCTGGGGCCTCAATTATTTACAATCTATATTAATGACTTGGATGAAGGGATCGAGTGCACTGTAGCCAAATTTGCTGACGATACAAAGATAGGTGGGACATCAAGTTGTGAGGAGGGCACAAAGAGTCTGCAAAGGGATATAGATAGCTTAAGTGAGTGGGCAAAAATTTGGCAGATGGAGTATAATGTGGGAAAATGTGAGGTTCTCCACTTTGGTAGGAAAAATAGAAAAGCAAAATATTATTTAAATGGAAAGAGACTACAGAATGCTGCGGTACAGAGGGATCTGGGTGTCCTCATACATGAAACACAAAAAGTTAGCATGCAGGTACAGCAAGTAATTAGGAAGGCAAATGGAATGTTGGCCTTTATTGCAAGGGGGTTGGAGTATAAATGTAGGGAAGTTTTGCTACAACTGTACAGGGCACTGGTGAGACCACATCTGGAGTACTGCGTACAGTTTTGGTCTCCTTATTTAAGGAGGGATATACTTGCATTGGAGGCAGTTCAGGGAAGGTTCACTAGGTTGATTCCTGAGATGAAAGGGTTGTCTTATGAGGAAATGTTGAGCCTATACTCATTGGAGTTTAGAAGAATGAGAGGTGATCTTATTGAAACATATATGATTCTGAGGGGGCTTGACAGGGTAGATGCAGAGAGGATGTTTCCCCTCATGGGGGAATCTAGAACTAGGGGGCATAGTTTCAGGATAAGGGGGCGCCCATTTAAGACGGAGATGAGGAGGAATTTCTTCTCTCAGAGGGTCGTGAATCTTTGGAATTCTCTTCCCCAGAGAGCTGTGGAGGCTGGGTCAGTGAATATATTCAAAGCGGAGATAGACAGATATTTGAGGTACGGGGAGTCAAGGGTTATGGGGAGCGGGCAGGAAAGTGGAGTTGAGGCCAAGATCAGATCAGCCATGATCTTATTGAATGGCGGAGCAGGCTGGAGGGGCCGAATGGCCTACTCCTGCTCCTATTTCTTATAGAAACATAGAAACATAGAATCTAGGAGCAGGAGTAGGCCATTCGGCCCGTCGAGCCTGCTCCGCCATTCAATACGATCATGGCTGATCATCCAAATCCAGTACCCTGTCCCTGCTTTATATCCCCACAGTACACATATCCCACCCTACCCCCGTAACCCCACGTATTTAATTCCCCCTAACATATCCCATCCTATCCTATCCCCATAACCCCACATATTTAATCCCCCCTAACATTAAGGGTCAATTTATCATAGCCAAATCAACCTAACCCACGCATTTTTGGACTGTGGGAGGAAACCGGAGCACCCGGAGGAAACCCACGCAGACACGGGGAGAATGTGCAAACTCCACACAGACAGTCACCCGAGGTCAGATTCGAACCCGGGTCTCTGGCGCTGTGAGGCACCAGTGCTAACCACTATGCCACCGTGTTGCCCTTATGTTCTTATGAGCTGAGGCAGAGGCATAGAGTATGAACCTCTGTTAATTCATATTTGATCGCATAAATTAATTTGACCTTTGAAAGAGTTAGCCTGTTGCCTGAATTTATGTGTGTACAGTAATCATAGAATCATACAGCACAGAAGGAGGCCTTTCAGCCCATCGTGCCTGTGCCGGCTCTTTGGCAGAGCTATCCAATTAGTCCCACTCCTCTCTTCTTTCCCCATAGCCCTGCACATTTTACCTTTTGAAGTTTTTATCCCATTCCCTTTTGAAAGTTATTATTGAATCTGTTTCCATCACCCTTTCAAGCAGCGAATTCCAGATCATTACAACTCGCTGGGTGAAAAGAATTCTCCTCGTCTCTCCTCTGGTTCTTTTGCCAATTACCATAAATCTGTGTGCTTTTGTTGCCGACCCTCCTGCCAATGGAAACAGTTTCTCCTTATTCACTCTATTAAAACCCCATCTACTTTTGAACACCCCTATTAAATCTTCCTTAACCTCTCTGCTGTAAGGAGAACAATCCCAGCTTCTCCAGTCTCTCCACATCACTGAAGTCCCTCGTTCCTGGTACCATTCCAGTAAATCTCCTCTGCACCCTCTCCAAGACCTTGACATCCTTCCTATAGTGTGGTGCCCAGAATGGGAAACAATACTCCAGTTGGGTGCTAACCAGTCTGTGCTGCTGTACACAGGGATCCTTAAGAATCATTCTGTGCACAAGAGATACTGATGTGGCTTTCATTGTAGCTGAGCTTCACTCTCATGCTGCAAGCTCCTGTATTCTGCCAGTGTTTCTCTGTGTGAGAAACACTGAGCCGTACAAAGTGAACCACTTAAAAGCCTATTCATTCTGTGACTGAGTGCTTTTATTTGAATCAGAATCGCAGTCTCACCCGATTTCCTTATCTTGTGTTTAAATGCTAGTGTTCGGTGTGAAATGGAAGTCTCCACTATCCTGGAGCATGCAATCTGTTCATTATCGCTGTTTATAGAGTCGTTGCTGCAATAAGCGACACTGAGGTGCAAACCCTCGAGTGCCTTTTTGCAGGTTTTTTGCACTCAATCTATCGCAGACAATAGAGATTGCCGTCCTTTTGTGAAGTTGACATTTCTGTGGCTCAGACTGGAGTCTGGAGCCGCTGGTACTGAGATTGAAGCGATGTGGGTAATTAGTTTTTGATCCGCAGCTTCTTGGTGTGGGCGCTCAGTGCGGGCAAACTGATGACCTTCCTTTAGCGGCAGAAGGACGAGGGGGTCTCTTTGGGATTGGTGCTGCCTCAGTGCCGTGCAGCGAGGCTAAGCCTATTGGTAGGCCGGAGATGATTCATTATTGAAGCACTGGGTTATAAAGTATCCCCGTGTGAAGCTGAACTCCCTTGGCATCCAATTCACTGCCTTTGTTTCTCGATTCTCCCTCTCTGAAATCGGCTTGCACCATCTACCATTCGCTCACTGAGCCCAGAGATAGCTTTCTGTCAGACTCGCGCCAAGCCTGCTCTGGCTGTCGGGAGGTGTAGCAGGGCATTCCGGGAGTACGGCCCCCTCTCTGTGCCATGTTGCTCAGTGACGCTGCGCCACGCCTTGTAGCAGAGGGTCAGTGGGTTTCCTGTCAGCTGGCGCACCGTTTCCCACTGGTGCCTGGTGGGATTTAAGGAAGGCCGGGGGGTTAAAATAGCTTCTCGTTGTTGGAGCTACCCACCTGGGGGCCCAATGTCAACGTGCACAGAATTGTGATGTTTGACCTCTTGACCTTCATCCAGTGCTGCTCCTTGGTGATACCTGAATGGCAGCAAGGTGAGCGGAGTCTGCCTGCTGTGTGTCAGGAGGAGCCTCTTGCGACTGAGGTGACCACCCGCCCCCCCACCTGCCCCCCCACCCCCGCCCCCGTCCCCGTCTCAGGGAAGCTAAGTCCCAGAGGGACCTTCTGCAGGCCGTACTTGGTGTCCCCGGCCCAGCCTCCTATCTGCCTGGTATTTGATGGGCCATCATCTCAGCACATACCACTGGTGCTGGCCACTGGCTCTGCACGGCCCTGAAAGCCCATCGGATCAGTGAGGCCTCATGAGATACTTGGCTGCATCCCAACTCCCAATTTGCTTGAAGGATAAAAGAAACAGACCTGTCTCCAGTCTGGTGTCTCAGGCCTCTGTGCCACCAGTTTTGCAGACACACAGGCTGCCCCGAGGCCTCGGTTGTTTGGGACCCTCTATGCTGATGTCTCTGGAGATGACAGACACTCCAGGGTGGGCCGTGGGGCTGGGGAGCCATTGGTCAGGGTGCAACAGATGTGGGGCGTGGACTCCTCCAATTGACCTTCCAAGTCCTTGGAGAGGGTGCAGAAGCGATTCACTAGAATGGTTCTAGGAATAAGAGACTTCAGTTATGTGGTGAGACTGGAGGAGCTGGGGTTGTTCTTCTTCAGAGCAGAGAAGGTTAAGGGGAGATTTGATAGAGATGTTCAAAATCATAAAGGGCTTTGATAGAGTAAATAAGGAGAAGCTGTTTTCAGTGGCAGGAGGCCCATTGGTTCATCCACCGGGTTCACTGCCTTCCTATGGCCAATTGGAAAGGGAACAAGCTCCTGATTCGATTAATCTTGACTGTTCCCCAATAGTCTCCAATATTTTTCGAACTAATAATTGGAAGTGTTCAAAGAAAATGAAAAAACTCGCACTTTTGTTTAAAGCCCCGATGACTTTTTCCCGGGTTGCTTGCGACAGTGTCCTGGAGATTCATTTTCAATTCCTGGAGAGTCCAGGACGATGCTGGGGGCTGGAACCACCCTGTGTGGATTCCCTCTACCCCAGCCTCCAACGCCTCGGAACTGGAGCTCGGGAGTGAAGGAGTGGATTGGCCGGGTGTGGAATGCAGTGTCCCCAAGCCTACAAACACAGGCTCTAATTGGGAAATCCCTGGTTTGGTATTCGGTTTGATGGAGAATTGCAATCCCAGTCCTGACAGATGACCAGAGAGGTCCAAGCTCACTGTGTGCTCTCCAGTCACTGGCAGGCCTCAACATTCAGGCCCCTGAGAGAACAGTTTTAAGCAGTCGCAACACCAGACTCTCTGCTAATTCCTTCAATGGGCGTAAATGAGCTTCCGGGAGTTAAACAAACAGTGGCACTGAAGGAAACTCCACCACACAGTGTGAGAAGAGAGCAAGGTCGCAGCAAACATTCAGAGCAGCCAGCCTCCATCTGCTTTACGTAAAGCCCTGCTGCTTACGTTGAATTTCGACGTGCTCTAATTGTAAATGAAAGAATTTAGCTGCAGAGTCCTTTGATGCCACTTTCATCTCATTGCATTAGTCCCGAGCTGCTGTGTGATTCTCAATAATTGGGCTGCACCATGTTGGGCTCGCTGCTTGGTGAACTCTCTCATACATCCTGCACAGACCCAGAGCTATTACAGGCTCACGCTCCCTATTCAATGCTGTAGAAAGGGAGCAGGGGAGAGGGAGAAGCAGGATGGGAGAGAAGGGGGCAAGTGGTGGAGGAGGGGTGAGGGAGGGGAACGGGAGGAGGAGTGAGAGAGAGGAGAGGAAGGAGGGCTGAGAGAGAGGAGGGGTGAGATGGAGGAAGGGCGAGGGGGGAGGAAGGAAGGGAATGGAGGAAAGGAAGGGATGGGAGGATGGGAGAGTTAGGGGCAAGTGATGGAGGAGGAGAAAGACAGGAGGATAGTGGGAAGACGAACGAGGGGAGGGCCAAAAGAGTAGGGGAGTAAGGGAATGAGAAGGGCGATGAGGGAGAGGGAGGAAGGAACTGATTAGAATCAGCAGGCAACACAAATGTTACTTGAGAGTGTGGGTGTGGGTGTGGGTATGGGTCTGGGTGTGGGTCTGGGTCTGGGTGTGGGTGTGGGTGTGGGTGTGGGTCTGGGTCTGGGTGTGGGTGTGGGTCTGGGTCTGGGTGTGGGTGTGGGTCTGGGTCTGGGTGTGGGTCTGGGTCTGGGTCTGGGTCTGGGTGTGGGTGTGGGTCTGGGTCTGGGTCTGGGTGAGGGTGTTTGTCTGGGTGTGGGTCTGGGTGTGGGTCTGGGTGTGGGTGTGGGTCTGGGTGTGGGTGTGGGTGTGGGTGTGGGTGTGGGTCTGGGTCTGGGTCTGGGTGTGGGTGTGGGTGTGGGTGTGGGTCTGGGTGTGGGTCTGGGTGTGGGTGTGGGTGTGGGTCTGGGTGTGGGTGTGGGACTGGGTGCAGGTATGGGTCTGGGTCTGGGTCTGGGTGTGGGTGTGGGTGTGGGTGTGGGTCTGGGTGTGGGTGTGGGTGTGGGTGTGGGTGTGGGTCTGGGTCTGGGTCTTGGTCTGGGTGTGGGTCTGGGTGTGGGTCTGGGTGTGGATCTGGGTATGGGTGTGGGTGTGGGTGTGGGTGTGGGTGTGGGTCTGGGTCTTGGTCTGGGTGTGGGTGTGGGTGTGGGTGTGGGTGTGGATCTGGGTCTGGGTGTGGGTCTATGTGTAGGTGTGGATGTGGGTGTGGGTGGGCGTCTGGGTGTGGGTCTGGGTGTGGATGTGGGTCTGGGTCTGGGTCTGGGACTGGGTTTGGATCTGGGTGTGGTGTTGGGTGTGGGGTGTGTGTCTGGGTGTGGGTCTGGGTCTGGGTCTGGGTGAGTGTCTGGGCCTGGGTGTGGGTCTGGATGTGGGTCTGGGTCTGGGTGTGTGTCTGGATCTGAGTCTGGGTCTGGGTGTGGGTCTGGGAGTGGATCTGTGTCTGGGTCTGGGTCTGAGTGTGTGTCTGGATCTGTGTTTGGTTCTGGATCTGGGTCTGGGTCTATGTGTGTGTCTGGGTCTGGGTGTGAGTCTGGGTCTGGCTGTGGATTTGGGTCTGGGTCTGGGTGTGGGTGTGGGTCTGGGTGTGGGTCTGGGTGTGGGTGTGGGTGTGGGTGTGGGTGTGGGTGTGGGTGTGGGTGAGGGTGTGGGTCTGGGTGTGGGTGTTGTTCTGGGTGAGGGTCTTGGACCGGGTGGTCTGTGTGTGGGTCTGTGTGTGGGTCTGGGTGTGGGTGTGGGTCTGGGTGTGGGTCTGGGTGAGGGTGTGGGTCTGGGTGTGGGTCTGGGTGAGGGTGTGGGTCTGGGTGTGGGTGTGGGTGTGGGTGTGGGTGTGGGTCTGGGTGTGGGTGTGTGCCTGGGTGTGGTTCTGGGTGTGGATGTGGGTCTGGGTCTGGCTCTGGGTCTGGGTCTGGGTGTGGCTGTGGGTGTGGGTCTGGGTGAGGGTGTGGGTCTGGGTCTGGGTCTGGGTGTGGATGTGGGTCTGGGTGTGGTGTTGGTGTGGGGTGTGTGTCTGGGTGTGGGTCTGGGTGTGGGTCTGGGTGTGGTGTTGGTGTGGGGTGTGTGTCTGGGTGTGGGTCTGGGTCTGGGTGTGCGTCTGGGTCATGGTGTGCGTGTGTGTCTAGGTGTGGGTCTGGGTCTGGGTATGTGTCTGGGCCTGGGTGTGGGTTTGGATGTGGGTCTGGGTCTGGGTATGGGTGTGGGTGTGGGTGTGGGTGTGGGTCTGGGTCTTGGTCTGGGTGTGGGTCTGGGTGTGGTGTTGGTGTGGGGTGTGTGTCTGGGTGTGGGTCTGGGTCTGGGTGAGGGTCTGGGTCTGGGTGTGTGTCTAGGTGTGGGTCTGGGTCTGGGTAAGTGTCTGGGCCTGGGTGTGGGTTTGGATGTGGTTCTGGGCCTGGGTGTATGTCTGGATCTGAGTCCAGGTCTGGGTGTGGGTCTGCGAGTGGATCTGTGTCTGGGTCTGGGTCTGGGTGTGTGTCTGGATCTGTGTTTGGTTCTGGATCTGGGTGTGGGTCTGGATGTGGGTCTAGGTCTGGGTCTTGGTGTGGGTCTGGATGTGATGTGGGTTTGGATTTGGGTGTGTGTGTGTGTCTGGGTCTGGGTGTGGGTGTGGGTTTGGGTGAGGGTGTGGGTCTGGGTGTGGGTGTGGGTCTGGGTGTGGTGTGGGTGTGGGTGTGGGTGTGTGTCTGGGTGTGGGTGTGGGTCTGGGTGTGGGTGTGGGTCTGGGTGTGGGTGTGGGTGTGGGTCTGGGTGTGGTGTGGGTCTGGGTGTGGGTGTGGGTCTGGGTGTGTGTCTGGGTGTGGGTGTGGGTCTGGGTGTCGGTCTGGATGTGGGTGTGGGTCTGGGTCTGGGTGTGGGTCTGGGTGTGGGTGTCGGTCTGGATGTGGGTGTGGGTCTGGGTCTGGGTCTGGGTGTGGGTCTGGGTGTATGTGTGGGTGTGGGTCTGGTTGTGGATGTGGGTCTGGGTGTATGTGTGGGTGTGGATGTGGGTCTGGGTCTCGGTCTGTGTCTGGGTCTGGGTGTGGGTCTGGATGTGGGTCTGGGTGTGGATGTGGGTCTGGGTCTGGATCTGGATTTGGGTCTGGGTCTGGGTCTGGGACTGGGTGTGGGTCTGGGTGAGGGTGTGGGTCTGGGTGTGGGTCTGGGTGTGGGTCTGGGTCTGGGTTTGGGTCTGGGTGAGGGTGTGGGTCTGGGTGTGGGTCTGGGTCTGGGTCTGGGTCTGGGTGTGAGTCTGGGTCTGGGTGTGGATGTGGTTGTGGGTCTGGATGTGGGTGTGGGTGAGGGTCTGGGTGTGGGTCTGGGTGTGGATGTGGGTCTGGGTGTGGATCTGGGTGTGGGTCTGGGTGTGGGTCTGGATCTGGGTGTGAGTCTGGGTGTGGGTCTGGGTGTGGGTCTGGGTGTGAGTCTGGGTCTGGGTGTGGATGTGGTTGTGGGTCTGGATGTGGGTGTGGGTGAGGGTCTGGGTGTGGGTCTGGGTGTGGATGTGGGTCTGGGTGTGGATCTGGGTGTGGGTCTGGGTGTGGGTGTGGGTGTGGGTCTGGATCTGGGTGTGAGTCTGGGTGTGGGTCTGGGTGTGGGTGTGGGTCTGGGTCGGGGTCTGGGTGTGCGTCTGGGTGTATGTGTGGGTGTGGGTCTGGGTCTGGGTGTGGGTCTGGGTGTGGGTCTGGGTCTGTGTGGGTCTGGGTGTGGGTCTGGGTGTGGGTCTAGGTGTGGGTGTGGGTGTGGGTCTGGGTCTGGCTATGGGTCTTGGTCTGTGTGGGTCTGGGTGTGGGTCTGGGTGTGGGTGTGGATGTGGGTGTGGATGCGGGTCTGGGTCTGGGACTGGGTGTGGGTCTGGGTCTGGGTGTGGGTGTGGGTCTGGGTGTGGGTGTGGGTGTGGGTCTGGGTGTGGGTCTGGGTCTGGGTCTGGGTGTGGGTCTGGGTCTGGGTCTGGGTGTGGGTCTGGGTGTGATGTGGGTCTGGATGTGGGTCTGGGTGTTGGTCTGGGTGTGGATGTGGGTGTGGGTCTGGGTGTGGATGTGGGTGTGGGTGTGGATGTGGGTCTGGGTTTTGGTCTGGGTGTGGGTGTGGGTGTGGATCTGGGTCTAGGTCTGGGTGTGTCTGGATCTGAGTCTGGGTCTGGGTCTGGGTGTGTTTCTGCGTGTGGGTCTGAGTCTGGGTCTGCGAGTGGATCTGTGTCTTGGTCTGGGTTTGGGTGTGTGTCTGGATCTGTGTTTTGTTCTGGATCTGGGTGTGGGTCTGGATGTGGGTCTGGGTCTGGGTTTTGGTGTGGGTCTGGATGTGTGTGTGGGTCTGGGTCTATGTGTGTGTCTGGGTGTGGGTCTGGGTCTGGGTCTGGGTGTGTGTTGGGCCTGGGTGTGGGTCTGGATCTGGGTCTGGGTGTAGGTCTGGGTCTGGGTCTGGGTGAGTGTCTGGGTGTGGGTCTGGGTGTGGGTCTGGGTGTGGGTGTTGGTCTGGGTGTGGGTCTGGGTGTGGATCTGGGTGTGGGTGTGGGTCTGGGTGTAGGTGTGGGTGTGGGTCTGCGTGTGTGTCTGGGTGTGTGTCTGGGTGTGGGTCTGGGTGTGGGTGTGGGTGGGCGTCTGGGTGTGGATGTGGGTCTGGGTGTGGGTCTGGGTGTGGGTCTGGGTGTGGATGTGGGTGTGGGTGGGCGTCTGGGTGTGGATGTGGGTCTGGGTCTGGGACTGGGTTTGGATCTGGGTGTGGTGTTGGGTGTGGGGTGTGTGTCTGGGTGTGGGTCTGAGTCTGGGTGTGCGTGTGTGTCTGGGTGTGGGTGTGGGTCTGGGTCTGGGTGAGTGTCTGGGCCTGGGTGTGGGTCTGGATGTGGGTCTGGGTCTGGGTGTGTGTCTGGATCTGAGTCTGGGTCTGGGTGTGGGTCTGGGAGTGGATCTGTGTCTGGGTCTGTGTCTGGGTGTGTGTCTGGATCTGTGTTTGGTTCTGGATCTGGGTCTGGGTCTATGTGTGTGTCTGGGTCTGGGTGTGAGTCTGTGTCTGGGTGTGGGTCTGGGTGTGGGTGCGGGTGTGGGTGAGGGTGTGGGTCTGGGTGTGGGTGTTGTTCTGGGTGAGGGTCTTGGTCTGGGTGTGGGTCTGTGTGTGAGTCTGTGTGTGTGTCTGGGTGTGGGTCTGGGTGTGGATGTGGGTCTGGGTGTGGGTCTGGGTCTGGGTGTGGGTGTTGTTCTGGGTGAGGGTCTTGGTCTGGGTGTGGGTGTGGGTGTGAGTCTAGGTGTGGGTCTGGGTGTGGGTCTGGGTGAGGGTATGGGTCTGGGTGTGGGTCTGGGTGTGGGTGTGGGTCTGGGTGTGGGTGTGTGTCTGGGTGTGGTTCTGGGTGTGGATGTGGGTCTGGGACTGGCTCTGGGTCTGGGTCTGGGTGTAGCTGTGGGTGTGGGTCTGGGTGAGGGTGTGGGTCTGGGTCTGGGTGTGGATGTGGGTCTGGGTGTGGTGTTGGTGTGGGGTGTGTGTCTGGGTGTGGGTCAAGGTCTGGGTGTGCGTCTGGGTCTGGGTGTGCGTGTGTGTCTAGGTCTGGGTCTGGGTCTGGGTAAGTGTCTGGGCCTGGGTGTGGGTCTGGATGTGGGTCTGGGTCTGGGTGTGTGTCTGGATCTGAGTCCAGATCTGGGTGTGGGTCTGCGAGTGGATCTGTGTCTGGGTCTGGGTCTGGGTGTGTGTCTGGATCTGTGTTTGGTTCTGGATCTGGGTGTGGGTCTGGATGTGGGTCTGGGTCTGGGTGTGGGTATGGGTCTGGATGTGATGTGGGTTTGGATTTGGGTGTGGGTGTGTGTCTGGGTCTGGGTGTGGGTGTGTGTCTGGGTGTGGATGTGGGTCTGGGTTTGGGTCTGGGTGTGGGTCCGGGTGTGGGTCTGGGTGTGGATGTGGGTGTGGGTCTGGGTGTGGATGTGGGTCTGTGTTTGGGTCTGGGTGTGGGTCTGGGTGTGGGTCTGGGTGTGGATGTGGGTGTGGGTCTGGGTGTGGATGTGGGTCTGGGTTTGGGTCTGGGTGTGGGTCCGGGTGTGGGTCTGGGTGTGGATGTGGGTGTGGGTCTGGGTGTGGATGTGGGTCTGTGTTTGGGTCTGGGTGTGGGTCCGGGTGTGGGTCTGGGTGTGGATGTGGGTGTGGGTCTGGGTGTGGATGTGGGTCTGGGTTTTGGTCTGGGTGTGGGTGTGGGTGTGGATCTGGGTCTAGGTCTGGGTGTGTCTGGATCTGAGTCTGGGTCTGGGTCTGGGTGTGTGTCTGCGTGTGGGTCTGAGTCTGGGTCTGGGTGTATTTGTGGGTGTGTGTCTAGGCGTGGGTCTGGGTGTTGGTCTGGGTGTGGATGTGGGTCTGGGTCTGGGTCTGGGTGTGGGACTGGTTAGAAACATAGAAACATAGAAACTAGGAGCAGGAGTAGGCCATTCGGCCCGTCGAGCCTGCTCCACCATTCAATACGATCATGGCTGATCATCCAAATCCAGTACCCTGTCCCTGCTTTCTCACACAGAATCCCCATCGAGCCTGCACCGACACATATCCCACCCTATCCCCGTAACCCCACGTATTTAATTCCCCCTAACATATCCCATCCTATCCCTGTAACCCCACATATTTAATCCCCCCCCTAACACTAAGGGTCAATTTATCATGGTTGTGGATGTAGGTCTGGGTGTGGGTCTGAGTCTGGGTCTGCGAGTGGATCTGTGTCTTGGTCTGGGTTTGGGTGTGTGTCTGGATCTGTGTTTTGGTCTGGATCTGGGTGTGGGTCTGGATGTGGGTCTGGGTCTGGGTTTTGGTGTGGGTCTGGATGTGTGTGTGGGTCTGGGTCTATGTATGTGTCTGGGTGTGGGTCTGGGTCTGGGTCTGGGTCTGGGTGTGTGCCTGGGCCTGGGTGTGGGTCTGGATCTGGGTCTGGGTGTAGGTCTGGGTCTGGGTCTGGGTGAGTGTCTGGGCCTGGGTGTGGGTCTGGGTGTGGGTCTGGGTGTGGGTCTGGGTGTGGGTGTTGGTCTGGGTGTGGGTCTGGGTGTGGATCTGGGTGTGGGTGTGGGTCTGGGTGTAGGTGTGGGTGTGGGTCTGCGTGTGTGTCTGGGTGTGTGTCTGGGTGTGGGTCTGGGTGTGGGTGTGGGTGGGCGTCTGGGTGTGGATGTGGGTCTGGGTGTGGGTCTGGGTGTGGGTCTGGGTGTGGATGTGGGTGTGGGTGGGCATCTGGGTGTGGATGTGGGTCTGGGTCTGGGACTGGGTTTGGATCTGGGTGTGGTGTTGGGTGTGGGGTGTGTGTCTGGGTGTGGGTCTGAGTCTGGGTGTGCGTGTGTGTCTGGGTGTGGGTCTGGGTCTGGGTCTGGGTGAGTGTCTGGGCCTGGGTGTGGGTCTGGATGTGGGTCTGGGTCTGGGTGTGCGTCTGGATCTGAGTCTGGGTCTGGGTGTGGGTCTGGGAGTGGATCTGTGTCTGGGTCTGGGTCTGGGTGTGTGTCTGGATCTGTGTTTGGTTCTGGATCTGGGTCTGGGTCTATGTGTGTGTCTGGGTCTGGGTGTGAGTCTGTGTCTGGGTGTGGGTCTGGGTGTGGGTGCGGGTGTGGGTGAGGGTGTGGGTCTGGGTGTGGGTGTTGTTCTGGGTGAGGGTCTTGGTCTGGGTGTGGGTCTGTGTGTGAGTCTGTGTGTGTGTCTGGGTGTGGGTCTGGGTGTGGATGTGGGTCTGGGTGTGGGTCTGGGTCTGGGTGTGGGTGTTGTTCTGGGTGAGGGTCTTGGTCTGGGTGTGGGTGTGGGTGTGAGTCTAGGTGTGGGTCTGGGTGTGGGTCTGGGTGTGGGTCTGGGTGAGGGTATGGGTCTGGGTGTGGGTCTGGGTGTGGGTGTGGGTGTGGGTCTGGGTCTGGGTGTGTGTCTGGGTGTGGTTCTGGGTGTGGATGTGGGTCTGGGTCTGGCTCTGGGTCTGGGTCTGGGTGTAGCTGTGGGTGTGGGTCTGGGTGAGGGTGTGGGTCTGGGTCTGGGTGTGGATGTGGGTCTGGGTGTGGTGTTGGTGTGGGGTGTGTGTCTGGGTGTGGGTCAAGGTCTGGGTGTGCGTCTGGGTCTGGGTGTGCGTGTGTGTCTACGTCTGGGTCTGGGTCTGGGTGAGTGTCTGGGCCTGGGTGTGGGTCTGGGTGTGGCTCTGGGTGTGGGTCTGGGTGTGGGTGTGGGACTGAGTGTGGGTCTGGGTGTGGATGTGGGTGTGGGTCTGGGTGTAGGTGTGGGTCTGGGTCTGGGTGAGTGTCTGGGTGTGGGTCTGGGTGTGGGTCTGGGTGTGGGTGTTGGTCTGGGTGTGGGTCTGGGTGTGGATCTGGGTGTGGGTGTGGGTCTGGGTGTAGGTGTGGGTGTGGGTCTGCGTGTGTGTCTGGGTGTGTGTCTGGGTGTGGGTCTGGGTGTGGGTGTGGGTGGGCGTCTGGGTGTGGATGTGGGTCTGGGTGTGGGTCTGGGTGTGGGTCTGGGTGTGGATGTGGGTGTGGGTGGGCGTCTGGGTGTGGATGTGGGTCTGGGTCTGGGACTGGGTTTGGATCTGGGTGTGGTGTTGGGTGTGGGGTGTGTGTCTGGGTGTGGGTCTGAGTCTGGGTGTGCGTGTGTGTCTGGGTGTGGGTGTGGGTCTGGGTCTGGGTGAGTGTCTGGGCCTGGGTGTGGGTCTGGATGTGGGTCTGGGTCTGGGTGTGTGTCTGGATCTGAGTCTGAGTCTGGGTGTGGGTCTGGGAGTGGATCTGTGTCTGGGTCTGTGTCTGGGTGTGTGTCTGGATCTGTGTTTGGTTCTGGATCTGGGTCTGGGTCTATGTGTGTGTCTGGGTCTGGGTGTGAGTCTGTGTCTGGGTGTGGGTCTGGGTGTGGGTGCGGGTGTGGGTGAGGGTGTGGGTCTGGGTGTGGGTGTTGTTCTGGGTGAGGGTCTTGGTCTGGGTGTGGGTCTGTGTGTGAGTCTGTGTGTGTGTCTGGGTGTGGGTCTGGGTGTGGATGTGGGTCTGGGTGTGGGTCTGGGTCTGGGTGTGGGTGTTGTTCTGGGTGAGGGTCTTGGTCTGGGTGTGGGTGTGGGTGTGAGTCTAGGTGTGGGTCTGGGTGTGGGTCTGGGTGAGGGTATGGGTCTGGGTGTGGGTCTGGGTGTGGGTGTGGGTCTGGGTGTGGGTGTGTGTCTGGGTGTGGTTCTGGGTGTGGATGTGGGTCTGGGACTGGCTCTGGGTCTGGGTCTGGGTGTAGCTGTGGGTGTGGGTCTGGGTGAGGGTGTGGGTCTGGGTCTGGGTGTGGATGTGGGTCTGGGTGTGGTGTTGGTGTGGGGTGTGTGTCTGGGTGTGGGTCAAGGTCTGGGTGTGCGTCTGGGTCTGGGTGTGCGTGTGTGTCTAGGTCTGGGTCTGGGTCTGGGTAAGTGTCTGGGCCTGGGTGTGGGTCTGGATGTGGGTCTGGGTCTGGGTGTGTGTCTGGATCTGAGTCCAGATCTGGGTGTGGGTCTGCGAGTGGATCTGTGTCTGGGTCTGGGTCTGGGTGTGTGTCTGGATCTGTGTTTGGTTCTGGATCTGGGTGTGGGTCTGGATGTGGGTCTGGGTCTGGGTGTGGGTATGGGTCTGGATGTGATGTGGGTTTGGATTTGGGTGTGGGTGTGTGTCTGGGTCTGGGTGTGGGTGTGTGTCTGGGTGTGGATGTGGGTCTGGGTTTGGGTCTGGGTGTGGGTCCGGGTGTGGGTCTGGGTGTGGATGTGGGTGTGGGTCTGGGTGTGGATGTGGGTCTGTGTTTGGGTCTGGGTGTGGGTCTGGGTGTGGGTCTGGGTGTGGATGTGGGTGTGGGTCTGGGTGTGGATGTGGGTCTGGGTTTGGGTCTGGGTGTGGGTCCGGGTGTGGGTCTGGGTGTGGATGTGGGTGTGGGTCTGGGTGTGGATGTGGGTCTGTGTTTGGGTCTGGGTGTGGGTCCGGGTGTGGGTCTGGGTGTGGATGTGGGTGTGGGTCTGGGTGTGGATGTGGGTCTGGGTTTTGGTCTGGGTGTGGGTGTGGGTGTGGATCTGGGTCTAGGTCTGGGTGTGTCTGGATCTGAGTCTGGGTCTGGGTCTGGGTGTGTGTCTGCGTGTGGGTCTGAGTCTGGGTCTGGGTGTATTTGTGGGTGTGTGTCTAGGCGTGGGTCTGGGTGTTGGTCTGGGTGTGGATGTGGGTCTGGGTCTGGGTCTGGGTGTGGGACTGGTTAGAAACATAGAAACATAGAAACTAGGAGCAGGAGTAGGCCATTCGGCCCGTCGAGCCTGCTCCACCATTCAATACGATCATGGCTGATCATCCAAATCCAGTACCCTGTCCCTGCTTTCTCACACAGAATCCCCATCGAGCCTGCACCGACACATATCCCACCCTATCCCCGTAACCCCACGTATTTAATTCCCCCTAACATATCCCATCCTATCCCTGTAACCCCACATATTTAATCCCCCCCCTAACACTAAGGGTCAATTTATCATGGTTGTGGATGTAGGTCTGGGTGTGGGTCTGAGTCTGGGTCTGCGAGTGGATCTGTGTCTTGGTCTGGGTTTGGGTGTGTGTCTGGATCTGTGTTTTGGTCTGGATCTGGGTGTGGGTCTGGATGTGGGTCTGGGTCTGGGTTTTGGTGTGGGTCTGGATGTGTGTGTGGGTCTGGGTCTATGTATGTGTCTGGGTGTGGGTCTGGGTCTGGGTCTGGGTCTGGGTGTGTGTCTGGGCCTGGGTGTGGGTCTGGATCTGGGTCTGGGTGTAGGTCTGGGTCTGGGTCTGGGTGAGTGTCTGGGCCTGGGTGTGGGTCTGGGTGTGGGTCTGGGTGTGGGTCTGGGTGTGGGTGTTGGTCTGGGTGTGGGTCTGGGTGTGGATCTGGGTGTGGGTGTGGGTCTGGGTGTAGGTGTGGGTGTGGGTCTGCGTGTGTGTCTGGGTGTGTGTCTGGGTGTGGGTCTGGGTGTGGGTGTGGGTGGGCGTCTGGGTGTGGATGTGGGTCTGGGTGTGGGTCTGGGTGTGGGTCTGGGTGTGGATGTGGGTGTGGGTGGGCATCTGGGTGTGGATGTGGGTCTGGGTCTGGGACTGGGTTTGGATCTGGGTGTGGTGTTGGGTGTGGGGTGTGTGTCTGGGTGTGGGTCTGAGTCTGGGTGTGCGTGTGTGTCTGGGTCTGGGTCTGGGTGAGTGTCTGGGCCTGGGTGTGGGTCTGGATGTGGGTCTGGGTCTGGGTGTGCGTCTGGATCTGAGTCTGGGTCTGGGTGTGGGTCTGGGAGTGGATCTGTGTCTGGGTCTGGGTCTGGGTGTGTGTCTGGATCTGTGTTTGGTTCTGGATCTGGGTCTGGGTCTATGTGTGTGTCTGGGTCTGGGTGTGAGTCTGTGTCTGGGTGTGGGTCTGGGTGTGGGTGCGGGTGTGGGTGAGGGTGTGGGTCTGGGTGTGGGTGTTGTTCTGGGTGAGGGTCTTGGTCTGGGTGTGGGTCTGTGTGTGAGTCTGTGTGTGTGTCTGGGTGTGGGTCTGGGTGTGGATGTGGGTCTGGGTGTGGGTCTGGGTCTGGGTGTGGGTGTTGTTCTGGGTGAGGGTCTTGGTCTGGGTGTGGGTGTGGGTGTGAGTCTAGGTGTGGGTCTGGGTGTGGGTCTGGGTGAGGGTATGGGTCTGGGTGTGGGTCTGGGTGTGGGTGTGGGTGTGGGTCTGGGTCTGGGTGTGTGTCTGGGTGTGGTTCTGGGTGTGGATGTGGGTCTGGGTCTGGCTCTGGGTCTGGGTCTGGGTGTAGCTGTGGGTGTGGGTCTGGGTGAGGGTGTGGGTCTGGGTCTGGGTGTGGATGTGGGTCTGGGTGTGGTGTTGGTGTGGGGTGTGTGTCTGGGTGTGGGTCAAGGTCTGGGTGTGCGTCTGGGTCTGGGTGTGCGTGTGTGTCTACGTCTGGGTCTGGGTCTGGGTGAGTGTCTGGGCCTGGGTGTGGGTCTGGGTGTGGCTCTGGGTGTGGGTCTGGGTGTGGGTGTGGGACTGAGTGTGGGTCTGGGTGTGGATGTGGGTGTGGGTCTGGGTGTAGGTGTGGGTGTGGGTCTGGGTGTGTGTCTGGGTGTGTGTCTGGGTGTGGGTCTGGGTGTGGATGTGGGTGTGGGTGTGGGTGTGGGTGTGGGTCTGGGTGTGGGTCTGGGTGTGGGTCTGGGTGTGGGTGTGGGTCTGGGTGTGGGTGTGGGTCTGGGTCTGGGTGTGGGTGTGGGTGTGGGTGAGGGTGTGGGTCTGGGTGTGGGTGTTGTTCTGGGTGAGGGTCTTGGTCTGGGTGTGGGTCTGTGTGTGGGTCTGTGTGTGGGTGTGGGTGTGGGTCTGGGTGTGGATGTGGGTCTGGGTGTGGGTCTGGGTCTGGGTGTGGGTGTTGTTCTGGGTGAGGGTCTTGGTCTGGGTGTGGGTGTGGGTGTGGGTGTGAGTCTGGGTCTGGGTAAGTGTCTGGGCCTGGGTGTGGGTTTGGATGTGGGTCTGGGTCTGGGTGTGTGTCTGGATCTGAGTCCAGGTCTGGGTGTGGGTCTGCGAGTGGATTGTGTCTGGGTCTGGGTCTGGGATGTGTGTTGGATCTGTGTTTGGTTCTGGATCTGGGTGTGGGTCTGGATGTGGGTCTGGGTTGGGTTCTTGGTGTGGGTCTGGATGTGATGGTGGGTTTGGATTTGGGTGGGTGTGTGTCTGGGTCTGGGTGTGGGTGTGGGTTTGAGGTGAGGATGTGGGTGCTGGGTCTGGTGTGAGGGTCTGGGTGTGGTAGTGTGGGTGTGGGAAGTGTGTCTCGGGTGTGTGTTCTGGGTGTGGGTCTGGGTGTATGTGGTGGGTGTGGGTCTGGTTGATGGATGTGGGTCTGGGTGTTGTGTGGGTGTGGATGTGGGTCTGGGTCTCGGTCTGTGTCTGGGTCTGGGTGTGGGTCTGGATGTGGGTCTGGGTGTGGATGTGGGTCTGGGTCTGGATCTGGATGTGGGTCTGGGTCTGGGTGTGGATGTGAATCTGGGTCTGTGTGTGGGTGTGTGTCTGGGTCTGGGACTGGGTGTGGGTCTGGGTGAGGGTGTGGGTCTGGGTGTGGGTCTGGGTGAGGGTGTGAGTCTGGGTGTGGGTCTGGGTGTGGGTCTGGGTCTGGGTTTGGGTCTGGGTGAGGGTGTGGGTCTGGGTGTGGGTCTGGGTGTGGGTCTGGGTCTGGGTTTGGGTCTGGGTGAGGGTGTGGGTCTGGGTGTGGGTGTGGGTCTGGGTGTGGGTGTGGGTGTGGGTCTGGGTGTGAGTCTGGGTCTGGGTGTGGATGTGGTTGTGGGTCTGGATGTGGGTGTGGGTGAGGGTCTGGGTGTGGGTCTGGGTGTGGATGTGGGTCTGGGTGTGGATCTGGGTGTGGGTCTGGGTGAGGGTGTGGGTGTGGGTCTGGATCTGGGTGTGAGTCTTGGTGTGGGTCTGGGTGTGGGTGTGGGTCTGGGTCGGGGTCTGGGTGTGCGTTTGGGTGTATGTGTGGGTGTGGGTCTGGGTGTGGGTCTGGGTGTGGATGTGGGTCTGGGTCTGGGTGTGGGTCTGGGTCTGGGTGTGGGTCTGGGTGTGGGTCTAGGTGTGGGTGTGGGTGTGGGTCTGGGTGTGGGTCTGGGTGTGGGTCTTGGTCTGTGTGGGTCTGGGTGTGGGTCTGGGTGTGGGTCTAGGTGTGGGTGTGGGTGTGGGTCTGGGTCTGGGTGTGGGTCTGGGTCTGGGTGTGGGTCTGGGTGTGGGTCTAGGTGTGGGTGTGGGTCTTGGTCTGTGTGGGTCTGGGTGTGGGTCTGGGTGTAGGTGTGGGTGTGGATGTGGGTGTGGATGCGGGTCTGAGTGTGGGTCTGGGTCTGGGTGTGGGTCTGGGTCTGGGTCTGGGTGTGGGTCTGGGTGTGATGTGGGTCTGGATGTGGGTCTGGGTGTGGGTCTGGGTGTGGATGTGGGTGTGGGTCTGGGTGTGGATGTGGGTCTGGGTTTCGGTCTGGGTGTGGGTCCGGGTGTGGGTCTGGGTGTGGATGTGGGTGTGGGTCTGGGTGTGGATGTGGGTCTGGGTTTTGGTCTGGGTGTGGGTGTGGGTGTGGATCTGGGTCTAGGTCTGGGTGTGTCTGGATCTGAGTCTGGGTCTGGGTCTGGGTGTGTGTCTGCGTGTGGGTCTGTGTCTGGGTCTGCGAGTGGATCTGGGTCTAGGTCTGGGTGTGTCTGGATCTGAGTCTGGGTCTGGATCTGGGTGTGGGTCTGGATGTGTGTCTGGGTCTGGGTTTTGGTGTGGGTCTGGATGTGTGTGTGGGTCTGGGTCTATGTGTGTGTCTGGGTGTGGGTCTGGGTCTGGGTCTGGGTGTGTGTCTGGGCCTGGGTGTGGGTCTGGATCTGGGTCTGGGTGTAGGTCTGGGTCTGGGTCTGGGTGAGTGTCTGGGCCTGGGTGTGGGTCTGGGTGTGGGTCTGGGTGTGGGTCTGGGTGTGGGTGTTGGTCTGGGTGTGGGTCTGGGTGTGGATCTGGGTATGGGTGTGGGTCTGGGTGTAGGTGTGGGTGTGGGTCTGCGTGTGTGTCTGGGTGTGGGTCTGGGTGTGGGTGTGGGTGGGCGTCTGGGTGTGGATGTGGGTCTGGGTGTGGGTCTGGGTGTGGGTCTGGGTGTGGATGTGGGTGTGGGTGGGCGTCTGGGTGTGGATGTGGGTCTGGGTCTGGGTCTGGGACTGGGTTTGGATCTGGGTGTGGCGTTGGGTGTGGGGTGTGTGTCTGGGTGTGGGTCTGAGTCTGGGTGTGCGTGTGTGTCTGGGTGTGGGTCTGGGTCTGGGTCTGGGTGAGTGTCTGGGCCTGGGTGTGGGTCTGGATGTGGTTCTGGGTCTGGGTGTGTGTCTGGATCTGAGTCTGGGTCTGGGTGTGGGTCTGGGAGTGGATCTGTGTCTGGGTCTGGGTCTGGGTGTGTGTCTGGATCTGGGTGTGGGTCTGGGTGTGGGTGTGGGTCTGGGTGTGGGTGTGGGTCTGGGTGTGGGTGCGGGTGTGGGTGAGGGTGTGGGTCTGGGTGATGGTGTTGTTCTGGGTGAGGGTCTTTGTCTGGGTGTGGGTCTGTGTGTGAGTCTGTGTGTGTGTCTGGGTGTGGGTCTGGGTGTGGATGTGGGTCTGGGTGTGGGTCTGGGTCTGGGTGTGGGTGTTGTTCTGGGTGAGGGTCTTGGTCTGGGTGTGGGTGTGGGTGTGAGTCTAGGTGTGGGTCTGGGTGTAGGTCTGGGTGAGGGTGTGGGTCTGGGTGTGGGTCTGGGTGTGGGTGTGGGTCTGGGTGTGGGTGTGTGTCTGGGTGTGGTTCTGGGTGTGGATGTGGGTCTGGGTCTGGCTCTGGGTCTGGGTCTGGGTGTAGCTGTGGGTGTGGGTCTGGGTGAGGGTGTGGGTCTGGGTGAGGTGTTGGTGTGGGGTGTGTGTCTGGGTGTGGGTCTGGGTGTGGGTCTGGGTGTGGTGTTGGTGTGGGGTGTGTGTCTGGGTGTGGGTCTGGGTCTGGGTGTGCGTGTTGTTCTGGGTGAGGGTCTTGGTCTGGGTGTGGGTGTGGGTGTGAGTCTAGGTGTGGGTCTGGGTGTAGGTCTGGGTGAGGGTGTGGGTCTGGGTGTGGGTCTGGGTCTGGGTGTGGGTCTGGGTGAGGGTGTGGGTCTGGGTGTGGGTCTGGGTCTGGGTGTGGATGTGGGTCTGGGTGTGGTGTTGGTGTGGGCTGTGTGTCTGGGTGTGGGTCAAGGTCTGGGTGTGCGTCTGGGTCTGGGTGTGCGTGTGTGTCTAGGTCTGGGTCTGGGTCTGGGTAAGTGTCTGGGCCTGGGTGTGGGTCTGGATGTGGGTCTGGGTCTGGGTGTGTGTCTGGATCTGTGTTTGGTTCTGGATCTGGGTGTGGGTCTGGATGTGGGTCTAGGTCTGGGTCTTGGTGTGGGTCTGGATGTGATGTGGGTTGGATTTGGGTGTGGGTGTGTGTCTGGGTCTGGGTGTGTGTCTGGGTGTGTGTCTGGGTCTGGGTGTGGGTGTGGGTTTGGGTGAGGGTGTGGGTCTGGGTGTGGATTTTGGTGTGGGTCTGGGTGTGGTGTGGGTGTGGGTCTGGGTGTGGATGTGGGTCTGGGTCTGGGTCTGGGACTGGGTTTGGATCTGGGTGTGGTGTTGGGTGTGGGTCTGAGTCTGGGTGTGCGTGTGTGTCTGGGTGTGGGTCTGGGTCTGGGTCTGGGTGAGTGTCTTGGCCTGGGTGTGGGTCTGGATGTGGGTCTGGGTCTGGATGTGTGTCTGGATCTGAGTCTGGGTCTGGGTGTGGGTCTGGGAGTGGATCTGTGTCTGGGTCTGGGTCTGGGTGTGTGTCTGGGTCTGGCTGTGGATTTGGGTCTGGGTCTGGGTCTGGGTATGGGTCTGGGTCTGGGTGTGGGTGTGGGTGTGGGTCTGGGTGTGGGTGTGGGTGAGGGTGTGGGTCTGGGTGTGGGTGTTGTTCTGGGTGAGGGTCTTGGTCTGGGTGTGGGTCTGTGTGTGGGTCTGTGTGTGGGTCTGGGTGTGGGTGTGGGTGTGGGTGTGGGTCTGGGTGTATGTGTGGGTGTGGGTCTGGGTGTGGGTCTGGGTGTGGATGTGGGTCTGGGTGTGGGTCTGGGTCTGGGTGTGGGTGTGGGTCTGGGTGAGGGTCTGGGTCTGGATGTGGGTGTGGGTATGAGTCTGGGTGTGGGTCTGGGTGTGGGTCTGGGTGAGGGTGTGGGTCTGGGTGTGGGTCTGGGTGTGGGTGTGGGTCTGGGTGTGGGTGTGTGTCTGGGTGTGGTTCTGGGTGTGGATGTGGGTCTGGGTCTGGCTCTGGGTCTGGGTGTGGCTGTGGGTGTGGGTCTGGGTGAGGGTGTGGGTCTGGGTGAGGTGTTGGTGTGGGGTGTGTGTCTGGGTGTGGGTCTGGGTGTGGGTCTGGGTGTGGTGTTGGTGTGGGGTGTGTGTCTGGGTGTGGGTCTGGGTCTGGGTGTGCGTGTGTGTCTAGGTCTGGGTCTGGGTCTGGGTAAGTGTCTGGGCCTGGGTGTGGGTTTTAAATGTGGGTCTGGGTCTGGGTGTGTGTCTGGATCTGAGTCCAGGTCTGTGTCTGGGTCTGGGTCTGGGTGTGTGTCTGCGTGTGGGTCTGTGTCTGGGTCTGCGAGTGGATCTGGGTCTAGGTCTGGGTGTGTCTGGATCTGAGTCTGGGTCTGGATCTGGGTGTGGGTCTGGATGTGTGTCTGGGTCTGGGTTTTGGTGTGGGTCTGGATGTGTGTGTGGGTCTGGGTCTATGTGTGTGTCTGGGTGTGGGTCTGGGTCTGGGTCTGGGTGTGTGTCTGGGCCTGGGTGTGGGTCTGGATCTGGGTCTGGGTGTAGGTCTGGGTCTGGGTCTGGGTGAGTGTCTGGGCCTGGGTGTGGGTCTGGGTGTGGGTCTGGGTGTGGGTCTGGGTGTGGGTGTTGGTCTGGGTGTGGGTCTGGGTGTGGATCTGGGTATGGGTGTGGGTCTGGGTGTAGGTGTGGGTGTGGGTCTGCGTGTGTGTCTGGGTGTGGGTCTGGGTGTGGGTGTGGGTGGGCGTCTGGGTGTGGATGTGGGTCTGGGTGTGGGTCTGGGTGTGGGTCTGGGTGTGGATGTGGGTGTGGGTGGGCGTCTGGGTGTGGATGTGGGTCTGGGTCTGGGTCTGGGACTGGTTTGGATCTGGGTGTGGCGTTGGGTGTGGGGTGTGTGTCTGGGTGTGGTCTGAGTCTGGGTGTGCGTGTGTGTCTGGGTGTGGGTCTGGGTCTGGGTCTGGGTGAGTGTCTGGGCCTGGGTGTGGGTCTGGTGTGGTTCTGGGTCTGGGTGTGTGTCTGGATCTGAGTCTGGGTCTGGTGTGGGTCTGGGAGTGGATCTGTGTCTGGGTCTGGGTCTGGGTGTGTGTCTGGATCTGGGTGTGGGTCTGGGTGTGGGTGTGGGGGTCTGGGTGTGTGGGTGTGGGTCTGGGTGTGGGTGCGGGTGTGGGTGAGGGTGTGGGTCTGGGTGATGGTGTTGTTCTGGGTGAGGTCTTTGTCTGGGTGTGGGTCTGTGTGTGAGTCTGTGTGTGTGTCTGGGTGTGGGTCTGGGTGTGGATGTGGGTCTGGGTGTGGGTCTGGGTCTGGGTGTGGGTGTTGTTCTGGGTGAGGGTCTTGGTCTGGGTGTGGGTGTGGGTGTGAGTCTAGGTGTGGGTCTGGGTGTAGGTCTGGGTGAGGGTGTGGGTCTGGGTGTGGGTCTGGGTGTGGGTGTGGGTCTGGGTGTGGGTGTGTGTCTGGGTGTGGTTCTGGGTGTGGATGTGGGTCTGGGTCTGGCTCTGGGTCTGGGTCTGGGTGTAGCTGTGGGTGTGGGTCTGGGTGAGGGTGTGGGTCTGGGTGAGGTGTTGGTGTGGGGTGTGTGTCTGGGTGTGGGTCTGGGTGTGGGTCTGGGTGTGGTGTTGGTGTGGGGTGTGTGTCTGGGTGTGGGTCTGGGTCTGGGTGTGCGTGTTGTTCTGGGTGAGGGTCTTGGTCTGGGTGTGGGTGTGGGTGTGAGTCTAGGTGTGGGTCTGGGTGTAGGTCTGGGTGAGGGTGTGGGTCTGGGTGTGGGTCTGGGTCTGGGTGTGGGTCTGGGTGAGGGTGTGGTCTGGGTGTGGGTCTGGGTCTGGGTGTGGATGTGGGTCTGGGTGTGGTTTGGTGTGGGCTGTGTGTCTGGGTGTGGGTCAAGGTCTGGGTGTGCGTCTGGGTCTGGGTGTGCGTGTGTGTCTAGGTCTGGGTCTGGGTCTGGGTAAGTGTCTGGGCCTGGGTGTGGGTCTGGATGTGGGTCTGGGTCTGGGTGTGTGTCTGGATCTGTGTTTGGGTCTGGATCTGGGTGTGGGTCTGGATGTGGGTCTAGGTCTGGGTCTTGGTGTGGGTCTGGATGTGATGTGGGTTGGATTTGGTGTGGGTGTGTGTCTGGGTCTGGGTGTGTGTCTGGGTGTGTGTCTGGGTCTGGGTGTGGGTGTGGGTTTGGGTGAGGGTGTGGGTCTGGTGTGGATTTTGGTGTGGGTCTGGGTGTGGTGTGGGTGTGGGTCTGGGTGTGGATGTGGGTCTGGGTCTGGGTCTGGGACTGGGTTTGGATCTGGGTGTGGTGTTGGGTGTGGGTCTGAGTCTGGGTGTGCGTGTGTGTCTGGGTGTGGGTCTGGGTCTGGGTCTGGGTGAGTGTCTTGGCCTGGGTGTGGGTCTGGATGTGGGTCTGGGTCTGGATGTGTGTCTGGATCTGAGTCTGGGTCTGGGTGTGGGTCTGGGAGTGGATCTGTGTCTGGGTCTGGGTCTGGGTGTGTGTCTGGGTCTGGCTGTGGATTTGGGTCTGGGTCTGGGTCTGGGTATGGGTCTGGGTCTGGGTGTGGGTGTGGGTGTGGGTCTGGGTGTGGGTGTGGGTGAGGGTGTGGGTCTGGGTGTGGGTGTTGTTCTGGGTGAGGGTCTTGGTCTGGGTGTGGGTCTGTGTGTGGGTCTGTGTGTGGGTCTGGGTGTGGGTGTGGGTGTGGGTGTGGGTCTGGGTGTATGTGTGGGTGTGGGTCTGGGTGTGGGTCTGGGTGTGGATGTGGGTCTGGGTGTGGGTCTGGGTCTGGGTGTGGGTGTGGGTCTGGGTGAGGGTCTGGGTCTGGATGTGGGTGTGGGTATGAGTCTGGGTGTGGGTCTGGGTGTGGGTCTGGGTGAGGGTGTGGGTCTGGGTGTGGGTCTGGGTGTGGGTGTGGGTCTGGGTGTGGGTGTGTGTCTGGGTGTGGTTCTGGGTGTGGATGTGGGTCTGGGTCTGGCTCTGGGTCTGGGTGTGGCTGTGGGTGTGGGTCTGGGTGAGGGTGTGGGTCTGGGTGAGGTGTTGGTGTGGGGTGTGTGTCTGGGTGTGGGTCTGGGTGTGGGTCTGGGTGTGGTGTTGGTGTGGGGTGTGTGTCTGGGTGTGGGTCTGGGTCTGGGTGTGCGTGTGTGTCTAGGTCTGGGTCTGGGTCTGGGTAAGTGTCTGGGCCTGGGTGTGGGTTTTAAATGTGGGTCTGGGTCTGGGTGTGTGTCTGGATCTGAGTCCAGGTCTGTGTCTGGGTCTGGGTCTGGGTGTGTGTCTGGATCTGTGTTTGGTTCTGGATCTGGGTGTGGGTCTGGATGTGTGTCTGGGTCTGGGTCTTGGTGTGGGTCTGGATGTGATGTGGGTTTGGATTTGGGTGTGGGTGTGTGTCTGGGTCTGGGTGTGGGTTTGGGTGAGGGTGTGGGTCTGGTTGTGGGTGTGGGTCTGGGTGTGGTGTGGGTGTGGGTGTGGGTGTGTGTCTGGGTGTGGGTGTGAGTCTGGGTGTGGGTGTGGGTGTGGGTGTGGGTGTGGGTCTGGGTGTGGGTGTGGGTGTGGGTCTGGGTGTGGGTGTGGGTCTGGGTGTGGGTCTGGGTGTGGGTCTGGGTGTGAGTCTGGGTCTGGGTGTGGGTGTGGATGTGGGTGTGGGTCTGGATGTGGGTGTGGGTCTGGGTCTACGTGTGTGTCTGGGTGTGGGTCTGGGTCTGGGTGTGTGTCTGGTCCTGGGTGTGGGTCTGGATCTGGGTCTGGGTGTAGGTCTGGGTCTGGGTTTGGGTCTGGGTGTGATGTGGGTGTGGGTGTGGGTCTGGGTCTGGGTCTGGGTGTGATGTGGGTCTGGGTGTGGGTCTGGGTCTGTGTCTGGGTGTGGGTGTGGGTGTGGGTGTGGGTCTGTGTCTGGGTCTGGGTCTGGGTCTGGGTCTGGGTCTGGGTATGCAGGTGGGTCTGCGTGTGGGTGTGATGTTGGTGTGCGTCTGGGACTGGTTCTTGGTGTGGGTCTGGGTGTGGGTCTGGGTATGATGTGGGTCTGGGTGTGGGTCTGGGTCTGTGTCTGGGTGTGGGTGTGGGTGTGGGTCTGGGTCTGTGTCTGTGTCTGGGTCTGGGTCTGGGTCTGTGTCTGGGTCTGGGTCTGGGTCTGGGTCTATGTGTGTGTCTGGGTGTAGGTCTGGGTCTGGGTGTGTGTCTGGGCCTGGGTGTGGGTCTGGATCTGGATCTGGGTGTGGGTCTGGATGTGGGTCTAGGTCTGGGTCTTGGTGTGGGTCTGGATGTGATGTGGGTTTGGATTTGGGTGTGGGTGTGTGTCTGGGTCTGGGTGTGTGTCTGGGTGTGTGTCTGGGTCTGGGTGTGGGTGTGGGTTTGGGTGAGGGTGTGGGTCTGGGTGTGGATTTTGGTGTGGGTCTGGGTGTGGTGTGGGTGTGGGTCTGGGTGTGGGTGTGGGTCTGGGTCTGGGTCTGGGACTGGGTTTGGATCTGGGTGTGGTGTTGGGTGTGGGTCTGAGTCTGGGTGTGCGTGTGTGTCTGGGTGTGGGTCTGGGTCTGGGTCTGGGTGAGTGTCTGGGCCTGGGTGTGGGTCTGGATGTGGGTCTGGGTCTGGATGTGTGTCTGGATCTGAGTCTGGGTCTGGGTGTGGGTCTGGGAGTGGATCTGTGTCTGGGTCTGGGTCTGGGTGTGTGTCTGGATCTGTGTTTGGTTCTGGATCTGGGGCTGGGTCTATGTGTGTGTCTGGGTCTGGGTGTGAGTCTGGGTCTGGCTGTGGATTTGGGTCTGGGTCTGGGTCTGGGTATGGGTCTGGGT
>JASTWF010001796.1:0-58338 GCA_030390025.1 Squalus acanthias | reverse complement strand
TCGAGCTGAGGATATTAGGTGGGGTGGGGTGGAGCTGAGGATATTTGGTGGGGGGAGGAGCTGAGGATATTAGGTGGTGTGGGAGGAGCTGAGGGTATTAGGTGGGGTGGAGAGGAGCTGAATATATTAGGTGGGGTGGGGAGTTGCTGAGGATATTAGGTGGGGTGGGGAGGAGCTGAGGATTTTAGGTGGGGTGGGGAGAAGCTGAGGATATTACGTGGGGTGGGGAGGAGCTGAGGATATTAGGTGGGGTGTGGAGGATCTGAGGATAATAGGTTGGGTGGGGAGGAGCTGAGGATATTAGGTTGGGTGGGGCGGAGCTGAGGATATTAGGTGGGGTGGGGGAGAGCTGAGGATATTAGGTGGGTTGGGGAGGAGCTGAGGATATTAGGTGGGGTGGGGAGGAGCTGAGAATATTAGGTGGAGTGGGGAGGAGCTGAGGATATTAGGTGGGGTGGGGAGGAGCTGAGGATATTAGGTGGGGTGGGGAGGAGCTGAGGATATTAGGTGGGGTGGGGTGGAGCTGAGGATATTAGGAGGGGTGGAGAGGAGCTGAAGATATTAGGTGAGGCGGGGAGGAGCTGAGGATATTAGGTGGGGTGGAGAGGAGCTGAGGATATTAGGTGGTGTGGGGAGGAGCTGAGGATATTAGGTGGGGTGTGAGGAGCTGAGGATATCAGGTGGGGTGGGGAGGAGCTGAGGATATTAGGTGGGGTGGGGAGGAGCTGAGGATATTATGTGGGGTGGGAAGGATCTGAGGATATTAGGTAGGGTGGAGAGGAGCTGAAGATATTAGCTGGGGTGGGGAGGAGCTGAGGATATTAGGTGGGGTGGGGAGGAGCTGAGGATATTAGGTGGGGTGGGGAGGAGCTGAGGATATTCGGTAGGGTGGGGAGGATCTGAGGATATTAGGTGGGGTGGGGAGGAGCTGAGGATATTAGGTGGGGTGGGGAGGAGCTGAGGATATTAGGTGGGGTGGGGAGGAGCTGAGGATATTAGGTGGGGTGGGGAGGAGCTGAGGATATTAGGTGGGGTGGGGAGGTGCTGAGGATATTAGGTGGGGTGGGGAGGAGCTGAGGATATTAGTTGGTGTGGGAGGAGCTGAGGATATTAGGAGGGGTGGAGAGGAGCTGAGGATATTAGGTGGGGTGGGAAGGAGCTGAGGATATTAGGTGGGGTGGGGAGGAGCTGAGGATATTAGGTGGGGTGGGGAGGAGCTGAGGATATTAGGTGGGGTGGGTAGAGCTGAGGATATTAGGTGGGGTGGGGAGGAGCTGAGGATATTAGTTGATGTGGGAGGAGCTGAGGATATTAGGTGGGGTGGAGAGGAGCTAATTATATTAGGTGGGGTGGGGAGTTGCTGAGGATATTAGGTGGGGTGGGGAGTTGCTGAGGATATTAGGTGGGGTGGGGAGGAGCTGAGGATATTCGGTGGGGTGTTGAGAGCTGAGGATATTACGTGGGGTGGGGAGGAGATGAGGATATTAGGTGGGGTGGGGAGGAGCTGAGGATATTCGGTGCGGTGTGGAGGAGCTGAGGATAATAGGTTGGGTGGGGAGGAGCTGAAGATATTAGGTGGGGTGGGGAGGAGCTGAGGATATTAGGTGGGGTGGGGAGGAGCTGAGGATATTAGTTGGTGTGGGAGGAGCTGAGGATATTAGGAGGGGTGGAGAGGAGCTGAGGATATTAGGTGGGGTGGGAAGGAGCTGAGGATATTAGGTGGGGTGGGGAGGAGCTGAGGATATTAGGTGGGGTGGGTAGAGCTGAGGATATTAGGTGGGGTGGGGAGGAGCTGAGGATATTAGTTGATGTGGGAGGAGCTGAGGATATTATGTGGGGTGGAGAGGAGCTAATTATATTAGGTGGGGTGGGGAGTTGCTGAGGATATTAGGTGGGGTGGGGAGTTGCTGAGGATATTAGGTGAGGTGGGGAGGAGCTGAGGATATTAGGTGGGGTGGGGAGGAGCTGAAGATATTAGGTGAGGTGGGGAGGAGCTGAGGATATTAGGTGGGGTGGGGAGGAGCTGAAGATATTAGGTGAGGTGGGGAGGAGCTGAGGATATTAGGCGGGGTGGGGAGGTGCTGAGGATAATAGGTAGGGTGGGGAGGAGCTGAGGATATTAGGTTGGGTGGGGCGGAGCTGAGGATATTAGGTGGGGTGGGGAGGAGCTGAGGATAATAGGTAGGGTGGGGAGGAGCTGTGGATATTAGGTGGGGTGGGGAGGTGCTGAGGATATTAGTTGGGGTGGGGAGGAGCTGAGGCTATTAGGTTGGGTGGGGCGGAGCTGAGGATATTAGGTGGGGTGGGGAGGAGCTGAGGATATTAGTTGGGGTGGGGAGGAGCTGAGGATATTAGGTTGGGTGGGGAGGAGCTGAGGACATTAGGTGGGGTGGGGTGGAGTTTACGATGTTCGATGCATATTTCGGAAGTCACAAAAGGAGCCTGAAGCAAACAGGAGACACCCTAGTCCACTCCTCTACCACCCCCAGCACCCCTTCCCCTTCGCCCGGCACCTTCCCGTGCACGCGCAGGAGATGCAACACATGCCCTTATACCTCCCCTCTTCCCACTGTCCAGGGCCCCAAACACCCCTTCCAGGTGAAACAGCGATTTACTTGTACTTCCTGCAATTTAGTATACTGTATTCGCTGCTCACGATGTGGACTCCTCTACATTGGGGAGACCAAACGCAGATTGGGTGACCGCTTTGCGGAACACCTCCGTTCAGTCCGTAAGGGGGACCCCGAGCTCCCGGTGGCCTGTCACTTTAATTCACCGCTTCACTCCCACTCTGACCTCACCGTCCTCGGCCTATTACGCTGTTCCACGGAAGCTCAGCGTAAGCTCGAGGAACAGCACCTCATCTTTCGTTTAGGCACGCTACAGCCCTCTGGACTCAATATCGAGTTCAACAATTTTAGATCATAACCTCAGCTCCAATCACATTTATATTTTATTTTATCCACCCTTTTATTTGTCCCCCCCACCTTTTTTTTTTTCCTCCTAGAAGCTGGCAGCTGTCCTTCATTCTGCCAGTGGATTTCACACTTCATTCAGCCTTAATCTGTCACATTAACACCACCTCTAGCCTTGCATATCTCTTAATGTCTCTTAATGTCTCTTCATCTCCTCCTTTGTTCCTTTATCCCCTCCCCCTTTTCCCAGCTTTACCCTGGCCTTAAATCTATTTGATTTCCAGCTCTTCCCAGTTCTGATGAAAGGTCATCGACCTGAAACGTCAACTCTCTTTCTCTCTCTACGGATGCTGCCTGGCCTGCTGAGTTTTTCCAGCGTTTTCTGTTGTTAAACAGGAGAGTAGTTCTGTTATTTGAAAAATTGGGCCGAAAATTGATCCCGGTGCGCGAGAGTACGCACTGCGTTCTCTCGCGTATTCTGTCTCCAATTGCCGGTTTTCTGCCTGCACTGCGCATGCGCTGAAAACCGGCACTTGGTGAATGGAAAAGGGGGCGGGTCCTAGGTGAACCGCGTGCGCGCTGCAGGCTGCGTGCACGCAGTGTTCTTAGTGGTTTCAACGCGCAGGTAAGTACGGAAGATTCTGCACAGAAATAAAGGAGGAGTAAGACCCACTTTTAACAAGGTAAGTAGTGAATTAAGTATTATTTTGAATTTTTTTTAACAGGTATATCTTTTTTAGAGACTTTAAAGACAGGTAAGTTTATTTTTATAACTTTTTAAAAGATTTTAAATTTTTTCAAAAATTTAATTTTTTATTTAAAATGGTTAATTTATTTAACTATACTTATTTTATTAATGTGATGGTTTTTTTTAAATTTAATTGAGGTTTAGCGGTTCTTTTGGGGGGCTATAGTATTCATAGCTTTCACAGTACTTTTGTGAAAGTTATGAATGGAAGATGGTGTGCTGCCATTGGCTCTAACTGAGTCACGTGATCCCACAGCTCGCACGAATTAACTACGCCTGTGGGATACGCAAGCCCAGCACAGCAGCTGTCCAGAACATCAAGTTTGTGCGAGCTGGAACTGAACATGCCAATGCGCAGTGAGAGTTCGCGGGGAGGCCTTACCCTCGCACGAAGGCTTCCTCACGAATTTTTGGGCCATTAGAAAACATACAGACTGCGCAGTTAAGTGACAAGTGACCATTAACAGAGATGAACGCGAGGTGATGCACTTTGGTAGGAAAATATACCATCATTAGAGCAGTGCGGTTCATGTTGTGTATATGGACTTTCAAAAGGCGTTTGACAAAGTACCACATGACATAACTGTTCCTAGAATTGTAGTCCATGCGATTAATAGGACAGGGCAGCATGGATACCAAATTGGCTAACGGTCAGAAAGCAGAGAGTAGTGGTGGCCGGTTGTTTTTTATTCTGGAGGGAATTATACAGAGGTGTTCCCCAGGGGTCGCTATTAGGACCAGTGCTCTCTTTGATATATTTTAATGACCTAGAGTTGGGTATAGAGGGCATCAAAACTCGGAAATGTAGCACACAATGAGGAGGATAGTAACAGACTGCAGCAGGACGTAGACTGACTGGTCAACAAGAGAACATAAGCAATAGGAGCAGGAGTTGGCCATTCTGCCCTTCAAGCCTACTCCACCATTCAATACGCTCCTGGCTGACCTTCGGTTTAAAAGTCATTCATGCAACACCTTCTAACTGAACCTCATTCCTGCATATAAAGTTATCTCCTTACTCAGTTTACTGGCATATTTTCCATTAGCAGAATAAAATATAATTGCAGCCGAAATCAAGACACTAAATGCCAAGAACATTTGGCTGGGTCTTTACCCTTATAAACTGTTCCTCAGGCTGGAGGGTTTGAGAGCTTCAGATACGTCCCTGACATGATCCTACACTTCTCTGATGGCGTTTCTTTCGGAATCCAATCCATTTGCTTACAGCATAGCCCGAACTCTGATTCAATTAGGCAGACACTACACAGATTCTATTCTATCAGTCCAAAAATGTGCGGGTTAGGTTGATTTGGCTATGATAAAAATTGACCCTTAGTGTTAGGGGGGGATTAAATATGTGGGGTTATGGGGATAGGATGGGATATGTTAGGGGGAATTAAATACGTGGGGTTACGGGGGTAGGGTGGGATATGTGTACTGTGGGGATTAAAGCAGGGACAGGGTACTGGATTTGGATGATCAGCCATGATCGTATTGAATGGTGGAGCAGGCTCGACGGGCTGAATGGCCTACTCCTGCTCCTAGATTCTATGTTTCTATGTTTCTATTGAACACAGAAAATTGTGAAGTGAAAAATGAGAAGAGGCAATGTGAAATCAATGGTGTAACTATAAAGGAATGCAGGAACAGAGGGACCTCGGCATGTATGTACACTAATCTTTGAATGCAGCCGGACAATTTGAGAAGTATGTTAATAAAGCATACGGGATCCTTCGCTTTATTAATAAGCAGTAGATTACAAAAGCAATGAAGTTATGCGAAAACATTATAAAGCACTGATTAGGCTTCAGCTGGAGCATTGTGTCCAATTCTGGACACCACACTTTAGGAAAATGTCAAGGCCTTGGAGCGTGTGCAGAATAGATTTACTAGAATGGCACCAGAGACAAGGGACTTCAGTTGTGTGGAGAGACTGGAGAAGCTGGGGTTGTTCTGATTAGAGCAGAGAAGGTTAAGAGGAGATTTGACAGAGGTATTCTAAAGGCTACATAGATTTAATAGAGTAATTAAGGAGCAACTGTGTCCAGTGGCAGTGGTGTCGCTAACCAGAGAACACAGATTTAATGTGATTGGCAAAAGAACCCGAGACAACATGAGGAAGCTTTTGTTTTACACAGCGAGTTGTTGTGATCTGGAATGCGCTGCCTGAAAGTGCGGTGGAAGCATATTCAATAGTAACTTTCAAGGGGGATTTGGAAAAAATACTTGAGATAAAATAAAATACTGTGGAAAGAGCAGAGGAGTGGAATTAATTGGACAGCTCTACGAAAGAGCCGTCACAGGTACGGTGGGCCGAATGGCCTCCTTCTGTGCTGTATCATTCCATGATTCTATAATCACCGATACCTTAGAAAATAAGAAACTGAACGTGGCAGAAGAGAAAAGGGCTCTCGGGATAAAGGTGAACAAATAATTAAAAGCAGTATCACTGGACAGCAAAGCAATTAAAATGTTAACAATGAATTGGGGTTTATTTCTAAGGCAATAGAATTCAAAAGAAGTGAAGTTGGCCAGTGGTGGGAAGTGGTGTTTCACAAGGATCGGTGCTGGCAACACTTTTGTTCACCATTTACTAAAACAATTAGGACTCAGGAATCGGAAGTGCAATTTCAAACATTGTGGATGCCACCCAAATGGGGGTTTATACTTAATATAGAGGAGGACTGCGACAAAATACAGGAGGACGTTAATAAACTTGCAGAATGGGTGTGTAACTGGCAAATTAACCTCAATATAGAGAAATGCGAGGTAGTGCATTTTAATAGGAAGAATACGGAGGTCACAGACTCCTTGGAGAATAAGTTCTAAACGGGGTTGAGGGACAGAGCGATGTGAGGATACAGTTACATAAATCACTAAAAGTTGCAATGCAGGTTGATAAGGCCATAAAAACAAAGAAAGCACTGGGGTTCATTTCTAGAGGGATAGAATTGTAAAGAATAGAAGTTATGTTAAGCTTGTATGGAACCTTGGTTAGACAACACTTGGTGTACTGTGAACATGCTCTCCATCTTATAAAAAGGACATAGAGGGTCTGGCGAAGGTACAATCAGTATTTACTAGACTGATACCAGAACTGAGAGGTTATACCTGTCAGGAAAGACTGAACAGGCTGGGGCTCTTTCCTTTAGGAAAGTGAAGACTGAGGGATGATCAGATAGAGTTCTTTGAGATTATGAAAGGGTTTCATAGGGTAGATTAGAGAAGGTGTTTCCACTTTCAGGAGAGACTAGAACTCGGGGCCATAGATTTAAGATAGTCATTAATAAATCTAATAGGGAATTCAGGAGAAACCTTTTTACCAAATGAGTGGTCAGAATGTGGAACTCGCTACCACAAGGAGCAGTTGATGCTAATAGCACAGGCACATTTAAAGGGGGAAAGGAATAGAATTATATTTTTACTGTGTTAGATGAAGGAGGGTGGGTGGAGGGTCGTGTGGAGCATAGACACCAACATGGACATTTTGAGTCGAATGGCCTGTCTCTGTCCTGCAAATACTTTGTAAATTGTATTAAACATGTATAGGACCCGGGTCACGTCACACTTAGAGAACTGTGCAGAGTTATGGTCTCCATAATATAAAAAGGACATAAAAGAACTGGAGAAAGTGCAAAAAATACTTAATACAACAACCACAACTTGTATTTATATAGCGCCTTTAACGTAGTAAAATGACCCAAGCGATTCACGGGAGCGATATTGAACAACACCTGACCCTGAGCCACATAAGGAGATATCTAGAAAGATGACCAAAAGCTTAGTCAAAGAGGTAAGTTTTAAACAGCATCTTAAAGGAGGAGGGGGATTTAGAGAAGCAGAGAGGTTCAGGGAGGGGATTCCTGAGCTTAGGGCCCAGGCAGCTGAAAGCACAGCCGCCAATGGTGGAGCGGTTACAATCGGGGATGTGTGAGAGGCCAGAATTAGAGGAACACAGAGATCTCGGGAGTGTTGAGGGGCTGGTGGAGCTTGCAGGGGTAGGGAGGGCGAGGCCATGTAGGGATTTGACAGCAAGGATGATAATTTTAAAAGGGAGAAATTGCCGGAACGGGAGTCACTGTAGGTCCGCGAGCACAGGTGTGGTGGTTTACCGGGATTTGGTGTGGGTTAGGTTACGGGCAGCACAGCTTTGGATGAGCTCAAGTTATGGAGTGTGGGAGATGGGAAGCCGGCCAGGAGAGAGTTGGTGTTATCAAGTCTAGAGCTAGCAAAGGCATGGATGATGGTTTGAGCAGCGGATGAGCTGATGCAGGGGCGAAGTTCGGCGATGTTACCGAGGTGGATGTAAGCCGTCCTGGTGATGGAGTGAATATCCGGTCAGAAGATCATCCCGTGGTCAAATACGACACCAAGGTTGCAAACAGCAAACTGGTGCTAAGGAGAGGGATGGAGTTGGTGGCTCGGCAACGGAGTTTGTGATGTGGGCCAATAGCTTCGGTCTCAGAAATATTTAGTTGGATGGCACCAGAACTGAAAGATTGCGGCTATCGGGAAATATTGAACAGGTTGGGCCTTTCTGCTATAGAAGAGAGACGACTTAGATGAGGCCTGATAGAGATCTTGAAAATTTTGAATGGGTTGGACAGGGTAGATGTGGAGAGAATGTTTACACTTGTGGGAGAATGCAACACTTGGGGTCATAAATACAATCTAGTTACTAATAAATTCAACAGGGAAATAAGGAGCAATTTCTTTACTCAGAGAATGGTTAGAATGTGGACCTCACTACCACAGGAAGTGGTTGAGGAAAATAGTTTAGATTCTTTCAGAATGAAACCAGACGAGTAAATGAGAGAAAGGGGAATAGAAAGATATTCTGAGCGGCTGAGATGAGGTAGATGCAATGAGAGGAGACTGGTGTGGAGCACAAACACCAGCACAGACTGACTGGGCCGAATGGCCTATTTGTGTGCTGTATATTCCATGTAATATAATCCTCTGAACTGCAGCTCAGCTCTGTCTGCCTACCTACTGACCAGGCTCTTACTCTGGAAGCTGTGAATGAATTGCTGCCCTCAATCGCTGAAGGGGCTCTTTACAGAAGAGCTCAGAGTGAAAGCAGCAAACTAGTGGTCCTGTCCCGAAAGACAATGTGGGAAATGTCAGTCAGAAACAGTGCCGAGTCCTAAACACCGTGCTCGCACCGCCGCTGGCTGTATCTTCAGATCTCCAGCGATTGCTGGTGTAATTCAGTGGGTGGCAGTCTGGGGCTGAATATTACACTCCTGGGCTGGAAACACTGGGAGCCGCCTCTTGGCTGCGCTCACTTGCTTATGATTATTAATGAATTGAATAATTGAGGTAAGCGGATATTTCACCGCCCTCTTCACCTGCTCTCTGAACTTGGACTGGGTCACCCCATAAATAAATGTGTTTGTGCAGCAACTTAAATTCCGCAGCATATATCCGACTTGTTGAAAGATATATAAAGAACCAGTGTAATAAAGGGGATTTGTTCCTGTAATGTTATAATACAAGAAATTTATAACATAGGCCAGCCACAGCAGTATGAAGTTGGCAGATATGGTGAAGAGTAAAATCATAGACTTCCTTCTGCTCTCCATCTCTGGGTCTCTGCCATTCTCTCCCTTGCTCTCACCCCTCAGTCCCTTACGGACCCGACTGGCCACTAAAATGTGTCTGACTGTCAGAGCGTTGAGCAACAGAATTATAGCGAATGGGAGAAATGGGGTTAAAACTATTAGAAGCCAAATAAATCCTACCCAACCCGGATCAGTATAAAAGCTCGGGATTGCGAAACAGAACAACGGCACATTGTCGACTATCTCCATGGGTTGAATTACAAAATAGATGGGAACGTTTCTTAAACATTGCAGAATGCCGGTTGTTGCCAGAACCACAGCCGCAGTTCTGTCGGTGCAATATTTAGTTTTCAGCTTCTGACAACAAATGGCCACAAATCGATCAAAGGTGAAAGTGACGGTGAACCAGACAGAACAGTCTGTGGCTGCACGGGCCAGGACATTGATAACACTACACACAGGGGTGATGTCCAGGAAACACACTGGGAAATAATACGCTTTGATCTTCCTGAGAATGACCACAGTGACAATGACCAGGAGATCCGCCGCTGCCATGCCCACCAGGTAGCGAGTGGTGCAGATGGAGAGTCCGCACTTTTCCCGGGACAGGATCACAATCGCCAGCAAATTCACTGTAAAACACAGATGGGAAAAGAGACTGGAAATTACTGATCAAACATTCTTCGTGTCTGAGCCCAGACAGTAAGGGCTGGATTTTAACACACCAAAAACGGGCGGGTTGGGGTCGGGTCAGAGGTGAAAATTGAGCAATATCCTCCCGACCCCAACCCGCCTGCTTCCGTGTTTAACGAAGATGGGACAGGGGGGCGGGCAGTGAACCGCTCCCAGGAGGCGGGTTGGCAATTAAAATATTTTAATGAGGCGGGCAGCCTCTGATTTAACGGTTTTTACAGGTTTAACTACTTCTGGCCGGGCTTCCTGGGCCTCGGGAATTATTTCACCACTAACCTCCCCCCCCCGCCCCCCAAGATCTACCCATTGCCCAACGCCCCCCATGGATAGAAGCTTGGGGTCCGGTTTGGACATCCCCAAGACTAGGGATTGGACACCCCCCGGGACCGGTCAAACCCCCGGGACCGGTCAAACCCATCGGGACCGGTCAAACCCCGAGTTCGTGATCGGCACACCGCAGGATCAGACACCCCATTCAACCCAGTTTCATCCTTTGGACCTACCTGGTCCTGCTCCGGAGTCCCCTCACCCAGTCCGACTGGAAGCCCGACTGTCAATCAGGCTGACTTCCGGGGTGGGGAACCAGTCAAGGACAAATGACGCACGCTGTGGAGTTAAGAAACCCCGACGTCCGTGAATACCTGGATTTCCAGGTTTTACTGTCTGATATTCCGCATCCACCTCCGGACATCGTACATAACCCGCCTCTGTTAATATCCAGGCGGAAGTATATGAGCAAATGCAAAATACTGGGACTGCTGTAAATCTGATAAGAACATAAGAACATAAGAAATAGGAGCAGGAGTCGGCCATTCGGCCAATCGAGCCTGCTCCGTCATTCAATGAGATCATGACTGATCTTCTGCCTCAACTACATTCACCGGCCTTACCGCCATATCCTTTGATACCCTTACTGGTTAGAAATGTATCGATTTCTGTTTTGAATATATCCAATGACTGAGCCTCCACAGCACTCTGGGGTAAGAATTCCAAAGATTCCCCACCCTCTGTGTGAAGAAATGTCTTCTCATCTCAGTCCGGAATGGCCTACCCTTTATTCTGAGGCTGTAGCCCGTGGTTCTAGACTCCCCAGCCAAGGGAAACATTCTCCCAGAATCCATCCTATCAAGCCCTGTAATAATTTTGTATGCTTCAATGAGATCCCCTATCTTTCTTCTAAATTCAAGAGAATGCAGGCCTAGTTTACTCAATCTCTTCTCATAAGACAGTCCCGCCATCCCAGGAATCAATCTCATGAACCTTCGTTGCAGTCCCTCTGTGGCAGGTATATCCTTCCTTAGGTAAGGAGACCAAAATTGTACACAGTACTCCAGGTGTGGTCTCAGCAAGGCTCTACATAATTGGAGTAAGACTTCTTCACTGCTGTACTCAAATCCTCTTTTAATGAAGGCCAGCATAGCATTTGGCTTCCTAATGGCTGTCTGCACCTGCACATTCACTTTCAGTGACTCATGTACAAGGACACCCAGGTCCCTCTGAGCATCTGCATTCCCCAATCTTTCAACATTTAGGAAATACTCTGCCTTTCTGTTTATTCTACCAAAGTGGATAACTTCACATTTATCCACATTATAATCCATCTGCCATGTTCTCGCCCACTCACTGAGCCTGTCGAGATCCCTTTGAAGTCTTTTTCCATCCATTTCGCCACTGACACTGCCACCTAGCTTTATGTCATCAGCAAATTTTTAAATTACATTTAATCTCCTCATCCAAAACGTTGATATAGATTGTAAATAGCTTCGGCACAAGCACCAATCCTTGAGGTACCCTACACAGCTTGCCATCCTGAAAAAGACCCGTTTATCCCTACCCTCTGTTTTCTGTCAATTAACCAATTCTCAATCTATGCTAGTATATTACCCCCAATTCCATGTGCTCTAATTTTGTTCACCAACCTCTTGTGTGGGAGCTTATCGAAGGCCTTCTCAAAATCCAAATACACCACATCTACCGGTTCCCCTTTGTCTACTCCAGTAGTTACATCCTCAAAGAACTCCAATAGGTTTGTCAAGCAGGACTTCCCTTTCATAAATCCATGTTGAATCTGTCCAATCTTACTATTAGTTTCTAAGTGCCCAGTTATTGCATCCTTTATAATAGGTTCCAACATTTTCCCAACTCCTGATGTGAGACTAGCAGGTCTGTAGTTTCCCGTTTTCTCTCTCCCTCCTTTCTTAATTAGCGTGGTTACATTTGCTATCCTCCAATCTGCAGGAACCGTTCCGGAAGCTATAGAATTTTGGAAGATGACAACCAGTGCGTCCACTATCCCAATGGCCACCTCTTTCAAAACCCTAGGATGTAGTTCACACGGTCCTTGAGATTTATCGACTTTTATTCCCATTAATTTTGCTAGCACTGTTTTTTTACTAATAATAATTTCTTTAAGTACCTCATTCTCGCCACATCTTTGGTTTTCTCGTATTTCTGGGAGGTTTTTTGTGTCTTCCTCGGTGAAGACAGAAACAAAGTATTCAGTTAATTTCTCCACCATTTCCTCATTCCCCATTATAAATTCTCCCGTCTCTGACTGTATAGGTCCTACATTTACCTTGGCCAGTCTTTTCGCTAGTTTGTGCTCATATTCCATTTTCGCTTTCTTTATCAATTTCTTGGTCTCCTTTGCTAATGTCTAAAAAGATCCCAATCCTCAGGCTGACCGCTTTTTCTGGAAACTTTATAAACTTCCTCCTTTGACTTAATAATAGCTTAAATTTATTAAAAAAAGACAATGCTGAAAACACTCAGCGGATCAGGCAGCATCTGTGTAGAGAGAAACAGAGTTAACATTTCAGATCGATGACTTTTCATCAGAACTGGAAGATATCAGATATTAACAGTATTAAAGCAATGATAGAGTCAGACAAAAGTAAAGAACAAAGTCTGTGATTGGCTGGAGGACAGGAGTGATTCAATGACAAAGGAATGATGGTGCAAGGCGAATGGGACAATTAAAGAAACAGAAGCTGGGTCTAGAGGAGGTGTAAATGGTTACAGCAGAATAACAAGGAGGAGGGGCAGTAGGGCATATGTGGCAGAGAAAGTAGGGTATACCCCAGATGTTTGGACCAGCCCGCTGGCCGTGTGCCGGGAACGCCACCACAAAGCCCCAGCCCACACCTCCTCCACTCCCAGTGCCTCTGGTCGAGCCATCCTCCATTACCAGCACATGTCGTCCGAGAGAACGGGAGCGGAGGTTATGATCTGAAGTTTTTAAACTTAGTTTTGAGTCCAGAAGGCAATAAAATGCCTAACCTAATGATACGGTGCTGTTCCTCATTGAGATTAAAAGGGGAACAGTGCAGGAAGCCGAGAACAGAGAGTTCAAAGTGGGAGTGGGATGTAGAATGAAAGTGGCAAGTGACCTGAAGCTCAGGATCACACTTGCGAACTGAACGGAGGCATTCAGCAAAGCATTCACTCAATCTGCATTTAGTCCACCCAATGTACAGGAGACTGGGTCGTGGGCAGCGAATATGATATATTAATTGGAAGAAGTACAAGTAAATTAGTCTTTCACGTGGATGGAATGCTTGGGGCTCTGGCTGGTGGGATGGAAAGAGGGGAAAGGGCAGCTGTTGAATTTCCTGTGCTTGCATAGGAAGGTGCCGGGGAAGGGGAGCAGATGTTAGGTGTGACAGAAGAGTGGACCAGGGTGTCACGAGGGCGGGGGAACGGGAGGGAAGGGGAAGATATGTTTGTTGGTGGCCATAGCTGGACATGACGGAAATGGCAGAGGATGATCCATTGAATGTGAAGGCTGGTGCCGTGGAAGCTGAGGACAAGGGGAACCCTATCTGAGTTCTAGCAGGCAGGGCAAGGGGTCATGGGAGCAATGCAGGGTTGACACGGTCGAGGGACCTGTCAATCACAATGGAGGTGAATACACGGCGGAGGAAATATGAAGACATTTCAGAAGCACTGGTGTGGAAGGTGGCATCGTCAGAACATATGCAACGGTGGCGGAGAAACTGTGAGAATAGAATAGAGCCCTTCCAGGAAGCCAGGTGGGAGGAATTCTACTCAAGATTCCTATGGGAGTTGGTGGGATTATAGTAGATATATGTGGACGACCTAGACCCTGAAATGAAGATCGAGAAGTCGAGGAAGGGAAGGGAAGGTCACTGTGATTCACCATTTAAATGTTCTTTCTGTGTTTAAAATGGAAGATAGAACAATTCCAAGGATCTACAGATCAGTCAGCATAGCCTCGATGGTAGGAAAGATAATGGAATACTTACTCAAAAATGTTACAGAAATACATCTAGAAACACAAAATATAATATCGAGTAGTCAGCAGGTATACTTAAAAGGAATCACAGAATGGATACTGCACAGAAGGAGGCCATTCGGCCTGTCGAGCCCGTGCTCACTCTCTGCACATGCACTGCAGCTAATCCCAATCCCCGCCCTTTCGCCATAGCCCTGAAATTATTTTCCTTCAGGTACTTATCCCATTTCCTTTTGAAAGCCACGATGGAATCTGCCTCCACTATCCTTTCAGACAGTGCATTCCAGATCATAACCACTCACTGCCTTGAAAAGTTTTTCCTCATGTCACCTTTGGATCTTCAGCAGATCAAATAAAACCTGTGTCCTCTGGTTCTCGACCGTTCCACCAATGAGAACAGCTTCTCTCTATCTACTCTGTCTGCTCTGTCTCGACCCCTAATGATATTGATCAACTCTCTCAAATCTCCTCTCAATCTTCTCTGCTCTAATGAGAACAGCCCCAACTTCATTCGTATATCTACGTAACCAAAGACCCTCATCCCTGGAACCATTCTTGTGAATCTTGTCTGCACCCTCTCTAAAGCCTTCATGCCCTTCCTAAAGTGTGGTGCCGAGAATTGGACACAATACTCCAGTTATGGCCGGTCCAATGTTTTATAAAGGTTCATCATAACTTCCTTGCTTTGCCTCTATTTATAAAGCTCAGATTCCCGTAAGCATTTTTAAACGCTTTCTCAACCTGCCCTGCCACCTTCAACGATTTTTGTACATGTGCACCCAGGCCCCTCTGTTCCTGCACCCACTTTGGAATGTCTTGCTTGAGTAACCTTAGCGAAATCTTTGAATAAGTACCAGAACGAGTAGATAAGGGTAATGTAGTAGATGTAATATACTTTGTTTTTTTAAAGCCATTCGATAAGGTACCACATAGCAGACTGAATCACAGATCAAGTGGAGTTAGGAGACAAGCAGCAGAATGGATAGCAAGATAGCTGCAAGAACAGAAAATAGGGAGTGGTGGATAAAGCTAATTACTCAATAGGTGGATGGTGAGAAGTGATGTTCCACAAGGATCGGCGTTGGGACCACTGTTGCTCACCATTTACATAAACGATATTGATTCGGGAAGCAGAAGCACAAATTCAAAATTTGCAGATGAATCCAAAATTGGAAGTACAGTTAATACAGAGGAAGAATGCAACACAATATCTGAAGACAGTAATAAACTTGCAGAAAGGGCGTTTAAATGGCAAATTAATTTCAAAATAGCTAAGTGAGAGGTACTGCATTTTGGTAGGAAGAATAAGGTTCCCAAATACTCCTTGGAAAATCAGAGTGAAAATGGGGTAGAGGGGTACCGATTAACTAATCATTTAAAGTAGCAACGCATATTAACACGTCCATAAACATGGAAACAAAGCACTGGGGTTCATTTCTAGAAGAATAGAATCGTAAAGCAAAGAGGTTATCTTAAACTTATAAAGAACCTTGGTTATACCACACTGAGCGTGCTGTGTGCAGTTCTGATCTGCATATTACATAAAGGATATTATGTCTCAGGAGAAAGTGCAATTTTTTACAAGGATGACATCAGAACTGAGACATAACCATCAGGAAAGATTGAACAGGCTGGGGCTCCTTTCTTTACAAAAGATAAGCTTGAGGGGTGGCCTAATAGAGGCCTTTAAAATTTTGAGGGTGTAAAATAGGGTAGATGTTTATACTTGTGACGTGAGGGCAAAATTGGAGATTATCGATAAAAGATAGTCACTAATAAATGAAATACATTATTGAGGAGAAATTTCTTCACTCAGAGATTGGTTAGAATGTGGAACTCGCTACGACTTGGAGTACTTGAGGCGAACAGCAGAGATGCATTTAAGGGTAGAAAGCAGTAGAAGGTTTTGCTGATAGGGTTAGATGAAGAGGGGTGGGAGGAGGCTCCCGTGGAGCATAAACAATGGCATGACCTAGTAGGGCCGAATGGCCTGTTTTGTGCTGTAAATTCTAAGGACTTCTCCGTAACTTGTGTACAAATTAATCACATTCATCAGTTCATTTAATCATTGCGGATATTCAAATGTTTTATTTATTGAAGCATTGCCCTATATATTACATTATTATCCATTTATTAATGCTATTATTTACTGCCCTCGGGACTGATCTGTGTATTATGAAAACCTGATTTGCATGTTCTTCAGTTATACGTGTCCCTCCTCGCAGGGACTCACCTCACTGAGCTAAGGTCAGAGATCGTTGTAGGTTTCAGTGCGGTTTAAACAGAGTGCTGCGAGTTGGGAATTGATTCTTATTTACACCAAGGAAAGAGTCCGAGAGCGGGAGCAGTCAATCAACAACAACTGCGAAACCGCTAAGTTGACTTCACAACCAGGGAAGGAGCTGATTGGTAAGTAGGACCTGGTGAGTATTTCTACAGTCCAGTCGTTAAAGTAAAAGTAAGGAATGTAGTTTAGAGTATGTAGTGTTTAAAGGGAAGTAAGGTCCCTAGTGTATTTGATATTATTTAATTTAAAGGAAGTAAAGGGAGTAAATTAAGGGTAGGACATGGCAGGGCAGCTCGACAGCATGGACTGCTCCTCCTGTGCTATGTGCGAAGTCAGGGACACTTTCGGTGTCCAGGGCGAACACATGTGCAGGACGTGTCTCCAGCGGCAGCTACTCGTAATCCGCATTTCGGATCTGTAGCTGCGGCTGGAGTCACTGTGGAGCATCCGTGTAGCTGAGATCTTCGTGGACAGCACGTTTAACGAGGTGGTCACAACGCAGGTAAAGAGTGCACAGGCAGACAGGAAGTGGGTTACCGCCAGACAGAGGAAAAGGACTAGGAAAGTAGTGTAGGAGTCCGCTGGGTCCATCTCCCTCTCCAACAGATTTTTCCGTTTTGGATACTGCTGGAGGAGATGGTTTCTCAGGGGAATGCAGCAAGAGCCAAGTCCGTGGCACTACGAGTGGCTCAGCTGCACAGGAGGGAAGGAAAAAGAGTGGGAGAGCAATAGTGATGAGGGATTCTATCGTAAGGGGAACAGATAGACGTTTATATGGCCGCAGGCGTGACTCCAGGATGGTATGTTGCCTCCCTGGTGCCAGGGTCAAGGATGTCACTGAATAGCTTCAGGGCATTCTGAAGGGGGAGGGCGAACAGTCAGAGGTCGTGGTTCACATTGGTACCAACGACATGGGTAGAAGAGGGATGAGGTCCTGCAACAAGAATTTAGGGAGCTAGGTAGCAGATTAAAAAGCAGGACCGGAAAGCTTGTAATCTCTGTATTACTCCCGGTGCCACGTGCTAGTGGGTATAGGAATAGGAGGATAGAACAGATGAATGCTTGGCTAAAGGGTTGGTGCAGGAGGGAGGGCTTTATTTCCTGGATCACTAGGTCTGCTTCTGGGGAAGGTGGGATCTGTACAAGTCGGACGGGTTGCACCTGAACCGGAACGGGACCAACATCATTGCGGGGAGGTTTGCCAGTACTGTTGCGGGAGTGGGGTTTAAAATAACTTGGCAGGGGGATGGGATACGGAGTGGAGCTATAGTAGGGGGTGATGCACAGCCAAATATAGAGGAAAAAACAAGTCAGCCTGGAAAGCAGAGCAAATATGTAACGGCACAAGGGAGTATGGCAAGGCTAAAAGGCATTTATTTTAATGCAAGGAGTCTAGCGAGTGAGGCAGATGAATTGAAGGTGTTGATGAACATATGGGAGTATGATATTGTTGCTATCACAGAGACATGGTTGAGGGAGGGGCAGGACTGGTAGCTCAATATTCCGGGGTATAGAATCTTCAGGCGAGAAAGAGTGGGTGTAAAAATGGAGGGGTGTCGCAATATTAATCAAGGAGTCAATTACTGCTGTAAGGAGGGATGATATCATAGCAGGTTCCTCTAATGAGGCCATATGGGTAGAACGTAAAAACAAAAAGGGGGCAAGCACTTTGCTGGGAGTGTACTATAGGACCCCAAACAGTCAGGGGGAGATAGAGGAACAGATATGTAGGTAAATCTCAGGGAAGTGTAGAAATAATAGGTCCAAAAATGTGCGGGTTAGGTTGATTTGGCTATGATAAATTGACCCTTCGAATTAGGGGGGGATTAAATATGTGGGGTTATGGGGATAGGATGGGATATGTTAGGGGGAATTAAATACGTGGGGTTACGGGGGTAGGGTGGGATATGTGTACTGTGGGGATTAAAGCAGGGACAGGGTACTGGATTTGGATGATCAGCCATGATCGTATTGAATGGTGGAGCAGGCTCGACGGGCCGAATGGCCTACTCCTGCTCCTAGATTCTATGTTTCTATGTTTCTATAATAGTAGGGGATTCCAAATTCCCCAATGATAACTTGGATAGTCAGATTGTAAAAGGATAAGAGGGTGCGGAATTCTTCAAGTGCATCCATGAGAGCTTTTTGAGCCAGCATGTAGAAAGTCCTACAAGAGAGGGGGCGGTACTGGACCTAATTCTAGGGAATGTAGCCCGGCAAGTGGTAGAAGTGTCAGTAGGAGAGCATTTTGGTGACAGTGACCATAATTCGGTGAGATTTGAGTTAGTCATGGAAAAGGTAAAAGATGGACCAGAAATAAAGTTTCTAAATTGTGGGACGGCCGATTTTAATGTGATAAGGCAGCATCTGGCCAAAGTGGACTGGGATCAGCTACTGGTAGGACAATCCACATCAGAGCAGTGGGAGTCTTTCAGAAAGGAAATAGAGAGAGTACAGCGGCAACATGTTCCCGTAAAGGTCCAGGGTGAGACCAACAAGCCCAGGGAATCCTGGATGTCAAGGGATATACAAGAATGGATTAGGAAAAAAGGGAGGCTTTTGGCAGATACAAAGGACTAAAAACAGTGGAAGCCCGAGAGGAGTATAGAAAGTGAAGGGTGGTATTAAAAAAAGAAATTAGGAGAGCGAAGAGGGGGCATGAAAAAACACTGGCAGCCAAAATATTGGAAAATCCCAAGATGTTTTATGAGTATATTAAGGGCAAGAGGATAACCAGGGAAAGAGTAGCGCACAGTAGGGACCAAAGTGGCAATCTGTGTGTAGAGCCGGAAAATATAGGTGAGGTTTTAAATTAATATTTTGCATCTGTGTTCGCGATGGTGAAGGACGATATAGGCATAAAAATCAGGCAGGGGTATTGTGATATACTTGAGCAAATTAGTATCGAGAGGGAGGAGGTACTAGCGGTTTTAGTGAGCTTAAAAGTGGATAAATCCCCAGGCCCAGACGAGATGTATCCCAGGCTGCTGTGTGAGGCAAAGGAGGAGATTGCAGGGGCTCTGACACAAATTTTCAGAACCTATCTGGCCACAGGGGAGGCGCCAGTGGACTGGAGAACAGCTAACGTAGTACCATTATTCAAGAGTGGTAGTAGGGATAAAACAGATAATTACAGGCCAGTGAGCCTATCATCAGTGGTAGGGAAATTATTGGAAAACATTCTAGGGACAGAATTAGTCTCCACTTGGAGAGGCAAGGATTAATCAAGGATAGTCAGCATGGCTTTGTCAGGGGAGATCATGTCTAACCAATTTGATTGAATTTATCGAGGGGGTGACTAGGTGTGTGGATGAGGGTAGTGCAGTTATTGTATTCTAAATGGACTTCAGTAAGGCTTTTGACAAGGTCCCAAATGTGAGACTGGTCAAGAAGGTAAGAGCTCATGCGGTCCAGGGCAATTTGGCACATTGGATCTAAAATTGGCTTAGTGGCAGGAGGCAGAAGGTGATGGTGGAAGATTGTTTTTGTGACTGGAAGCCTGTGTCCAGTGGTGTACCGCAGGGGTCGGTGCTGTTTGTAGTGTACATTCATGAGTTAGATAAGTTCGCAGACGACATGAAAATTGGTGGAGTGGTAAATAACGAGGAAGAAAGCCTCAGACTACAGGACGATATAGACGGGTTGGTTAGATGGGCAGAACAGTGGCAAATGGAATTTAACACTGAAAAGTGTGAGGTGATGCATTTTGGGAGGATTAACAAGGCAAGGGAATAAACAATGAATGGTAGGACCCTAGGAAGGACAGATGATCAGAGCGACCTTGACGTGCATGAACATAGAACCCTGAAGGCAGCAGGACAGGTAGATAAGGTGGTTAAAAAGGCATATGGGATACTTGCCTTCATCAGCCGAGGCATAGAATATAAGAGCATGGATGTTATGATGGAGCTGTACAGAACGCTAGTTAGGCCACAGCTGGAATACTGTGTGCAGTTCTGGTCGCCACACTATAGGAAGGATGTGATTGCATTGGAAAGGGTGCAGAGGAGATTCACCAGGATGTTACCTGGGCTGGAGCGCTTCAGCTATGAAGAGAGACTGGACAAGCTTGGGTTGTTTTCCTTGAAGCAGAGAAGGCTGAGGGAGTGATCTGATTGAGGTGTACAAAATTATGAGGTGCATAGATAGGGTAGATAGAAAGGAACTATTCCCCTTAATACAGGGGTCAATAACCAGGGGGCATAGTTTCAATGTAAGGGGCAGGTGGTTTGGAGGGGAGTTGAGGAGAACTTTTTCACCCAGAGGGTGGTTGGAATCTGGAAATCACTGTCTGAAAGGGTGGTAGAGGCCGAAAACATCACAATATTCAAGAAGCATTTAGATGAGCACTTGAAACGCCATAGCATACAAGGCTACGGAACAAGTGCTGGAAAATGAGATTAGAATAGACAGGGCTTGATGGCCGGCGCAGACACGAGTGGCCGAAGGGCCTCTTTCTGTGCTTTATAACTCTATGACTCTATGAACCTATGTTACCTGTGTAGAAACTCTGAATCAGAGATAAGAACTGGTTCGTCAAAACTCAATCAGTTACAGAAGTGGAATAATCAATGACCACAGCCCAATATTCATCCCGTCTAACGGTAACATAATGAAATTCAGCACTCATGACCCACAGATTCTCAGGACGGTATTGGGGGAAGGGGATTAATCAGCACCAAAACAATTAAAGTGTTTACAATAACTATACATTGATTAAGAATAAGTCATTATAGAGAGGATTTGAATACTGCAACACTGCTGTCCTGTTGTTTACCTGTCTGTAATTAGTTAACATCTGTTTCTGTTGGTGCAGTTCAATAGGAAACAAAGAATTATCAATACATTTCAACATATATATGAACATTAGAATATCAGAAATAGGAGCAGGAGTAGGCCATACGGCACCGCGAATGAGCTCCACCATTCAATAAGATCATGGCTGATCATCGACCTCAATAGCACTTTACTGCCCGATCTCCGTATCACTTGATTCCCCGAGAGTCCAAAAAGTCCATCTATCTCAGCCTTGAATGTACTCAAAGACTCAGCATTCACAGGCCTCTGGGCAGAGAATTCCAAAGATTCACAACCCTCTGAGTGAAGAATACCCTTCTCATCTCAGTCTTAAATGGCCGACCCCTTATCCTGAGACTATGCCCCCTAGTTCTAGACACTCCAGCCAGGGGAAACAACCTCTCATTATCTAACCCTGGCAATCCCCTTCAGAATCTTGAATGTTTCAATGAGATCACCTCTCATTCTTCTAAACTGCAGAGAGTGTAGGCCCATTCTACACAATCTCTCATCACAGGACTGCCCTGTCATCCAAGGAATCAATCTCGTGAACCTTCGCTGCAGCGCCTCATATGCTTATAACCAAACTTCTTCAAACAGACAGCAAAAATCTTCCCCTTTGCCATTGATTACTTTGGGAAAACACGAATGCAGCTCCATGAAGGGGACAGATCAGTCATTTAAAACCATAATTTCATATAGGAAGCGACTTGTCCCACTCCAGTTAGTGACTCACACTCAGTGCAGTTCTACAGTGAGAGATACTCCCAGTAATACATAAACACTGCGGTCACGGGTTCCACTTCAGTTAGTGATCCACACTCAGTATTTTTATAGTGACAAATACTCCCAGTAATACATGGCCACTAGGGTCAGGTGTTCCACTCCGGTTAGTGACCCACACTCAGTACAATTCTACAGTGACAGATACTCCCAGTAATACATGGCCACTGGGGTCAGGTGTTCCACTTCAGTTAGTGACCCACACTCAGTAGTTCTACAGTGACAGTCACTTCCGCTAATACCTTCTCTCAGAGAGTTTCTTACACTGAGGTCTAATTCAACAGTACACAATATTACACTAAAGGCAATAACTTCTTAACATAGCGAGCCCGTGAGTTACAAACAGAATTTACTTTTAGTTGAGGCAATGGAATAAAACCTCAGCAGTAATTCAGGACATTTGACTAAACGAAATGTTATCACTGATCGGGTCTCTGTACAAAGGTGACCACTAGATCAGAATGTAACATTATCAGTCACAGAGTAAAACCAGAGACCAGCTCACACACAGATTTACACAACTTCAATGGTTATAATCACTTACCAGGAACACCAATGACGGCAATGATCATGTAGTATATTTTCTCCACACTGCCATATGTGTCAAGCATTTTCTGTGTGAAGCGATGTGTCCCTTCGTGCTGCAGGCAATCTCTCTGAATTATACTCTGAGGCGGGACATTCCCAGAGCCTTTCATTTATACCCTGCGGGATCTCCACGAGGACATTGAAGTTGCAACATCGCTGAAAATACTGTTTTAAAAAAAACATTGAAAAAACAGATGACGACAGCCGAGTTAATTCCTTGTTGTGATGGAATATATTTAGTGCTGAGATTGAAATTGAAAACCCCAAAGACCGGAGAATTCTGGTCACATGAATTAACTAATGACAATTGCCAGCTGTATTCTCCCAGCAATGGGGTTGTTGTTGCAAACACCTCCAGGCCCATCTCTAGACCTCATATTATTTCGGTGAAGTCCTACACTCTGCTGTGGCCATTCAGTAATTAAATTCCAAAAGTTAGAGTGTCCTCTCAGGGCTGCTCTGCTCAACTCTGGGATGAGACTGTCCGCCTCAACTGTGGCCATTTAGTTAAACAATTAAAGTGGTGAATTTGTGTCGATGGATCCTCAAAATAATACAGTACCACAAACTAATACAGTACCTCAAACTAATACAGTACATCAAACTAATACAGACCCTCAAACTAATACAGACCCTCAAACTAATACAGTACCACAAACTAATACAGTACCTCAAACTAATACAGTACCTGAAACTAATGCAGTACCTCAAACTAATACAGTACCACAAACTAATACAGACCCTCAAACTAATACAGTACATCAAACTAATACAGCCCCTCAAACTAATACAGTACCTCAAACTAATACAGTACCTGAAACTAATGCAGTACCTCAAACTAATACAGTACCTCAAGCTAATACAGCCCATCAAACTAAAACAACCCCTCAAACTAATATAACCCCTCAATCTAATTCAGCCCCTCAAACTAATACACCCCCTCAGACTAATACAGTACCTCAAACTAAAACAGCCCCTCAAACGAATACAACCACTCAATCTAATTCAGCCCCTCAATCTAATTCAGCCCCTCAAACTAATACAGCCCCTCAAACTAGTAGCCAGTCCCACCCACAAACTCGCTGGTCCAAAGTCCTGTAATCTTCTTTTCCCACAAACTCACAGTGCATGGGTTCTCACTTGCCAGAAACCATGAGGTCGTTACCAGGCTAGCAAGAACTGATTGTATAGGTTATTTGAACAGGTTAACAATGCGAATTCTAAATATATATTCAAAAGTATGGAGTTTATTTCTGTTAAGTTAATAATGGTCTAATAAATAAAGGCATGGCAGGGCACCTCATTCCCGTGGAATACACATCTTGTCCCATGTGGGAACTCCAGCCCACTTCCCGTGTCCTGGACAATCACATGTGCAGGAGATGTCGTCAGCTGGAGGAGCTCGAACTCCAGGTTTCGGAGCTTGAGCAGCAACTGGCGTCACTGCGGTGCATCCGTGAGGCTGAGAGATACGTGGATAGCACGTTTCAGGAGGTGGTCAACACGCAGTTTAAGAGTGTGCAGACAGAGAGGGAATGGGTGACCGCCAGACAGACAAGGTGGACCAGGCAGGTAGTGCAGGAGTCTCCTGAGTGCATCTAACTCTCTAACCAGTATTCAGTGGTACATACTGGAGAGGGAGTTCGTTCCTCTGGCGAGTACAGCCAGAGCCATGTCCAGAGCACCACGGGTGGATCAGCTCTACAGTGGGGGGTGGTGGGGGGTGGGGCGGGGGAGGAGAAAGATCATGAAAGCAATAATGATCGGGGATTTAATAGTTAGGGGAATAGACAATCGTTTCTGCGGCCGCAGACGTGAATCCAGGATGGTATGTTTCCTCCCTGGTGCCAGGGTCAAGGACTGAAGAACATTCTGAGGAGGGTGGTTGAACAGCCAGAGGTCGTGGTCCATATCGGTACCAATGACATATGTAGAAAGAGGGATGACGACCTGCAGGCAGATTTTAGGGAGCTAGGAAAGAGATTAAAATCAGGACCTCAAAGGTAGTAATCTCCGGATTACTCCCGGTGCCTGTGCTGTGAGTACAGAAATAGGAGGATAGAGCAGATGAATGAGTGGCTGGAGAGATGGTGCATTAGGGAGTGCTTTAGATTCCTGGGACATTGGGACCGGTTCTCGGGGATGTGGGGCCTGTACAGGCCGGAAAGTTTGCACCTCAACAGGGCCGAAATCAATGGCCTCGACGGGGAGGGGGGTTGGGTGGCTCGTAGTGTTGGGGAGGTTTTAAACTAATTTGGCAGTGGGTGGGCACCAGGCTGTAGCATTAGAAAGGAGAAATAAGTTGCACAAAGGATTGGGAGAGACGGATAACACAAGAGTAATAAATAATAAGGTCCTATGTGGGTCAGACTAAGAGAATACAAGACAGGTTTACAGTGCATGTGGGTAAAACATGAAGTGTGGTTAATAAGGTTAGTGAGCTGCAGGCGCAAGTAGCCACATGGCAATATGTTGTCGTGCTGATTTGGAGACATACTCAAAAAAGGGAAGGATTGGGTAATAAATATTACTTGGGAGAAGGTCATAGTCATAGTCACAGAGTCATAGATTTATACAGCACAGAAAGAGGCCCTTTGGCCCATCGTGTCCGCGCCGGCCATGAAGCCCCATCTATTCTAATCCCATTTTCCAGCACTTGGACCGTAGCCTTGTATGCTATGGCATTTCAAGTGCTCATCTAAATGCTTCTTGAATGTTGTGAGGGTTCCTGCCTCTACCACCCTTTTAGGCAGTGAGTTCCAGATTCCAACCACCCTCTGGGTGAAAAAGTTTTTCCTCAAATCCCCTCTAAACCTTCTGCCCCTTACATTGAAACTATGCCCCCTGGTTATTGACCCCTCTACTAAGGGGAAAAGTTCTTTTCTATCTAACGTATCAATGTCCCTCAAAGTTTTGTACACCTCAATCAGGTTCCCCCCTCAGCCTTCTCTGCTTCAAGGAAAACAACCCCAGCCTGTTCAGTTTCTCTTCATAGCTGAAGCGCTCCAGCCCAGGTAACATCCTGGTGAATCTCCTCTGCACCCTTTCAAATGCAATCACATCCTTCCTATAGTGTGGCGACCAGAACTGCACACAGTATTCCAGCTGTGGCCGAACTAGCGTTTTGTACAGCTCCATCGTAACCTCCCTGCGCTTATATTCTATGCCTCGGTGAATGAAGGCAAGTATCCCATATGCCCTATTAACCACCTTATCTACCTCTCCTGCTGCCTTCAGGGATCTATGTACATGCACACCAAGGTCCCTCTGAACCTCCCTCCTTCCTAGGGTCCTACCATTCATTGTGTATTCCCTTGCCTTGTTAATCTTCCCAAAATGCTCATTTCAAAAACACAGACAACTCATTTCACAAACTCAGAAAGTTCATTTCAGAGACCTAGACAGCTCCATTCACAGATTAGGACAGATTCATTCACAGACTCAGACAGCTCCAATCACAGAAACAGACAGCAACATTCACAGACATGGAAAGCTGATTTCAAAAACCCAGACAGCTCATTTGAAAAACACAGAAAGTTCATTTCACAGATCTAGACGTCTCCATTCACAGACACAGACAACTATCTTCAGAGACTCAGTCAGCTAAATACACAGACCCAGATAGCTCCATTCACAGACCCAGACATCGCCATTCACAGATCCAGACAGCTGCATTCACAGACCCAGACAGCTGCATTCACAGACTCAGAAAGCTCATTTCACAAACCCAGAAAGTTCATTTCACAGACCTAGACATCTCCATTCACAGAGAAAGACAACTCATTCCACAGATTCCGACAGCTCCATTCACAGACCCAGACAGATCCATTCACAGACCAAGACAATTCACTTCACAGACTCAGAAAGCTCCATTCACCGTCACAGACAGCGACATTCACAGGCCCAGGCAGCTCCATTCACAGACCCAAACAGTTCCATTCACAGACCCAGACTGCTCCATTCACAGACACAGACAGCTCCATTCACAGACCCAGACAGCTCCATTCACAAACTGAGACATCTCCATTCACAGACCCAGAGAGCTCCATTCACAGACCAAGGCAGCACCTTTCACAGACCCAGGCAGCTCCATTCACAGACTCAGACAGCTCCATTCACAGACTCAGACAGCTCCATTCACAGACCCAGAGAGCTCCATTCACAGACCAAGGCAGCACCTTTCACAGACCCAGGCAGCTCCTTTCACAGACCCAGGCAGCTCCATTCACAGACTCAGACTGCTCACTTCAAAGACTCAGAAAGCTCATGACACAGACCCAGACAGCTCCATTCACAAACTCAGACAGCTCCATTCACAGACCCAGACAGCTCCATTCATAGACTCAGAAAGTCTATTCACAGACCCAGACAACTCCATTCTCAGACCCAGACAGCTCATTTCACAGACACAGACAGCTCCATTCACCGACCCAGACAGTTCCATTCACAGACCCAGACAGCTCCATTGAAAGACCAAGACAGTTCTATTCACTGACCCAGATAGATCATTTCACAGACCCAGACATCACCATTCACAGACCAAGACAGATCGTTTCACAGACTCAGAAAGCTCATTTGACTGTCCCAGACAGCTCCAATCACAGACCAGACAGCTCACTTCACAGACCTAGACAGCTCCATTCACAGAACCAGACAGTCCAAAGATGTGCGGGTTAGGTTGATTTGGCTATGATAAATTGACCCTTAGTGTTAGGGGGATTAAATACGTGGGGTTACGGGGATAGGGTGGGATATGTGTCGGTGCAGGCTCGATGGGCCGAAATGGACTCTATCTGCATTAGGGGGTTCTGTGATTCTGTGATTTCACAGACCCAAGCAGCTCCATTCACAGACATGGAAAGCTGATTTCAAAAACCAAGACTGCTCATTTCACAAACACAGAAAGTTCATTTCACATACCCAGACATTTCCCTTCACAGACCCAGACCACTAATTTCACAGACCCAGACAGCTCCATTGACAGACCCAGACAACTCATTTCACAGATTCAGACAGCTCAATTCACAGACACAGACATCTCCATTCACACACCGAGACAGCTCCATTCACAGACTCAGAGAGCTCCATTCACGAACCCATGCAGCTCCATTCACATTCCCAGACAACTCATTGCACAGACTCAGTCAGCGCAATTCACAGACCCATGCAGCTCCATTCACAGACCCAGACAGCTCCATTGAAGATAGTTCTTCTACCTGAAACGTTAACTCTGTTTCTCTCTCCACGGATTGTGCCTGGCCTGCTGAGTTTTCCGGCGTTTTCTGTTGTTAGATTCATTCACAGATTCAGACAGCTCCATTCACAGTCTCAGAAAGTTCATTTCAGAGACCTAGATAGCACCATTCACAGACACAGACAGTTCCATTCACAGACCCAGACAGCTTACTTCAAAGACTCTGAAAGCTCAGGTCACAGACCCAGACAGCTCCATTAACAACGTCAGACAGCTCTATTCACAGACCCAGACAACTCCATTTTCAGACCCAGACAGCACATTTCACAGACCCAGACAGATCATTCACAGACACAGACAGTTCCATTCACAGATCCAGACAGCTCCATTTACAGACTCAGACAGCTCATTTCACAGACCCAGACAGCTCCATTCACAGACCCAGACAGCTCCATTCACAGACCCAGACAGCTCCATTTACAGACACAGACAGCTCATTCACCGACACAGACTGCTCCATTTACAGACCAAACAGCACCATTCACAGACTCAGACAGCTCCATTCACAGACCCAGACAGCTCCATTCACAGACTCAGACAGCTCCATTCACAGACTCAGACAGCTCCATTCACAGATCCAGACAGCTCCATTCACAGAACCAGACAGCTCCACTCACAGTCACAGACAGCTCCATTCACAGACCCAGACAGCTCCATTCACAGACCCAGACAGCTCCATTTAAAGACTCAGACAGCTCCATTCACAGACCCAGACAACTCCATTCAAAGACTCAGACAGCTCCATTCACAGATCAAGACAGCTCATTCACAGACCCAGACAGCTCCATTCACAGACATAGACAGCTCATTCGCAGACGCAGAGAGCTCCATTCCGAGACCCGGACAGCTCCATTCACAGACTCAGACAGCTCCATTCACAGACCCAGACAGCTCCATTCACAGACTCAGACAGCTCCATTCACAGACTCAGACAGCTCGATTCACAGATCCAGACAGCTCCATTCACAGAACCAGACAGCTCCACTCACAGTCACAGACAGCTCCATTCACAGACCCAGACAGCTCCATTCACAGACCCCAACAGCTCCATTCACAGACACAGACAGCTCCATTCACAGACCCAGACAGCTCCATTTAAAGACTCAGACAGCTCCATTCACAGACCCAGACAACTCCATTCAAAGACTCAGACAGCTCCATTCACAGATCAAGACAGCTCATTCACAGACCCAGACAGCTCCATTCACGGACATAGACAGCTCATTCGCAGACGCAGAGAGCTCCATTCCGAGACCCGGACAGCTCCATTTACAGACTCCGACAGCTCCATTCAAAGACACAGACAGCTCATTTCATCGACAAAGACAGCTCATTTCACAGACCGAGACAGCTCAATTGACGATAGGTCTTCGACCTGAAACGTTAACTCAGTTTCTCTCACCAAGGATTGTGCCTGGCCTGCAGAGTTTTCCAGCGTTTTCTGTTGTTAGATTCATTCACAGATTCAGACAGCTCCATTCACAGACTCAGAAAGTTCATTTCAGAGACCTAGATAAAACCATTCACAGACACAGACAGTTCCATTCAGAGACCCAGACAGCTCCATTCACAGACTCCGAAAGTTCATTTCACAGATCCAGACAGCTCCATTCACAGACCCAGACAGATTCATTCACAGACTCACACAGCAACATTCACAGACATGGAAAGCTAATCTGAAAAAAACAGACAGCTCATTTCACGAACAGATTCTGACAATTCATTTGAAAGACCCAGACATCTCCATTCAGAAACTCAAAAAGCTCATTTCAGACACTCAGACAGCTCCATTCAAAGATCCAGACGGCTGACTTCAAAGACTCTGAAAGCTCAGGTCACAGACACAGACAGCTCCATTAACAACGTCAGACAGCTCTATTCACGGACCCAGACAACTCCATTTTCAGACCCAGAAAGCACATTTCACAGATCCAGACAGCTCATTCACAGACACAGACTGTTCCATTCACAGTTCCAGACAGCTCCATTTACATACTCAGACAGCTCCAATCACAGACTCTGACAGCTCAATTCACAGACACATAAAGCTCCATTCAGAGACCCAGACAGCTCCATTTACAGACTCTCGGAGCTTCATTCACAGACCCAGACAGCTCTATTTACAGACCCAAACAGCTCCATTCACAGACCCAGACAGCTCCATTCACAGACCCAGACAGCTCCATTCACAGAACCAGACATCTCCATTCACAGACTCAGACAGCTCCATTCACAGACACATATAGCTCCATTCACAGACCCAGGGAGATCCATTCACAGACACAGACACATCCATTCACAGACCCAGACAGCTCCATTCAAAGACCCAAACAGCTCCTTTAACAAACCCAGACAGCTCCATTTACAGACTCTGACAGCTCCAGTCAGAGACCCAGACAGCACCATTCACAGACTCAGACAGCTCCATTCAGAGACCAAGACAGCTCGATTCACCGACCCAGACAGCTCCATTCAAAGACCCAGACAGCTCCATTCACAGAACCAGACATCTCCATTCACAGACTCAGACAGCTCCATTCACAGACACATATAGCTCCATTCACAGACTCAGACATCTGCATTCACAGACTCAGACAGCTCCATTCACAGACCCAGACAGCTCCATTCACAGACCCAGACAACTCCATTCACAGACACAGGCGGCTCCATTTACAGACTCTGGCAGCTCCATTCAAAGACACAGACAGCTCCATTCACAGACCCAGACAGCTCCATTCACAGACCCAGACAGCTCCATTCACAGACCCAGACAGCTCCATTCACACACCGAGACAGCTCCATTCACAGACCCAGACAGCTCCATTCACAGACCCAGACAGCTCCATTCACAGACCCAGACAGCTCCATTCACAGACCAAGACAGCTTCATTCGCCGACCCAGTCTGCTCATTCACAGACCCAGACAACTCATTGCACAGACTCAGTCAGCTCAATTCACAGTCACTGACATCACAATTCACAGACCCAGACAGCTCCATTCACAGACTCAGACAGTTCCATTTACAGACCCAGACAGCTCCATTCACAACCCAGAAAGCTCCATTCACAGACCCAGACAGCGCCATTCACAGACCCAGAAAGCTCATTTCACAGACCCAGACAGCACTATACACAGAATCAGAAAGCTCCATTCTCAGAATCAGACAGCTCCATTCACAGACTCAGACAGCAGCATTTACAGATCCAGACAGCTCCATTCACAGACTCAGACAGCACCATTTACAGATCCAGACAGCTCCATTCACAGACCAAGACAGCACCATTTACAGACCCAGACAGCTCCATTCACAGACCAAGACAGCTCCATTCACAGACTCAGAGAGCTCCATTCCAAGACTCAGACAGCTCCATTCACAGACTCAGACAGCTCCATTCACAGACCCAAACAGCTCCATTCACAGACTCAGACAGCTCCATTCACAGACTCAGACAGCTCCAATTACAGTCTCAGACAGCTCCATTCACAGACAGAGACAGCTCCATTCACAGACTCAGACAGCTCCATTCACAGACCCTTACAGCTCCATTCACAGGCCCAGACAGCTCCATTTACAGACTCAGACAGCTCCATTCACAGACACAGATAGCTCCAATCACAGAATCAGACAGCTCCATTCACAGACCCAGACAGCTCTTTTCACAGACCCAGACAGCTCCATTTACAGACTCAGAAAGGTCATTTCAGAGACCTAGATAGCACCATTCACAGACACAGACAGCTCCATTCAGATACTCAGACAGCTCCATTCACAGACTCCGAAAGTTTATTTCACAGAACCAGACAGCTCCATTCACAGACCCAGAGAGATCCATTCACAGACCCAGACAGCTCCATTCACAGACCAAGACAGCTCCATTCACAGACCCAGACAGCTCCATTCACAGACCCAGACATTTCCATTCACAAAACCCAACAGCTCCATTCACAGACTCAGACAGCTCCATTCACAGACCAAGACAGCTCCATTCACAGACTCAGACAGCTCCATTCCCAGACTCAGACAGCTCCATTCACAGACTCAGACAGCTCCATTCACAGACCCAAACAGCTCCATTCACAGACTCAGACAGCTCCATTCACAGACTCAGACAGCTCCATTCACAGACCCAAACAGCTCCATTCACAGACTCAGACAGCTCCATTCGCAGACTCAGACAGCTCCAATTACAGACTCAGACAGCTCCATTCACAGACACAGACAGCTCCATTCACAGACTCAGACAGCTCCATTCACAGACCCTTACAGCTCCATTCACAGGCCCAGACAGCTCCATTTACAGAATTAGACAGCTCCATTCACAGACTCAGACAGCTCCATTCACAGACCCAAACAGCTCCATTCACAGACTCAGACAGCTCCATTCGCAGACTCAGACAGCTCCAATTACAGACTCAGACAGCTCCATTCACAGACACAGACAGCTCCATTCACAGACTCAGACAGCTCCATTCACAGACCCTTACAGCTCCATTCACAGGCCCAGACAGCTCCATTTACAGACTCAGACAGCTCCATTCACAGACACAGATAGCTCCAATCACAGAATCAGACAGCTCCATTCACAGACCCAGACAGCTCTTTACACAGACCCAGACAGCTCCATTTACAGACTCAGAAAGGTCATTTCAGAGACCTAGATAGCACCATTCAAAGACACAGACAGCTCCATTCAGATACTCAGACAGCTCCATTCACAGACTCCGAAAGTTTATTTCACAGAACCAGACAGCTCCATTCACAGACCCAGAGAGATCCATTCACAGACCCAGACACATCCATTCACAGACCCAGACAGCTCCATTCACAGCCCGAGTCAGCTATATTTACAGAGCCTGCCAGCTCCATTCACAGACTCAGACAGCTTCATTCACAGACACAAACAGCTCCATTTACAGAACAAACAGCTCCATTGACAGACACAGACAGCTCCATTCACAGACTCAGTCAGCTCCATTCACAGACCCAGACAGCTCCATTTACAGACTCAGACAGCTCCATTCACAGACCCAGACAGCTCCATTCACAGACCCAGACAGATCCATTCACAGACCCAGACAGCTCCACTCACAGACCCAGACAGCTCCATTCACAGACCCAGACAGCTCCATTCACAGACTCAGACAGCTCCATTCACAGACCCAGACAGCTCCATTCACAGACCCAGACAGCTCCATTCGCAGACTCAGACAGCTCCATTCACAGACCCAGACAGTTTCATTCAGAGACCCAGACAGCTCCATTCACAGACCCAGATAGCACCATTCACAGACTCAGACAGCAACATTCACAGACATGGAAAGCTAATTTGAAAAAAACAGACAGCTCATTTCACGAACAGATTCAGACAATTCATTTGACAGACCCACACGTCTCCATTCAGAAACTCAAAAAGCTCATTTCAGGCACTCAGACAGCTCCATTCAATGATCCAGACGGCTGACTTCAAAGACTCTGAAAGCTCAGGTCACAGACCCAGACAGCTCCATTAACAACGTCAGACAGCTCTATTCACAGACCCAGACAACTCCATTTTCGGAACCAGAAAGAACATTTCACAGCTCCAGACAGCTCATTCACAGACACAGACAGTTCCATTCACAGATCCAGACAGCACCATTTACATACTCAGACAGCTCCATTCACAGACCCAGACAGCTCATTCACAGACACAGATAGCTCCATTCACAGACACAGACAGTTCCATTCACAGATCCAGACAGCTCCATTCACAGAACCAGACAGCTCCATTCACAGACCCAGACAGCTCATTCACAGACACAGATAGCTCCATTCACAGACTCCGACAGCTCCATTCACAGACCCAGACAGCTCATTCACAGACACAGACAGTTCCATTCACAGATCCAGGCAGCTCCATTCACAGACACAGACAGCTCCATTCAAAGACCCAAACAGCTCCATTAACAGACCCAGACAGCTCCATTTACAGACTCTGACATCTCAATTCACAGACACAGACAGCTCTATCTACAGACCCAGACAGCTCCATTCACAGAACCAGACAGCTCCATTCACAAACCCAGACAGCTCCATTCACAGACCCAGACAGCTCCATTCACAGAACCATACATCTCCATTCACAGAGTCAGACAGCTCCATTCACAGACACAGATAGCTCCTTTCACTGACCCTGACATCTGCATTCACAGACTCAGACAGCTCCATTCACAGACCCAGACAGCTCCATTCACAGACCCAGACAACTCCATTCAAAGATCCAGACAGCTCTATACACAGAACCAGACAGCTCCATTCACAAACCCAGACAGCTCATTCACAGACACAGAAAGCTCCATTCACAGACGCAGACAGCTCCATTCACAGACCCAGACAGCTCATTCACAGACACAGAAAGTTCCATTCACAGATCCAGACAGCTCCATTCACAAACACAGACAGCTCCATTCAGAGAACCAAACAGCTCCATTAACAGACCCAGACAGCTCCATTTACAGACTCTAACAGCTCAATTCACAGACACAGACAGCTCCATTCAGAGACCCAGACAGCTCCATTTACAGACTCTCGCAACTCCATTCACAGACCCAGACATCTCGATTTACAGACTCAGACAGCTCCATTCACAGACCCAGACAGCTCCATTCACAGACCCAGACAGCTCCATTCACAGATCCAGACAGCTCCATTCACAGAACCAGACATCTCCATTCACAGACTCAGACAGCTCCATTCACAGACTCAGTCAGCTCCATTCACAGACCCAGACAGCTCCATTTACAGACTCAGACAGCTCCATTCACAGACCCAGACAGCTCCATTCACAGACCCAGACAGATCCATTCACAGACCCAGACAGCTCCACTCACAGACCCAGACAGCTCCATTCACAGACCCAGACAGCTCCATTCACAGACTCAGACAGCTCCATTCACAGACCCAGACAGCTCCATTCACAGACCCAGACAGCTCCATTCACAGACTCAGACAGCTCCATTCACAGACCCAGACAGTTTCATTCAGAGACCCAGACAGCTCCATTCACAGACCCAGATAGCTCCATTCACAGACTCAGACAGCAACATTCACAGACATGGAAAGCTAATTTGAAAAAAACAGACAGCTCATTTCACGAACAGATTCAGACAATTCATTTGACAGACCCACACGTCTCCATTCAGAAACTCAAAAAGCTCATTTCAGGCACTCAGACAGCTCCATTCAATGATCCAGACGGCTGACTTCAAAGACTCTGAAAGCTCAGGTCACAGACCCAGACAGCTCCATTAACAACGTCAGACAGCTGTATTCACAGACCCAGACAACTCCATTTTCGGAACCAGAAAGAACATTTCACAGCTCCAGACAGCTCATTCACAGACACAGACAGTTCCATTCACAGATCCAGACAGCACCATTTACATACTCAGACAGCTCCATTCACAGACCCAGACAGCTCATTCACAGACACAGATAGCTCCATTCACAGACACAGACAGTTCCATTCACAGATCCAGACAGCTCCATTCACAGAACCAGACAGCTCCATTCACAGACCCAGACAGCTCATTCACAGACACAGATAGCTCCATTCACAGACTCCGACAGCTCCATTCACAGACCCAGACAGCTCATTCACAGACACAGACAGTTCCATTCACAGATCCAGGCAGCTCCATTCACAGACACAGACAGCTCCATTCAAAGACCCAAACAGCTCCATTAACAGACCCAGACAGCTCCATTTACAGACTCTGACATCTCAATTCACAGACACAGACAGCTCTATCTACAGACCCAGACAGCTCCATTCACAGACCCAGACAGCTCCATTCACAAACCCAGACAGCTCCATTCACAGACCCAGACAGCTCCATTCACAGAACCATACATCTCCATTCACAGAGTCAGACAGCTCCATTCACAGACACAGATAGCTCCTTTCACTGACCCTGACATCTGCATTCACAGACTCAGACAGCTCCATTCACAGACCCAGACAGCTCCATTCACAGACCCAGACAACTGCATTCAAAGATCCAGACAGCTCTATACACAGAACCAGACAGCTCCATTCACAAACCCAGACAGCTCATTCACAGACACAGAAAGCTCCATTCACAGACGCAGACAGCTCCATTCACAGACCCAGACAGCTCATTCACAGACACAGAAAGTTCCATTCACAGATCCAGACAGCTCCATTCACAAACACAGACAGCTCCATTCAGAGAACCAAAAAGCTCCATTAACAGACCCAGACAGCTCCAATTACAGACTCTAACAGCTCAATTCACAGACACAGACAGCTCCATTCAGAGACCCAGACAGCTCCATTTACAGACTCTCGCAACTCCATTCACAGACCCAGACATCTCGATTTACAGACTCAGACAGCTCCATTCACAGACCCAGACAGCTACATTCACAGACCCAGACAGCTCCATTCACAGATCCAGACAGCTCCATTCACAGAACCAGACATCTCCATTCACAGACTCAGACAGCTCCATTCACAGACACAGATAGCTCCATTCACAGACCCAGAGATCTGCATTCACAGACTCAGACAGCTCCATTCACAGACCCAGACAGCTCCATTCACAGACCCAGTCAACTCCATTCACAGACACAGACAGCTCCATTTACAGATTCTGGCAGCTCCATTCACAGACATAGACAGCTCCATTCACACACCCAGACAGCTTGTTTCACAGACCCAGACAGCTCAATTCACAGACCGAGTCAGCTCCATTTACAGACACAGACAGTTCCATTCACAGATCCAGACAGTTCCATTCACAGAACCAGACAGCTCCATTCACAGACCCAGACAGCTCATTCACAGACACAGATAGCTCCATTCACAGACACAGACAGTTCCATTCACAGATCCAGACAGTTTCATTCACAGAACCAGACAGCTCCATTCACAGACCCAGACAGCTCATTCACAGACACAGACAGTTACATTCACAGATAAAGACAGCTCCATTCACAGACACAGACAGCTCCATTCAAAGACCCAAACAGCTCCATTAACAGACCCAGACAGCTCCATTTACAGACTCTGACAGCTCAATTGACAGACACAGACAGCTCATTCACAGACACAGATAGCTCCATTCACAGACACAGACAGTTCCATTCACAGATCCAGACAGTTCCATTCACAGAACCAGACAGCTCCATTCACAGACCCAGACAGCTCATTCACAGATAGCTCCATTCACAGACTCAGACAGCTCCATTCACAGACCCAGACAGCTCATTCACAGACACAGACTGTTCCATTCACAGATCCAGACAGCTCCATTCACAGACACAGACAGCTCCATTCAAAGACCCAAACAGCTCCATTAACAGACCCAGACAGCTCCATTTACAGACTCTGACAGCTCAATTCACAGACACAGACAGCTCCATTCAGAGACCCAGACAGCTCCATTTAAAGACACTCGCAGCTCCATTCACAGACCCAGAAGCTCTATTTACAGACCCAGACAGCTCCATTCACAGACCCAGACAGCTCCATTCACAGACCCAGACTGCTCCATTCACAGACCCAGACAGCTCCATTCACAGACCCAGACTGCTCCATTCACAGACCCAGACAGCTCCATTCACAGACCCAGACAGCTCCATTCACAGACCGAGACAGCTCCATTCACAGACCCAGACAGCTCCATTCACAGACCCAAACAGCTCCATTCAGAGACTCAGACAACTCCATTCACAGACTCAGACAGCTCCATTCAAAGACTCAGACAGCTCCATTCACAGACCCAGACAGCTCCATTTACAAACCTAGACAGCTCCATTCACAGACCAAGACAGTTCCATTCACAGACTCAGACAGCTTCATTAAAAGACCCGGACAGCACATTTCACAGAACCAGACGGCTCCATTCAAAGACACAGACGGCTCATTTCATCGACCAAGGCAGCTCCATTTACAGACACAGACAGCTCCATTGAAGATAGTTCTTCGACCTGAAAGGTAAACTCTGTTTCTCTCTCCACGGATTGTGCCTGGCCTGTAGAGTTTTCCAGCGTTTTCTGTTGTTAGATTCATTCACAGATTCAGACAGCTCCATTCACAGACTCAGAAAGTTCATTTCAGAGACCTAGATAAAACCATTCACAGACACAGACAGTTCCATTCACACACCCAGACAGCTCCATTCACAGACTCCGCAAGTTCATTTCACAGATCCAGACAGCTCCATTCACTAAACCAGACAGCTCCATTCAAAGACCCAGACAACTCCGTTCACAAACCCAGCCAGCTCCATTTACAGACCCAGACAGCTGCATTTACAGACATAGACAGCTCCATTTACAGACTCTAACAGCTCAATTCACAGACACAGACAGCTCCATTCACAGACCCAGACAGCTCCATTCACAGACTCGGACAGCTCAATTCACAGAACCAGGCAGCTCCATTCACAGACTTAGAATGTTCATTTCAAAGAACCAGACAGATCATTTCACAGACCCAGACAGCTCATTTCACAGACCCAGACTGCTCCATTCAAAGACACAGACAGCTCCATTCACAGACTCAGACAGCTCCATTCACAGACCCAGACAGCTCCATTCACAGATCCAGACAGCTCCATTCACAGACTCTGACAGCTCCATTCACAGACCCATGCAGCTCCATTGACAGACCGAGACAGCTCATTTCACAGACCCAGACAGCTCATTTCACAGACCCAGAAAGCTCCATTAACAGACTCAGACAGCTCCATTCACAGACCCAGACAGCTCCATTCACAGACCCAGACAGCTCAATTCACTGACCCAAACAGCTCCATTCACAGACCCAGACAGATCCATTCACAGACTCAGACAGCTCCATTCACAGACACAGATAGCTCCATTCACAGACTCAGACAGCTCAATTCACAGACCCCGACCGCTCCATTCACAGACCCAAACAGCTCCTTTCACAGACTCAGACAGCTCCATTCACAGAAACAGACAGCAACATTCACAGACATGGAAAGCTGATTACAAAAAAGCAGACAGATCATTTCACAAATTCATTAAGTTCATTTCACAGACCCAGACATTTCCATTCACAGACTCAGAAATGTCATTTCACAGACCTAAACAGCTCCATTCACAGACCCAGACAGCTCCTTTCACAGACCCAGACAGCTCATTAAACCGTCCCAGACAGCTCCATTCACAGACCCATACAGCTCCATTCACTGACCCAGACAGCTCCTTCCACAGACACAGACAGTTCCATTCACAGACCCAGACAGCTCATTTCACCGACCCACACAGCTCCATTCACAGACACAGACAGCTCCATACACAGACCCAGACAGCTACATTCACAGACACAGACAGCTTCTTTCACAGACCCAGACAGCTCCATTCACAGACCCAAACAGCTACATTTACAGACCCAGACAGCAACATTCACAGACCCAGACAGCTCCAGTCAGATACCCAGACAGCTCCATTCACAGACTCAGACAGCTCCATTCACAGACTCAGACAGCTCCATTCACAGACTCAGACAGATCCATTCCCAAACTCAGACAGCTCCACTGACAGACCCAGACAGCTTCTTTCACAGACCCAGACAGCTCCATTCACAGACCCAAACAGCTACATTTACAGACCCAGACTGCACCATTCACAGACCCAGACAGCTCCTGTCAGAGACCCAGACAGCTCCATTCACAGACTCAGACAGCTCCATTCACAGACTCAGACAGCTCCATTCAAAAACTCAGACAGCTCATTTCACCGACTCAGTCAGCTCCATTCACAGATCCAGACGGCTCCATTCACAGACACAGACAGCTCAATTCACAGACACAGACAGCTCCATTCTGAGACCCAGACAGCTCCATTTACAGACTCTCGCAGCTCCATTCACAGACCCAGACAGCTCTTTTCACAGACCCAGACAGCTCCATTCACAGACCCAGACATCTCCATTCACAGACTCAGACAGCTCCATTCACAGACCCAGACAGCTCATTCACAGACACAGATAGCTCCATTCACAGACCCAGACAGCTCCATTCACAGACCCAGACAGCTCCATTCACAGACCCAGACAACTCCATTCACAGACACAGACAGCTCCATTTACAGACTCTGGCAGCTCCATTCACAGACATAGACAGCTCCATTCACAGACCCAGACAACTTCTTTCACAGACCCAGACAGCTCAAATGACAGACCGAGTCAGCTCCTTTTACAGACTCTGGCAGCTCCATTCACAGACCCAGACAGCTCCATTCACAGACCGAGTCAGCTCCTTTTACAGACTCTGGCAGCTCCATTCACAGACCCAGACAGCTCCATTCACAGACCCAGACAGCTCCATTCACAGACCCAAACAGCTCCATTCACAGACCCAGACAGCTCCATTCACAGACCCAGACAACTCCATACACAGACTGAGACTGCTCCATTTACAGACTCTGGCAGCTCCATTCACAGAAACAGACAGCTCCATTCACAGACCCAAACAGCTCCATTTACAGACTCTGACTGCTCAATTCACAGACCCAGGCAGCTGCATTCACGGACACAGACAGCTCCATTTACAGACCCAGACAGCTCCATTTACAGACTCTGACAGCTCAATTCACAGACCCATGCAGCTCCATTTACAGACCCAGACAGCTCCATTAACATACTCTGACAGCTCCATTCACAGACCCATGCAGCTCCATTCACAGACCCAGACAACTCATTGCACAGACTCAGTCAGCTCAATTCACAGACCCTGACATCACAATTCACAGAACAAACAGCTCCATTCACAGACCCAGACAGCTACATTTACAGACCCAGACAGCTCCATTTACAGACCCAGACAGCTCCATTCACAGACCCAGACAGCTCCATTCACAGACTCAGACAGCTCCATTCACAGACCCAGACAGCTCCATTCACAGACCCAGAAAGCTCCATTCAGAAACCCAGACAGCGCAGTTCACAGACCCAGAAAGCTCATTTCACAGACCCAGACAACTCTATACACAGACTCAGAAAGCTCCATTCTCAGAATCAGACAGCTCCATTCACAGACTCAGACAGCACCATTTACAGATCCAGACAGCTCCATTCACAGACTCAGAGAGCACCATTTACAGATCCAGACAGCTCCATTCACAGACCCAGACAGCTCCATTCACAGACCCAGACAGCTCCATTCACAGACCCAGACATTTCCATTCACAAACCCAAACAGCTCCATTCACAGACTCAGACAGCTCCATTCACAGACCCAGACAGCTCCATTCACAGACTCAGACAGCTCCATTCACAGACTCAGACAGCTCCATTCTCAGACCCAAACAGCTCCATTCACAGACTCAGACAGCTCCATTCACAGACCCAGACAGCTCCATTCACAGACTCAGACAGATCCATTCACAGACACAGACAGCTCCATTCACAGACTAAGACAGCTCCATTCACAGACACTTACAGCTCCATATACAGACCCAGACAGCTCCATTTTCAGACTCAGACAGCTCCATTCACAGACCCAGACAGCTCTATTCACAGACCCAAACAGCTCCATTTACAGACCCAGACAGCTCCATTTACCGACTCAGAAAGTTCATTTCAGAGACCTAGATAGCACCATTCACAGACACAGACAGTTCCATTCACAGACCCAGACAGATCCATTCACAGACCCAGACAGCTCCATTCACAGACCCAGATAACTCAATTTAGAGATCCAGACAGCTCCATTCACAGACTCAGACAGCTCCATTCACAGACTCAGACAGCTCCATTCACAGACCCAGACAGATCCATTCACAGACTCAGACAGCAACATTCCCAGACATGGAAAGCAAATTTAAAAAAAACAGACATCTCATTTCACGAACAGACTCTGACAGCTCAATTCACAGACACAGACAGCTCCATTCAGAGACTCAGACAGCTCCATTGACAGACTCAAGCAGCTCCATTCACAGAACTTGACAGCTCTATTTACAGACTCAGACAGCTCCATTCACAGACCCAGACAGCACCATTCACAAACCCAGACAGCTCCATTCACAGACCCTGACAGATCCATTCACAGAACCAGACATCTCCATTCACAGACTCAGACAGCTCCATTCACAGACACAGATAGCTCCATTCACAGACCCAGCCATCTGCATTCACAGACTCAGACAGCTCCATTCACAGACCCAGACAGTTCCATTCACAGACCCAGACAACTCCATTCACAGACACAGACAGCTCCATTCACAGACCCAGACAACTCCATACACAGACTGAGACAGCTACATTTACAGACTCTGGCAGCTCCATTCACAGACCCAAACAGCTCCATTTACAGACTCTGACAGCTCAATTCACAGACCCAGGCAGCTCCATTCACAGACACAGACAGCTCCATTTACAGACCCAGACAGCTCCATTTACAGACTCTGACAGCTCAATTCACAGACCCTTGCAGCTCCATTTACAGACCCAGACAGCTCCATTTACAGACTCTGACAGCTCCATTCACAGACCCATGCAGCTCCATTCACAGACCCAGACAACTCATTGCACAGACTCAGTTAGCTCAATTCACAGACACGGACATCACAATTCACAGAACAAACAGCTCCATTCACAGTCTCAGACAGCTCCATTCACAGACCCAGACAGCTCCATTCACAGACCCAGAAAGCTCCATTCACAAACCCAGACAGCGCAGTTCACAGACCAAGAAAGCTCATTTCACAGACCCAGACAGCTCTATACACAGACCCAGAAAGCTCCATTGTCAGAATCAGACAGCTCCATTCACAGACTCAGACAGCACCATTTACAGATCCAGACAGCTCCATTCACAGACTCAGACAGCACCATTTACAGATCCAGACAGCTCCATTCACAGACCCAGACAGCTCCATTCACAGACCCAGACAGCTCCATTCACAGACCCAGACATTTCCATTCACAAACCCAAACAGCTCCATTCACAGACTCAGACAGCTCCATTCACAGACCCAGACAGCTCCATTCACACACTCAGACAGCTCCATTCACAGACCCAAACAGCTCCATTCACAGACTCAGACAGCTCCATTCACAGACCCAGACAGCTCCATTCACAGACTTAGACAGATCCATTCACAGACACAGACAGCTCCATTCACAGAGTAAGACAGCTCCATTCACAGACACAGACAGCTCAATTCACAGACCCAAACAGCTCCATTTACAGACCCGGACAGCTCCATTTACAGGCTCAGAAAGTTCATTTCAGAGACCTAGATAGCACCTTCACAGACACAGACAGTTCCATTCACAGACTCAGACAGCAACATTCCCAGACATCGAAAGCTAATTTGAAAAAAACAGACAGCTCATTTCACGAACAGACTCTGACAGCTCAATTCACAGACACAGACAGCTCCATTCAGAGACTCAGACAGCTCCATTTACAGACTCAGACAGCTCCATTCACAGACCCAGACAGCTCTATTTACAGACTCAGACAGCTCCATTCACAGACCCAGACAGCTCCATTCACAGACCCAGACAGCTCCATTCACAGACCCAGACAGATTAATTCACAGAACCAGACATCTCCATTCACAGACTCAGACAGCTCCATTCACAGACACAGACAGCTCCATTCACAGACCCAGACAACTCCATTCACAGACACAGAGAGCTCCATTTACAGACTCTGGCAGCTCCATTCACAGACCCAGACAGCTCCATTCACTGACCGAGACAACTCCATTCACAGACACAGACAGCTGCATTTACAGACACAGACAGCTCCATTTACAGACTCTCGCAGCTCCATTCACAGACCCAGACAGCTCCATTTACAGACCCAGACAGCTCAATTCACAGACACAGAGAGCTCCATTCAGAGACCAAGACAGCTCCATTTACAGACTCTCGCAGCTCCAATCACAGACCCAGACAGCTCCATTTACAGACTCTGACAGCTTAATTCACAGACACAGACAGCTCCATTCAGAGACCCAGACAGCTCCATTTACAGACTCTCGCAGCTCCATTCACAGACCCAGACAACTCCATTCACAGTCCCAGACAGCTCCATACACAGACCCAGACAGATCCATTCCCAGACTCAGACAGCTCCATTCACAGACACAGATAGCTCCATTCACAGACTCAGACAGCTCAATTCACAGACCCCGACCGCTCCATTCACAGACCCAAACAGCTCCTTTCACAGACTCAGACAGCTCCATTCACAGAAACAGACAGCAACATTCACAGACATGGAAAGCTGATTACAAAAAAGCAGACAGATCATTTCACAAATTCATTAAGTTCATTTCACAGACCCAGACATTTCCATTCACTGACTCAGAAAATTCATTTCACAGACCTAAACAGCTCCATTCACAGACCCAGACAGCTCCTTTCACAGACCCAGACAGCTCATTAAACCGTCCCAGACAGCTCCATTCACAGACCCATACAGCTCCATTCACTGACCCAGACAGCTCCTTCAACAGACACAGACAGTTCCATTCACAGACCCAGACAGCTCATTTCACCGACCCACACAGCTCCATTCACAGACACAGACAGCTCCATACACAGACCCAGACAGCTACATTCACAGACACAGACAGCTTCTTTCACAGACCCAGACAGCTCCATTCACAGACCCAAACAGCTACATTTACAGACCCAGACAGCAACATTCACAGACCCAGACAGCGCCAGTCAGATACCCAGACAGCTCCATTCACAGACTCAGACAGCTCCATTCACAGACTCAGACAGCTCCATTCACAGACTCAGACAGATCGTTTCCCAAACTCAGACAGCTCCACTGACAGACCCAGACAGCTTCTTTCACAGACCCAGACAGCTCCATTCACAGACCCAAACAGCTACATTTACAGAGCCAGACAGCTCCATTACAGACCTCAGGACAGCTCCATTCACAGACCAGACAGCTCAATTCACAGACTCAGACAGCTCCATTCACAGACTCAGACAGCTCCATTCACAGACCTCAGACAGCTCATTCACAGACTCAGACAGCTCCATTCACAGACCAGACAGCTCCATTCACAGACCCAGACAGCTCCATATCACAGACTCAGACAGCTCCATTTACAGACACAGACAGCTCCATTCACAGACCAGACAGCTCGCATTCACAGACTCAGACAGCTCAATTCACAGACCCAAGACAGCTCCATTCACAGACTCTAGAAGTGTCATTTCACGAGAACCTAGACTAGACCATTCACAGACCCAGACAGCTCGCATTCACATGACCCAGACAGCTCCCTTCACAGACCAGACAGCTCCATTCACAGACCCAGATCACTCATTTAGCAGACCAGACAGCTCATTTCACAGACCTCAGACTGCTCCACTCAAAGTCTCAGACAGGCTCCATTCACAGACTCAGACAGCTCCATTCACAGACCCAGACAGCTCCATTCACAGATCCAGACAGCTCCATTCACAGACTCTGACAGCTCCATTCACAGACCCATGCAGCTCCATTGACAGACCGAGACAGCTCATTTCACAGACCCAGACAGCTCATTTCACAGACCCAGAAAGCTCCATTAACAGACTCAGACAGCTCCATTCACAGACCCAGACAGCTCCATTCACAGACCCAGACAGCTCAATTCACTGACCCAAACAGCTCCATTCACAGACCCAGACAGATCCATCCACAGACTCAGACAGCTCCATTCACAGACACAGATAGCTCCATTCACAGACTCAGACAGCTCAATTCACAGACCCCGACCGCTCCATTCACAGAGCCAAACAGCTCCTTTCACAGACTCAGACAGCTCCATTCACAGAAACAGACAGCAACATTCACAGACATGGAAAGCTGATTACAAAAAAGCAGACAGATCATTTCACAAATTCATTAAGTTCATTTCACAGACCCAGACATTTCCATTCACAGACTCAGAAAATTCATTTCACAGACCTAAACAGCTCCATTCACAGACCCAGACAGCTCCTTTCACAGACCCAGACAGCTCATTAAACCGTCCCAGACAGCTCCATTCACTGACCCAGACAGCTCCTTCCACAGACACAGACAGTTCCATTCACAGACCCAGACAGCTCATTTCACCGACCCACACAGCTCCATTCACAGACACAGACAGCTCCATACACAGACCCAGACAGCTACATTCACAGACACAGACAGCTTCTTTCACAGACCCAGACAGCTCCATTCACAGACCCAAACAGCTACATTTACAGACCCAGACAGCAACATTCACAGACCCAGACAGCTCCAGTCAGATACCCAGACAGCTCCATTCACAGACTCAGACAGCTCCATTCACAGACTCAGACAGCTCCATTCACAGACTCAGACAGATCCATTCCCAAACTCAGACAGCTCCACTGACAGACCCAGACAGCTTCTTTCACAGACCCAGACAGCTCCATTCACAGACCCAAACAGCTACATTTATAGACCCAGACTGCACCATTCACAGACCCAGACAGCTCCTGTCAGAGACCCAGACAGCTCCATTCACAGACTCAGACAGCTCCATTCACAGACTCAGACAGCTCCATTCAAAAACTCAGACAGCTCATTTCACCGACTCAGTCAGCTCCATTCACAGATCCAGACGGCTCCATTCACAGACCCAGACAGATCTCTTCCCAGACTCAGACAGCTCCATTTACAGACTCTGACAGCTCAATTCACAGACACAGACAGCTCCATTCAGAGACCCAGACAGCTCCATTTACAGTCTCTCGCAGCTACATTCACAGACCCAGACAGCTCTATTTACTGACTCAGACAGCTCCATTCACAGACCCAGACAGCTCCATTTACAGACCCAGACAGCTCCATTCACAGACCCAGACAGCTCATTCACAGACACAGATAGCTCCATTCACAGACCCAAACAGCTCCATTCACAGACTCAGACAGCTCCATTCACAGACACAGATAGCTCCATTCACAGACTCAGACAGCTCAATTCACAGACCCAGACCGCTCCATTCACAGACCCAAACAGCTCCTTTCACAGACTCAGACAGCTCCATTCACAGAAGCAGACAGCAACATTCACCGACATGGAACGCTGATTACAAAAACACAGACAGCTCATTTCACAAATAAATTAAGTTCATTTCACAGACCCAGACATTTCCATTCACATACTCAGAAAATTCATTTCACAGACCTAGACAGCTCCATTTACAGACCCTGACAGCTCCATTCACAGACCCAGACAGCTCATTAAACCGTCCCAGACAGCTCCATGCACAGACCCAGACAGCTCCATTCATAGACCCAAACAGCTACATTTACAGACCCAGACAGCTCCATTTACAGACTCAGACAGCTCCATTCACAGACTCAGACAGCTCCATTCACAGACCCAGACAGCTCCATTTACAGACTCTGACTGCTCAATTCATAGACACAGACAGCTCCATTCAGAGACTCAGACAGCTCCATTTACAGCCTCTCGCACCTCCATTCACAGACATAGACAGCTCCATTCACAGACCCAGACAGCTCCATTCAAAGACTCAGACAGCTCCATTCACAGACCCAGACAGCTCCATTTACAAACCTAGACAGCTCCATTCACAGACCAAGACAGTTCCATTCACAGACTCAGACAGCTTCATTAAAAGACCCGGACAGCACATTTCACAGAACCAGACGGCTCCATTCAAAGACACAGACGGCTCATTTCATCGACCAAGGCAACTCCATTTACAGACACAGACAGCTCCATTGAAGATAGTTCTTCGACCTGAAAGGTAAACTCTGTTTCTCTCTCCACGGATTGTGCCTGGCCTGTAGAGTTTTCCAGCGTTTTCTGTTGTTAGATTCATTCACAGATTCAGACAGCTCCATTCACAGACTCAGAAAGTTCATTTCAGAGACCTAGATAAAACCATTCACAGACACAGACAGTTCCATTCACACACCCAGACAGCTCCATTCACAGACTCCGCAAGTTCATTTCAAAGATCCAGACAGCTCCATTCACTAAACCAGACAGCTCCATTCAAAGACCCAGACAACTCCGTTCACAAACCCAGCCAGCTCCATTTACAGACCCAGACAGCTGCATTTACAGACATAGACAGCTCCATTTACAGACTCTAAAAGCTCAATTCACAGACACAGACAGCTCCATTCACAGACACAGACAGCTCCATTCACAGACTCGGACAGCTCAATTCACAGAACCAGGCAGCTCCATTCACAGACTCAGAATGTTCTTTTCACAGAACCAGACAGATCATTTTACAGACCCAGACAGCTCATTTCACAGACCCAGACAGCTCCTTTCACAGACTCTGACAGCTCCATTCACAGACCCAGACAGCTCATTTAACAGACTCGGACAGCTCATTTCACAGACCCAGACTGCTCCATTCAAAGACACAGACAGCTCCATTCACAGACTCTCGCAGCTACATTCACAGACCCAGACAGCTCTATTTACAGACCCAGACAGCAACATTCACAGACCCAGACAGCTCCAGTCAGATACCCAGACAGCTCCATTCACAGACTCAGACAGCTCCATTCACAGACTCAGACAGCTCCATTCACAGACTCAGACAGATCCATTCCCAAACTCAGACAGCTCCACTGACAGACCCAGACAGCTTCTTTCACAGACCCAGACAGCTCCATTCACAGACCCAAACAGCTACATTTATAGACCCAGACTGCACCATTCACAGACCCAGACAGCTCCTGTCAGAGACCCAGACAGCTCCATTCACAGACTCAGACAGCTCCATTCACAGACTCAGACAGCTCCATTCAAAAACTCAGACAGCTCATTTCACCGACTCAGTCAGCTCCATTCACAGATCCAGACGGCTCCATTCACAGACCCAGACAGATCTCTTCCCAGACTCAGACAGCTCCATTTACAGACTCTGACAGCTCAATTCACAGACACAGACAGCTCCATTCAGAGACCCAGACAGCTCCATTTACAGTCTCTCGCAGCTACATTCACAGACCCAGACAGCTCTATTTACTGACTCAGACAGCTCCATTCACAGACCCAGACAGCTCCATTTACAGACCCAGACAGCTCCATTCACAGACCCAGACAGCTCATTCACAGACACAGATAGCTCCATTCACAGACCCAAACAGCTCCATTCACAGACTCAGACAGCTCCATTCACAGACACAGATAGCTCCATTCACAGACTCAGACAGCTCAATTCACAGACCCAGACCGCTCCATTCACAGACCCAAACAGCTCCTTTCACAGACTCAGACAGCTCCATTCACAGAAGCAGACAGCAACATTCACCGACATGGAACGCTGATTACAAAAACACAGACAGCTCATTTCACAAATAAATTAAGTTCATTTCACAGACCCAGACATTTCCATTCACATACTCAGAAAATTCATTTCACAGACCTAGACAGCTCCATTTACAGACCCTGACAGCTCCATTCACAGACCCAGACAGCTCATTAAACCGTCCCAGACAGCTCCATGCACAGACCCAGACAGCTCCATTCATAGACCCAAACAGCTACATTTACAGACCCAGACAGCTCCATTTACAGACCCAGACAGCTCCAGTCAGAGACCCAGACAGCACCATTCACAGACTCAGACAGCTCCATTCACAGACTCAGACAGCTCCATTCACAGACCCAGACAGCTCCATTTACAGACTCTGACTGCTCAATTCATAGACACAGACAGCTCCATTCAGAGACTCAGACAGCTCCATTTACAGCCTCTCGCACCTCCATTCACAGACATAGACAGCTCCATTCACAGACCCAGACAGCTCCATTCAAAGACTCAGACAGCTCCATTCACAGACCCAGACAGCTCCATTTACAAACCTAGACAGCTCCATTCACAGACCAAGACAGTTCCATTCACAGACTCAGACAGCTTCATTAAAAGACCCGGACAGCACATTTCACAGAACCAGACGGCTCCATTCAAAGACACAGACGGCTCATTTCATCGACCAAGGCAGCTCCATTTACAGACACAGACAGCTCCATTGAAGATAGTTCTTCGACCTGAAAGGTAAACTCTGTTTCTCTCTCCACGGATTGTGCCTGGCCTGTAGAGTTTTCCAGCGTTTTCTGTTGTTAGATTCATTCACAGATTCAGACAGCTCCATTCACAGACTCAGAAAGTTCATTTCAGAGACCTAGATAAAACCATTCACAGACACAGACAGTTCCATTCACACACCCAGACAGCTCCATTCACAGACTCCGCAAGTTCATTTCAAAGATCCAGACAGCTCCATTCACTAAACCAGACAGCTCCATTCAAAGACCCAGACAACTCCGTTCACAAACCCAGCCAGCTCCATTTACAGACCCAGACAGCTGCATTTACAGACATAGACAGCTCCATTTACAGACTCTAAAAGCTCAATTCACAGACACAGACAGCTCCATTCACAGACACAGACAGCTCCATTCACAGACTCGGACAGCTCAATTCACAGAACCAGGCAGCTCCATTCACAGACTCAGAATGTTCTTTTCACAGAACCAGACAGATCATTTTACAGACCCAGACAGCTCATTTCACAGACCCAGACAGCTCCTTTCACAGACTCTGACAGCTCCATTCACAGACCCAGACAGCTCATTTAACAGACTCGGACAGCTCATTTCACAGACCCAGACTGCTCCATTCAAAGACACAGACAGCTCCATTCACAGACTCAGACAGCTCCATTCACAGACCCAGACAGCTCCATTCACAGATCCAGACAGCTCCATTCACAGACTCTGACAGCTCCATTCACAGACCCATGCAGCTCCATTGACAGACCGAGACAGCTCATTTCACAGACCCAGACAGCTCATTTCACAGACCCAGAAAGCTCCATTAACAGACTCAGACAGCTCCATTCACAGACCCAGACAGCTCCATTCACAGACCCAGACAGCTCAATTCACTGACCCAAACAGCTCCATTCACAGACCCAGACAGATCAATTCACAGACTCAGACAGCAACATTCACAGACGCCGAAAGATCATTTCACAGATCCAGACAGCTCCATTCACAGACCCAGACAGATCCATTCAAAGACTCAGACAGATCCATTCACAGACTCAGTCAGATCCATTCACAGACCCAGAGAGCTCCATTCACTGACCCAGACAGCTCCATTCACAGACCCAGACAGCTCAAGTCACAGAACCAGACAGCTCCATTCACCGACACAGACAGCACCATTCTCGGACCCAGACAGCTCCAGTCACGGACCCAGACAGCTGCAATCACAGACCGAGACATCTTCATTCACAGAACCAGACATCACCATTCACAGACCAGACAACTCATTTCACAGACGCAGAAAGTTCCATTCACATCTCCATACACACCTGGCAGGATCCAGATACACTGTGAAAGCCCATACACACCTGGCAGGATCCTGATACACTGTGAAACCCCATACACAAATGGCAGGATCGTTATACACTGTGAAACCCCATACACACCTGGCAGGATCCTGATACACTGTGAAACTCCATACACACCTGACAGGATTCGGATACACTGTGAAACCCCATACACACCTGGCAGGATCCTGATACACTGTGTAACCCCATACACTCCTGGCAGGAACCTGAGACACTGTGTAACCCCATACACACCTGACAGGATCCTGATACACTGTGAAACCTCATACACACCTGGCAGGCTCCCGATACACTGTGAAACCCCATACACACCTGGCTGGATCCTGATACACTGTGAAACTCCATACACACCTGGCAGGATCCTGATACAGTTTGAAACCACATACACACCTGGCAGCATCCTGATACACTGAAACCCCATACACTCCTGGCAGGATCCTGATACACTGTGAAACCCCAAACACACCTGGCAGGATCCTGATACACTGTGAAACCACATACACACCTGGCAGGATCCTGATACACTGTGAAACCCCATACACACCTGGCAGGATCCTGATACACTGTGAAACCCCAAACACACCTGGCAGGATCCTGATACACTGTGAAACCACATACACACCTGGCAGGATCCTGATACACTGTGAATGCCCATAAACACCTGGCAGTATCCTGAGACACTGTGAAACCCCATACATACCTGGCAGGATCCTGATACACTGTGAAACCACATACACACCTCGTGGGCTCTTGATACATTGAAACCCCATACACACCTGGCAGGATCCTGATACACTGTGAAACCCAGTATAACCTGGCAGGATCCTAATACCCTGTGAAACCCCATACACACCTGGCAAGATCCTGATACACAGTGAAACCCCATAGAAACCTGGCAGGATCCTGATACACTCAAACCCCATACACATCTGGCAGGATCCTGATACACTGTAAAACCCCATACACACCTGGCAGAATCCTGATACACTGTGAAACCCCAGACACACCTGGCAGGATCCTGATACACTGTGAAACTCCATACAATCCTGGCAGGATCCTGGTACAATGTGAAACCCCATACAAACCTGGCAGGATCCTGATACACTGCGAAACCCTTAGACACACCTGGCAGGATCCAGATACACTCAAACCCCATATATACCTGGCAGGATCCTGATACTCTGCGAAACCCCATACACACCTGGCAGGATCCTGATCCACTATGAAACCCCATACACACCTGGCAGGATTCTGGTACACTGTGAAACCCCATACACACCTGGCAGGAAGCTGATACATGGTGAAACCCCATACACACCTGGCAGGATCCTGATACACTGTGAAACCCCATACACACCTGGCAGGATCCAGATACACTGTGAAACCCCGTACACACCTGGACGGATCCTGATGCACTGCGAAACCCCATACACACCTGGCAGGATCCTGAAGCATTGTGAAATCCTATACACACCTGGCAAGAAGCTGATACACTGTGAAACCCCATACACACCTGGCAGGATCCTGTTACACTGTGAAACCCCATACACAATTGGCAGGATCCTGACAAAATGCGAAACCCCATACACACCTGACAGGATCCTGATACACTGAGAAACCTGATACACACCTGGCAGGATCCTGATACACTGTGAAACCCCATACACACCTGGCAGGAAGTTGATACACTGTGGAACCCCATACACACCTGGCAGGATCCTGATGCACTGTGTAACCCCATACACACCTGGCAGGAAGCTGATGCACTGTGAATCCCCATACATACCTGGCAGGACCCTGATACACAGTGAAGCCCCATACACACCTGGCAGGATCCTGATACACAGTGAAACTCCATACACACCTGGCAGGATCCTGATACACTGTGAAACCACATACACACCTGGCTAGATCCTGATAAATTGTGAAACCCCATACACACCTGGCTGGATTCTGGTACACTGTGAAACCCCATACACACCTGGCAGTATCCTGATACACTGTGAAACCCCATACACACCTGGCAGGATCCTGATACACTGTGAAACCCCATAGACTCCTGGCAGGATCCTGATACACTGTGAAACCCCATACACACCTGGCAGGATCCTGATACACTGTGAAACCCCATACACACCTGGCAGGATCCTGATACACTGTGAAACCACATACACACCTGACAGGATTCGGATACACTGTGAAACCACATACACACCTGGCAGGATCCTGATACACTGTGAAACCCCATACACACCTGGCAGGATCCTGATACACTGTGAAACCCCATACACACCTGGCAGGATCCTGATACACTGTGGAACCCCATACACACCTGGCAGGATCCTGATGCACTGTGAAACCACATACACACCTGGCTAGATCCTGATAAACTGTGAAACCCCATACACACCTGGCTGGATTCTGGTACACTGTGAAACCCCATACACACCTGGCAGTATCCTGATACACTGTGAATCCCCATACACACCTGGCAGGATCCTGATACACTGTGTAACCCCATAGACTCCTGGCAGGATCCTGATACACTGTGTAACCCCATACGCACCTGACAGGATCCTGATACACTGTGAAACCCCATACACACCTGGCAGGATCCTGATACACTGTGAAACCACATACACACCTGACAGGATTCGGATACACTGTGAAACCACATACACACCTGGCAGGATCCTGATACACTCTGAAACCCCATACACACCTGGCAGGATCCTGATACACTGTGAAACCCCATACACACCTGGCAGGATCCTGATACACTGTGGAACCCCATACACACCTGGCAGGATCCTGATGCACTGTGTAACCCCATACACACCTGGCAGGAAGCTGATGCACTGTGAATCCCCATACACACCTGGCAGGATCCTGATACACAGTGAAACCCCATACACACCTGGCAGGATCCTGATACACTGTGAAACCACATACACACCTGGCTAGATCCTGATAAACTGTGAAACCCCATACACACCTGGCAGGATTCTGGTACACTGTAAAACCCCATACACACCTGGCAGGATCCTGAAACACAGTCAATCCCCATACACACCTGGCAGGTTCCCGATACACAGTGAAACTCCATAAACACCTGGCAGGATCCAGATACACTGTGAAAGCCCGTACACACCTGGCAGGATTCTGGTACACTGTGAAACCCCAAACACACCTGGCAGGATCCTGATACACAGTCAAACCCCATACACACCTATCAGGATCCTGATACACAGTGAAACCCCATACACACCTGGCTGGATCCAGATACACTGTGAAAGCCCATACACCTAGCAGGATCCGGATAGACTGAAAGCCCCCATACACACCTGGCAGGAGCCTGATACACTGTGAAACTCCATACAGACCTGACAGTATTCGGATACACTGTGAAACCCCATACACAACTGGCAGGATCCTGATACACTGTGAAACCCCATACACACATGGCAGGATCCTGATTCACTGTGAAACTCCATACACACCTGACAGTATTCGGATAAACTGTGAAACGCCATACACACCTGGCAGGATCCTGATACACTGTGAAACCCCATACACACCTGGCAGTATCCTGATACACTGTGAAACCCCATACACACCTGGCAGGATCCTGATACACTGTGTAACCCCATAGACTCCTGGCAGGATCCTGATACACTGTGTAACCCCATACACACCTGACAGGATTCTGATACACTGTGAAACCCCATACACACCTGGCAGGATCCTGATACACTGTGAAACCACATACACGCCTGACAGGATTCGGATACACTGTGAAACCACATACACACCTGGCAGGATCCTGATACACTGTGAAACCCCATACACACCTGGCAGGAACCTGAGACACTGTGAAACCCCATACACACCTGGCATGTTCCTGATACACTGTGAAACCCCAGACACACCTGGCAGGATCCTGATACACTGAAACCCCCCATACACACCTGACAGGATTCTGATACACTGTCAAACTCCATACACGCCTGACATTATTCTGATACACTGTGAAACCCCATACACAACTGTCAGGATCCTGATGCACAGTCAAACCCCATACACACCTGGCAGGATCCTGATACACAGTGAATCCCCATACACACCTGGCAGGATACAGATACACTGTGAAAGCCGATACAAACCTGGCAGGATCCAGATACACTGAAACCCCCCATACATACCTGGCAGGATTCTGATACACTGTGAAACCCCGTACACACCTGACATTATTCTGATAACCTGTGAAACCCCATACACACCTGGCAGGATCCTGATACACTGTGAAACCGCATACACACCTGGCAGGATCCCGATACACTGTGAAACCCCATACACACCTGGCAGGATCCTGATACATTGTGAAACTCCATACACACCTGACAGGATTCGGAAACACTGTGAAACCCCATACACACCTGGCAGGATCCTGATACATTGTGAAACCCCATACACACCTGGCAGTATCCTGATACACTGTGAAACCCCATACACGCCTGGCAGGATCCTGATACACTGTGTAACCCAATACACACCTGGCAGGATCCTGATACACTGAGAAACCCCACACACACCTGGCAGGATCCTGGTACACTGTGAAACCCCATACACGCCTGGCAGTATCCCGATACACTGTGAAACACCATAGACACCTGACAGAATCCTGATAGACTATGAAACCCCATACACACCTGGCAGGATCCTGATACACTGAATCCCCACACACATCTGGCAGGATCCTGATACACTGTGAAACCCCATACACACCTGGTAGTATCCCGATACATTCAAACCCCATACACACCTGGCAGGATCCAGATACACAGTGAAACACCATACACAACTGGCAGGATCCTGATACACTGTGAAACCCCATACACACCTGGCAGGATCCTGAAACACTGTGAAACGCCATACACACCTGACAGGATCCTGATACACTGTGAAACCTGATACACACCTGGCAGGATCCTGATACACTGTGAAACCCCATACACAACTGGCAGGAAGCTGATACACTGTGAAACCCCATACACACCTGGCAGGATCCTGATACACTGTGAATCCCCATACACACCTGGCAGGAAGCTGATACACTGTGAAACCCCATACACATTTGGCAGGAAGCTGATACACTGCGAAACCACATACACATCACGTGGGCTCTTGATACATTGAAACCGCATACACACCTGGCAGGATCCTGATACACTGTGAAACCCAATATAACCTGGCAGGATCCTGATATCCTGTGAAACCCCATACACACCTGGCAGGATCCTGATACACTGTGAAACCAAAAGAAACTTTGCTGGATCTTGGTACACTGTGAAACCCCATACACACCTGGAAGGATCCTGATACATTCTGAAACCCCATACACACCTGGCAGGATCCTGATACATTCTGAAACCCCATACACAATTGGCAGGATCCTGATACACTGCGAAACCACATACACACCTGGCAGGATCCAGATACACTCAAACGCCATACACACCTGGCAGGATCCTGATACACTGTGAAACCACATACACACCTGGCAGGATTCTGGTACACTGTGAAACCCCATACACACCTGGCAGGATCCTGATACACAGTCAAAACCCATACACACCTGGCAGGATCCTGATACACAGTGAAACCGCATACACACCTGGCAGGATCCAGATACACAGTGAAAGCCCATACACACCTCACAGGATTCGGATACACTGTGAAACCCCATACACACCTAGCGAGATCCTGATACACTGTGAAACCCCATACACACCTGGCAGGATTCGGATTCACTGTGAAACCTCATACACACCTGGCAGTATCCTGATACACTGTGAAAACCCATACACACCAGGCAGGATCCTGATACACTGTGTAACCCAATACACACCTGACAGGATCATGATACACTGTGAAACGCCATACACACCTGGCAGGATCCTGATACACTGTGAAACCCCATACACACCTGGCAGTATCCCGATACACTGTAGAAGCCCATACATAACCTGACAGGTCCCGATACAGTGTGAAACCCTATGGACACCTGGCAGGATCCTGATACACTGTGAAACTTCATACACACCTGGCAGGATCCTGATAAACTGTGAAACCCCATACACACCTGGCAGCATCCTGATACACTGTGAAACCCCATACACACCTGGCAGGATACTGATACATTGAAAACCCATACACTCCTGGCAGGATCCTGATACACTGTGAAACCCCATACAAACCTGGCAGGATACTGATACATTGAAACCCCATACACACCTGGCAGGATCCTGATACACTGTGAAACCCCATACACACCTGGCAGGATCCTGTTAAACTGTGAAACCCCATACACACCTGGCAGAATTCTGATACACATGTGCAACCTTATACACACCTGGCAGGATCCTGATACACTGTGAAACCCGAGAAACATCTGGCAGGATCCTGATACACTGTGAAACCCCATACACACCTGGCAGGATCCTGATACACTGTGAAACCCCACACACCTGGCAGGATCCTGCTAAACTGTGAAACACAACACACACCTGGCAGGATCCGGATACACTGTGAAACCCCACACACACCAGGCAGGATCCGGTTACACTGTGAAACCCCATTCAAACCTTGCAGGATCCTGATATACTGTGAAACCCCATACTTACCTGGCAGGATCCTGATACACTGTGTAACCCAATACACACCTGGCAGGATCCTGATACACTGAGAATCCCCACACACACCTGGCAGGATCCTGAAACACTGTGAAACCCCATACACACCTGGCAGGATCCTGATACACTGTGAAATCCCATAGATATCTGACAGAATCCTGATACACTATGAAACCCCATACACACCTGGCAGGATCCTGATGCATTGAAACCCCACACACACCTGGCAGGATCCTGATACACTGTGAAACCCCATACACACCTGGTAGTATCCCGATACACTCAAACCCCATACACACCTAGCAGGATCCTGATACACTGTGAAACCCAA
>JASTWF010001795.1:25000-58408 GCA_030390025.1 Squalus acanthias | reverse complement strand
TGTCAGTGGTCCCTGGATTTGATCTGTGGGTGTCAGTCATCCCTGGATTTGGTTTCTCGCTGTCAGTGTTCCCTGGATTTGGTTTCTCGCTGTCAGTGTTCCCTGGATTTGGTTTCTCGCTGTCAGTGTTCCCTGGATTTGGTCTCTCGGTGTCAGTGTTCCCTGGATTTGGTTTCTCTGTGTCAGTGGTCCCTGGATTTGGTCTCTCGGTGTCAGTGGTCCCTGGATTTGTTCCTCGATGTCAGTGATCCCTGGATTTGGTCTCTCGGTGTCGGTGGTCCCTGGATTTGGTCTCCCACTGTCAATGGTCCCTGGATTTGGTTTCTCGGTGTCAGTGGTCCCTGGATTTGATCTCTCGGTGTCAGTGGTCCCTGGATTTGGTCTCTCGGTGTCAGTGATCCCTGCATTTGGTCTCTCGGTTTCAGTGTTCGTGGATTTGGTCTCTCGGTGTCAGTGGTCCCTGGATTTGGTCTCTCGGTTTCAGTGTCCCTGGATATGGTTTCTCGGTGTCAGTGTTCACTGGATTTGGTCTCTCGGTGTCAGTGGTCCCTGGATTTGGTTTCTCACTGTCAGTGTTCCCTGGATTTGGTCTCTCGGTGTCAGTGTTCCCTGGATTTGGTTTCTCGGTGTCAGTGGTCCCTGGAGTTGGTGTCTGGTGTCAGTGTTCCCTGGATTTGGTCTCTCGGTGTCAGTGATCCCTTGGATTTGGTGTCTCGGTGTCAGTCATCCCTGGATTTGGTCTCTCGGTGTCAGTGTTCCCTGGATTTGGTCTCTCGATGTCAGTGTTCCCTGGATTTGGTCTCTCGGTGTCAGTGTTCCCTGGATTTGGTCTCTCAGTGTCAGAGTTCCCTGGATTTGGTTTCTCGGTGTCAGTGGTCCCTGGATTTGATCTCTCGGTGTCAGTGGTCCCTGGATTTGGTCTCTCGGTGTCAGTGATCCCTGGATTTGGTCTCTCGGTTTCAGTGTCCCTGGATTTGGTCTCTAGGTGTCAGTGGTCCCTGGATTTGGTCTCTCGGTTTCAGTGTCCCTGGATTTGGTTTCTCGCTGTCAGTGTTCCCTGGATTTGGTCTCTCGGTGTCAGTGGTCCCTGGATTTGGTCTCTCGGTGTCAGTTGTCCCTGGATTTGGTCTCTCGGTGTCAGTGGTCCCTGGATTTGGTCTCTCGGTGTCAGTGGTCCCTGGATTTGATCTCTCGGTGTCAGTGGTCCCTGGATTTGGTCTCTCGGTGTCAGTGATCCCTGGATTTGGTCTCTCGGTTTCAGTGTCCCTGGATTTGGTCTCTCGGTGTCAGTGGTCCCTGGATTTGGTCTCTCGGTTTCAGTGTCCCTGGATTTGGTTTCTCGGTGTCAGTGGTCCCTGGATTTGGTGTCTTGGTGTCAGTGTTCCCTGGATTTGGTCTCTCGGTGTCAGTCATCCCTGGATTTGGTCTCTCGGTGTCAGTGTTCCCTGGATTTGGTCTCTCGATGTCAGTGTTCCCTGGATTTGGTCTCTCGGTGTCAGTGGTCCCTGGATTTGATCTGTGGGTTTCAGTGATCCCTGGATTTGATCTATGGGTGTCAGTGTTCCCTGGATTTGGTCTCTCGGTGTCAGTGTTCACTGGATTTGGTTTCTCGGTGTCAGTGTTCCCTGGATTTGGTTTCTCGGTGTCAGTGATCCCTGGATTTGGTCTCTCGGTGTCAGTGGTCCCTGGATTTGATCTGTGGGTTTCAGTGATCCCTGGATTTGGTCTCTCGGTGTCATTGGTCCCTGGATTTGGTCTCTCGGTATCAGTGGTCCCTGGATTTGGTCTCTCGGTGTCAGTGGTCTCTGGATTTGGTCTCTCGGTATCAGTGTCCCTGGATTTGGTCTCTCGGTGTCAGTGTTCCTTGGATTTGGTCTCTCGGTGTCAGTGATCCCTGGATTTGGTCTCTAGGTGTCAGTGGTCCCTGGCTTTGGTCTCTCGGTGTCAGTGGTCCCTGGATTTGGTCCCTCGGTGTCAGTGATCCCTGGATTTGGTCTCTCGGTGTCGGTGCTCCCTGGATTTGGTCTCCCAGTGTCAATGGTCCCTGGATTTGGTCTCTCGATGTCAGTGATCCCTGGATTTGCTCTCTCGGTGTCAGTGTCCCTGGATATGGTTTCTCGGTGTCAGTGGTCCCTGGATTTGGTCTCTCGTTGTCAGTGATCCCTGGATTTGGTCTCTCGGTGTCAGCGGTCCCTGGATTTGGTTTCTCGCTGTCACCGTTCCCTGGATTTGGTCTCTCGGTGTCAGTGGTCCCTGGATTTGGTCTCTCGGTGTCAGTGGTCCCTGGATTTGGTCTCTCGGTGTCAGTGGTCCCTGGATTTGGTCTCTCGGTGTCAGTGGTCCCTGGATTTGGTCTCTCGTTGTCAGTGATCCCTGGATTTGGTCTCTCGGTGTCAGCGGTCCCTGGATTTGGTTTCTCGCTGTCACCGTTCCCTGGATTTGGTCTCTCGATGTCAGTGGTCCCTGGATTTGGTCTCTCGGTGTCAGTGGTCCCTGGATTTGGTCTCTCGGTGTCAGTGGTCCCTGGATTTGGTCTGTCGGTGTCAGTGGTCCCTGGATTTGGTCTCTCGATGTCAGTGTCCCTGGATTTGGTCTCTCGGTGTCAGTGTTCCTTGGATTTGGTCTCTCAGTGTCAGTGTCCCTGGATTTGGTCTCTCGGTGTCAGTGTTCCTTGGATTTGGTCTCTCGGTGTCAGTGATCCCTGGATTTGGTCTCTCAGTGTCAATGGTCCCTGGATTTGGTTTCTCGCTGTCAGTGATCCCTGGATTTGGTCTCTAAGTGTCAGTGATCCTTGGATTTGGTCACTCGGTGTCAGTGATCCCTGGATTTGGTCTCTCGCTGTCAGTGTCCCTGGATTTGGTCTCTCGGTGTCAGTGATCCCTGGATTTGGTCTCTCGGTGTCAGTGATCCCTGGATTTGGTCTCTAAGTGTCAGTGATCCCTGGATTTGGTCTCTCGCTGTCAGTGTCCCTGGATTTGGTCTCTAGGTGTCAGTGGTCCCTGGATTTGGTCTCTCGGTGTCAGTGGTCCCTGGATTTGGTCTCTCGGTGTCAGTGATCCCTGGATTTGGTCTCTCGGTGTCAGTGATCCCTGGATTTGGTCTCTCGGCGTTAGTGGTCCCTGGATTTGGTCCCTCGGTGTCAGTGGTCCCTGGATTTGATCTGTGGGTGTCAGTGGTCCCTGGATTTGATCTGTGGGTGTCAGTGGTCCCTGGATTTGATCTGTGGGTGTCAGTCATCCCTGGATTTGGTTTCTCGCTGTCAGTGTTCCCTGGATTTGGTTTCTCGCTGTCAGTGTTCCCTGGATTTGGTTTCTCGCTGTCAGTGTTCCCTGGATTTGGTCTCTCGGTGTCAGTGTTCCCTGGATTTGGTTTCTCTGTGTCACTGGTCACTGGATTTGGTGTCTCGGTGTCAGTGTTCCTTGGATTTGGTCTATCGGTGTCAGTGGTCCCTGGATTTGGTCTCTCGGTGTCAGTGGTCCCTGGATTTGTTCCTCGATGTCAGTGATCCCTGGATTTGGTCTCTCGGTGTCAGTGATCCCTGGATTTGGTCTCTCGGTGTCAGTGTTCCCTGGATTTGGTCTCCCACTGTCAATGGTCCCTGGATTTGGTTTCTCGGTGGCAGTGGTCCCTGGATTTGATCTCTCGGTGTCAGTGGTCCCTGGATTTGGTCTCTCGGTGTCAGTGGTCCCTGGATTTGGTCTCTCGGTTTCAGTGTCCCTTGATATGGTTTCTCGGTGTCAGTGTTCCCTGGATTTGGTCTCTCGGTGTCAGTGGTCCCTGGATTTGGTTTCTCGCTGTCAGTGTTCCCTGGATTTGGTCTCTCGGTGTCAGTGTTCCCTGGATTTGGTCTCTCGGTGTCAGTGATCCCTGGATTTGGTCTCTCGGTTTCAGTGTCCCTGGATTTGGTCTCTAGGTGTCAGTGGCCCCTGGATTTGGTCTCTCGGTTTCAGTGTCCCTGGATTTGGTCTCTCGTTGTCAGTGATCCCTGGATTTGGTCTCTCGGTGTCAGCGGTCCCTGGATTTGGTTTCTCGCTGTCACCGTTCCCTGGATTTGGTCTCTCGATGTCAGTGGTCCCTGGATTTGGTCTCTCGGTGTCAGTGGTCCCTGGATTTGGTCTCTCGGTGTCAGTGGTCCCTGGATTTGGTCTCTCGGTGTCAGTGGTCCCTGGATTTGGTCTCTCGATGTCAGTGTCCCTGGATTTGGTCTCTCGGTGTCAGTGTTCCTTGGATTTGGTCTCTCAGTGTCAGTGTCCCTGGATTTGGTCTCTCGGTGTCAGTGTTCCTTGGATTTGGTCTCTCGGTGTCAGTGATCCCTGGATTTGGTCTCTCAGTGTCAATGGTCCCTGGATTTGGTTTCTCGCTGTCAGTGATCCCTGGATTTGGTCTCTAAGTGTCAGTGATCCTTGGATTTGGTCACTCGGTGTCAGTGATCCCTGGATTTGGTCTCTCGCTGTCAGTGTCCCTGGATTTGGTCTCTCGGTGTCAGTGATCCCTGGATTTGGTCTCTCGGTGTCAGTGATCCCTGGATTTGGTCTCTAAGTGTCAGTGATCCCTGGATTTGGTCTCTCGCTGTCAGTGTCCCTGGATTTGGTCTCTAGGTGTCAGTGGTCCCTGGATTTGGTCTCTCGGTGTCAGTGGTCCCTGGATTTGGTCTCTCGGTGTCAGTGATCCCTGGATTTGGTCTCTCGGTGTCAGTGATCCCTGGATTTGGTCTCTCGGCGTCAGTGGTCCCTGGATTTGGTCCCTCGGTGTCAGTGGTCCCTGGATTTGATCTGTGGGTGTCAGTGGTCCCTGGATTTGATCTGTGGGTGTCAGTGGTCCCTGGATTTGATCTGTGGGTGTCAGTCATCCCTGGATTTGGTTTCTCGCTGTCAGTGTTCCCTGGATTTTGTTTCTCGCTGTCAGTGTTCCCTGGATTTGGTTTCTCGCTGTCAGTGTTCCCTGGATTTGGTCTCTCGGTGTCAGTGTTCCCTGGATTTGGTTTCTCTGTGTCACTGGTCACTGGATTTGGTGTCTCGGTGTCAGTGTTCCTTGGATTTGGTCTATCGGTGTCAGTGGTCCCTGGATTTGGTCTCTCGGTGTCAGTGGTCCCTGGATTTGTTCCTCGATGTCAGTGATCCCTGGATTTGGTCTCTCGGTGTCAGTGATCCCTGGATTTGGTCTCTCGGTGTCAGTGTTCCCTGGATTTGGTCTCCCACTGTCAATGGTCCCTGGATTTGGTTTCTCGGTGTCAGTGGTCCCTGGATTTGATCTCTCGGTGTCAATGGTCCCTGGATTTGGTCTCTCGGTGTCAGTGATCCCTGCATTTGGTCTCTCGGTTTCAGTGTTCGTGGATTTGGTCTCTCGGTGTCAGTGGTCCCTGGATTTGGTCTCTCGGTTTCAGTGTCCCTGGATATGGTTTCTCGGTGTCAGTGTTCCCTGGATTTGGTCTCTCGGTGTCAGTGGTCCCTGGATTTGGTTTCTTGCTGTCAGTGTTCCCTGGATTTGGTCTCTCGGTGTCAGTGTTCCCTGGATTTGGTCTCTCGGTGTCAGTGATCCCTGGATTTGGTCTCTCGGTTTCAGTGTCCCTGGATTTGGTCTCTAGGTGTCAGTGGCCCCTGGATTTGGTCTCTCGGTTTCAGTGTCCCTGGATTTGGTTTCTCGCTGTCAGTGTTCCCTGGATTTGGTCTCTCGGTGTCAGTGGTCCCTGGATTTGGTCTCTCGGTGTCAGTTGTCCCTGGATTTGGTCTCTCGGTGTCAGTGGTCCCTGGATTTGGTCTCTCGGTGTCAGTGGTCCCTGCATTTGATCTCTCGGTGTCAGTGGTCCCTGGATTTGGTCTCTCGGTGTCAGTGATCCCTGGATTTGGTCTCTCGGTTTCAGTGTCCCTGGATTTGGTCTCTCGGTGTCAGTGGTCCCTGGATTTGGTCTCTCGGTTTCAGTGTCCCTGGATTTGGTTTCTCGGTGTCAGTGGTCCCTGGATTTGGTGTCTTGGTGTCAGTGTTCCCTGGATTTGGTCTCTCGGTGTCAGTCATCCCTGGATTTGGTCTCTCGGTGTCAGTGTTCCCTGGATTTGGTCTCTCGATGTCAGTGTTCCCTGGATTTGGTCTCTCGGTGTCAGTGGTCCCTGGATTTGATCTGTGGGTTTCAGTGATCCCTGGATTTGATCTATGGGTGTCAGTGTTCCCTGGATTTGGTCTCTCGGTGTCAGTGTTCACTGGATTTGGTTTCTCGGTGTCAGTGTTCCCTGGATTTGGTTTCTCGGTGTCAGTGATCCCTGGATTTGGTCTCTCGGTGTCAGTGGTCCCTGGATTTGATCTGTGGGTTTCAGTGATCCCTGGATTTGGTCTCTCGGCTTCAGTTTCCCTGGATTTGGTCTCTCGGTGTCAGTGGTCCCTGGATTTGGTCTCTCGGTGTCATTGGTCCCTGGATTTGGTCTCTCGGTATCAGTGGTCCCTGGATTTGGTCTCTCGGTGTCAGTGGTCTCTGGATTTGGTCTCTCGGTATCAGTGTCCCTGGATTTGGTCTCTCGGTGTCAGTGTTCCTTGGATTTGGTCTCTCGGTGTCAGTGATCCCTGGATTTGGTCTCTAGGTGTCAGTGGTCCCTGGCTTTGGTCTCTCGGTGTCAGTGGTCCCTGGATTTGGTCGCTCGGTGTCAGTGATCCCTGGATTTGGTCTCTCGGTGTCGGTGGTCCCTGGATTTGGTCTCCCAGTGTCAATGGTCCCTGGATTTGGTCTCTCGATGTCAGTGATCCCTGGATTTGCTCTCTCGGTGTCAGTGTCCCTGGATATGGTTTCTCGGTGTCAGTGGTCCCTGGATTTGGTCTCTCGTTGTCAGTGATCCCTGGATTTGGTCTCTCGGTGTCAGCGGTCCCTGGATTTGGTTTCTCGCTGTCACCGTTCCCTGGATTTGGTCTCTCGGTGTCAGTGGTCCCTGGATTTGGTCTCTCGGTGTCAGTGGTCCCTGGATTTGGTCTCTCGGTGTCAGTGGTCCCTGGATTTGGTCTCTCGGTGTCAGTGGTCCCTGGATTTGGTCTCTCGGTGTCAGTGTCCCTGGATTTGGTCTCTCGGTGTCAGTGTTCCTTGGATTTGGTCTCTCAGTGTCAGTGTCCCTGGATTTGATCTCTCGGTGTCAGTGTTCCTTAGATTTGGTCTCTCGGTGTCAGTGATCCCTGGATTTGGTCTCTCAGTGTCAATGGTCCCTGGATTTGGTTTCTCGCTGTCAGTGATCCCTGGATTTGGTCTCTTAGTGTCAGTGATCCTTGGATTTGGTCACTCGGTGTCAGTGATCCCTGGATTTGGTCTCTCGCTGTCAGTGTCCCTGGATTTGGTCTCTCGGTGTCAGTGATCCCTGGCTTTGGTCTCTCGGTGTCAGTGATCCCTGGATTTGGTCTCTAAGTGTCAGTGATCCCTGGATTTGGTCTCTCGGTGTCAGTGGTCCCTGGATTTGGTCTCTCGGTGTCAGTGATCCCTGGATTTGGTCTCTCGGTGTCAGTGATCCCTGGATTTGGTCTCTCGGCGTCAGTGGTCCCTGGATTTGGTCCCTCGGTGTCAGTGGTCCCTGGATTTGATCTGTGGGTGTCAGTGGTCCCTGGATTTGATCTGTGGGTGTCAGTGGTCCCTGGATTTGATCTGTGGGTGTCAGTCATCCCTGGATTTGGTTTCTCGCTGTCAGTGTTCCCTGGATTTGGTTTCTCGCTGTCAGTGTTCCCTGGATTTGGTTTCTCGCTGTCAGTGTTCCCTGGATTTGGTTTCTCGCTGTCAGTGTTCCCTGGATTTGGTTTCTCGGTGTCACTGGTCACTGGATTTGGTGTCTCGGTGTCAGTGTTCCTTGGATTTGGTCTATCGGTGTCAGTGGTCCCTGGATTTGGTTTCTCGCTGTCAGTGTTCCCTGGATTTGGTCTCTCGGTGTCAGTGTTCCCTGGATTTGGTTTCTCGGTGTCAGTGGTCCCTGGAGTTGGTGTCTGGTGTCAGTGTTCCCTGGATTTGGTCTCTCGGTGTCAGTGATCCCTTGGATTTGGTGTCTCGGTGTCAGTCATCCCTGGATTTGGTCTCTCGGTGTCAGTGTTCCCTGGATTTGGTCTCTCGATGTCAGTGTTCCCTGGATTTGGTCTCTCGGTGTCAGTGTTCCCTGGATTTGGTCTCTCAGTGTCAGTGTTCCCTGGATTTGGTCTCTCGGTGTCAGTGGTCCCTGGATTTGATCTCTCGGTGTCAGTGGTCCCTGGATTTGGTCTCTCGGTGTCAGTGGTCCCTGGATTTGGTCTCTCGGTGTCAGTGATCCCTGCATTTGGTCTCTCGGTTTCAGTGTTCGTGGATTTGGTCTCTCGGTGTCAGTGGTCCCTGGATTTGGTCTCTCGGTTTCAGTGTCCCTGGATATGGTTTCTCGGTGTCAGTGTTCCCTGGATTTGGTCTATTGGTGTCAGTGGTCCCTGGATTTGGTTTCTCGCTGTCAGTGTTCCCTGGATTTGGTCTCTCGGTGTCAGTGTTCCCTGGATTAGGTTTCTCGGTGTCAGTGGTCCCTGGAGTTGGTGTCTGGTGTCAGTATTCCCTGGATTTGGTCTCTCGGTGTCAGTGATCCCTTGGATTTGGTGTCTCGGTGTCAGTCATCCCTGGATTTGGTCTCTCGGTGTCAGTGTTCCCTGGATTTGGTCTCTCGATGTCAGTGTTCCCTGGATTTGGTCTCTCGGTGTCAGTGTTCCCTGGATTTGGTCTCTCAGTGTCAGTGTTCCCTGGATTTGGTCTCTCGGTGTCAGTGATCCCTGGATTTGGTCTCTCGGTTTCAGTGTCCCTGGATTTGGTCTCTAGGTGTCAGTGGTCCCTGGATTTGGTCTCTCGGTTTCAGTGTCCCTGGATTTGGTTTCTCGGTGTCAGTGTTCCCTGGATTTGGTCTCTCGGTGTCAGTGGTCCCTGGATTTGGTTTCTCGCTGTCAGTGTTCCCTGGATTTGGTCTCTCGGTGTCAGTGTTCCCTGGATTTGGTTTCTCGGTGTCAGTGTTCCCTGGATTTGGTCTTTCGGTGTCAGTGATCCCTTGGATTTGGTCTCTCGGTGTCAGTCATCCCTGGATTTGGTCTCTCGGTGTCAGTGGTCCCTGGATTTGGTCTCTCGGTGTCAGTGGTCCCTGGATTTGGTCTCTCGGTGTCAGTGATCCCTGGATTTGGTCTCTCGGTGTCAGTGATCCCTGCATTTGGTCTCTTGGCGTCAGTGGTCCCTGGATTTGGTCTCTCGGTGTCAGTGGTCCCTGGATTTGATCTGTGGGTGTCAGTGGTCCCTGGATTTGATCTGTGGGTGTCAGTGGTCCCTGGATTTGATCTGTGGGTGTCAGTGTTCCCTGGATTTGGTTTCTCGCTGTCAGTGTTCCCTGGATTTGGTTTCTCGCTGTCAGTGTTCCCTGGATTTGGTGTCTCGGTGTCAGTGTTCCTTGGATTTGGTCTATCGGTGTCAGTGTTCCTTGGATTTGGTCTATCGGTGTCAGTGGTCCCTGGATTTGGTCTCTCGGTGTCAGTGGTCCCTGGATTTGGTCTCTCGGTGTCAGTGATCCCTGGATTTGGTCTCTCGGTGTCAGTGGTCCCTGGATTTGGTCTCTCGATGTCAGTGGTCCCTGGATTTGGTCCCTCGATGTCAGTGATCCCTGGATTTGGTCTCTCGGTGTCGGTGGTCCCTGGATTTGGTCTCCCACTCTCAATGGTCCCTGGATTTGTTTTCTCGGTGTCAGTGGTCCCTGGATTTGATCTCTCGGTGTCAGTGGTCCCTGGATTTGGTCTCTCGGTGTCAGTGGTCCCTGGATTTGGTCTCTCGGTTTCAGTGTCCCTGGATATGGTTTCTCGGTGTCAGTGTTCCATGGATTTGGTCTCTCGGTGTCAGTGGTCCCTGGATTTGGTTTCTCGCTGTCAGTGTTCCCTGGATTTGGTCTCTCGGTGTCAGTGTTCCCTGGATTTGGTTTCTCGGTGTCAGTGGTCCCTGGAGTTGGTGTCTTGGTGTCAGTGTTCCCTGGATTTGGTCTCTCGTTGTCAGTCATCCCTGGATTTGGTCTCTCGGTGTCAGTGTTCCCTGGATTTGGTCTCTCGATGTCAGTGTTCCCTGGATTTGGTCTCTCGGTGTCAGTGTTCCCTGGATTTGGTCTCTCAGTGTCAGTGTTCCCTGGATTTGGTTTCTCGGTGTCAGTGGTCCCTGGATTTGATCTCTCGGTGTCAGTGGTCCCTGGATTTGGTCTCGCGGTGTCAGTGTTCCCTGGATTTGGTTTCTCGGTGTCAGTGGTCCCTGGATTTGATCTCTCAGTGTCAGTGGTCCCTGGATTTGGTCTCGCGGTGTCAGTGATCCCTGGATTTGGTCTCTCGGTTTCAGTGTCCCTGGATTTGGTCTCTCGGTGTCAGCGTCCCTGGATTTGGTCTCTCGGTGTCAGTGTTCCTTGGATTTGGTCTCTCAGTGTCAGTGTCCCTGGATTTGGTCTCTCGGTGTCAGTATTCCTTCGATTTGGTCTCTCGGTGTCAGTGATCCCTGGATTTGGTCTCTCGGTGTCAGTGGTCCCTGGATTTCGTCTCTCGGTGTCAGTGGTCCCTGGATTTGGTCCCTAGGTGTCAGTGATCCCTGGATTTGGTCTCTCGGTGTCGGTGGTCCCTGGATTTGGTCTCTCAGTGTCAATGGTCCCTGGATTTGGTCTCTAAGTGTCAGTGATCCCTGGATTTGGTCTCTCGGTGTCAGTGTCCCTGGATTTGGTTTCTTGGTGTCAGTGGTCCCTGGATTTGGTCTCTCGGTGTCAGTGGTCCCTGGATTTGGTCTCTCGGTGTCAGTGATCCCTGGATTTGGTCTCTCGGTGTCAGAGGTCCATGGATTTGGTCTCTCGGTGTCAGTGGTCCCTGGATTTGGTCTCTCGGTGTCAGTGGTCCCTGGATTTGGTTTCTCGGTGTCAGCGGTCCCTGGATTTGGTTTCTCGTTGTCAGTGTTCCCTGGATTTGGTCTCTCGGTGTAAGTGGTCCCTGGATTTGGTCTCTCGGTGTCAGTGGTCACTGGATTTGGTGTCTCGGTGTCAGTGGTCCCTGGATTTGGTCTCTCGGTGTCAGCGGTCCCTGGATTTGGTCTCTCGGTGTCAGTGGTCCCTGGATTTGGTCTCTCGGTTTCAGTGTCCCTGGATATGGTTTCTCGGTGTCAGTGTTCCATGGATTTGGTCTCTCGGTGTCAGTGGTCCCTGGATTTGGTTTCTCGCTGTCAGTGTTCCCTGGATTTGGTCTCTCGGTGTCAGTGTTCCCTGGATTTGGTTTCTCGGTGTCAGTGGTCCCTGGAGTTGGTGTCTTGGTGTCAGTGTTCCCTGGATTTGGTCTCTCGTTGTCAGTCATCCCTGGATTTGGTCTCTCGGTGTCAGTGTTCCCTGGATTTGGTCTCTCGATGTCAGTGTTCCCTGGATTTGGTCTCTCGGTGTCAGTGTTCCCTGGATTTGGTCTCTCAGTGTCAGTGTTCCCTGGATTTGGTTTCTCGGTGTCAGTGGTCCCTGGATTTGATCTCTCGGTGTCAGTGGTCCCTGGATTTGGTCTCGCGGTGTCAGTGATCCCTGGATTTGGTCTCTCGGTTTCAGTGTCCCTGGATTTGGTCTCTCGGTGTCAGCGTCCCTGGATTTGGTCTCTCGGTGTCAGTGTTCCTTGGATTTGGTCTCTCAGTGTCAGTGTCCCTGGATTTGGTCTCTCGGTGTCAGTATTCCTTGGATTTGGTCTCTCGGTGTCAGTGATCCCTGGATTTGGTCTCTCGGTGTCAGTGGTCCCTGGATTTCGTCTCTCGGTGTCAGTGGTCCCTGGATTTGGTCCCTAGGTGTCAGTGATCCCTGGATTTGGTCTCTCGGTGTCGGTGGTCCCTGGATTTGGTCTCTCAGTGTCAATGGTCCCTGGATTTGGTCTCTAAGTGTCAGTGATCCCTGGATTTGGTCTCTCGGTGTCAGTGTCCCTGGATTTGGTTTCTTGGTGTCAGTGGTCCCTGGATTTGGTCTCTCGGTGTCAGTGGTCCCTGGATTTGGTCTCTCGGTGTCAGTGATCCCTGGATTTGGTCTCTCGGTGTCAGAGGTCCATGGATTTGGTCTCTCGGTGTCAGTGGTCCCTGGATTTGGTCTCTCGGTGTCAGTGGTCCCTGGATTTGGTTTCTCGGTGTCAGCGGTCCCTGGATTTGGTTCTCGTTGTCAGTGTTCCCTGGATTTGGTCTCTCGGTGTAAGTGGTCCCTGGATTTGGTCTCTCGGTGTCAGTGGTCACTGGATTTGGTGTCTCGGTGTCAGTGGTCCCTGGATTTGGTCTCTCGGTGTCAGCGGTCCCTGGATTTGGTCTCTCGGTTTCAATGTCCCTGGATTTGGATTCTCGGTGTCAGCGGTCCCTGGATTTGGTTTCTCGTTGTCAGTGTTCCTTGGATTTGGTCTCTCGGTTTCAGTGTCCCTGGATTTGGTTTCTCGTTGTCAGCGGTCCTGGATTTGGTCTCTCGGTGTCAGTGGTCCCTAGATTTGGTCTCTCGGTGTCAGTGGTCCCTGGATTTGGTCTCTCGGTGTCAGTGGTCGCTGGATTTGGTCTCTCGGTGTCAGTGTCCCTGGATTTGGTCTCTCGGTGTCAGTGTTCCTTGGATTTGGTCTCTCAGTGTCAGTGTCCCTGGATTTGGTCTCTCGGTGTCAGTGTTCCTTGGATTTCGTCTCTCGGTGTCAGTGATCCCTGGATTTGGTCTCTCGGTGTCAGTGGTCCCTGGATTTGGTCTCTCGGTGTCAGTGGTCCCTGGATTTGGTCTCTTGGTGTCAGTGGTCGCTGGATTTGGTCTTTCGGTGTCAGTGTCACTGGGTTTGGTCTCTCGGTGTCAGTGTTCCTTGGATTTGGTCTCTCAGTGTCAGTGTCCCTGGATTTGGTCTCTCGGTGTCAGTGTTCCTTGGATTTGGTCTCTCGGTGTCAGTGATCCCTGGATTTGGTCTCTCGGTGTCAGTGGTCCCTGGATTTGGTCTCTCGGTGTCAGTGGTCCCTGGATTTGGTCCCTAGGTGTCAGTGATCCCTGGATTTGGTCTCTCGGTGTCGGTGGTCCCTGGATTTGGTCTCTCAGTGTCAATGGTCCCTGGATTTGGTCTCTAAGTGTCAGTGATCCCTGGATTTGGTCTCTCGGTGTCAGTGTCCCTGGATTTGGTTTCTTGGTGTCAGTGGTCCCTGGATTTGGTCTCTCGGTGTCAGTGTTCCCTGGATTTGGTTTCTCGGTGTCAGTGTTCCCTGGATTTGGTCTTTCGGTGTCAGTGATCCCTTGGATTTGGTCTCTCGGTGTCAGTCATCCCTGGATTTGGTCTCTCGGTGTCAGTGGTCCCTGGATTTGGTCTCTCGGTGTCAGTGGTCCCTGGATTTGGTCTCTCGGTGTCAGTGATCCCTGGATTTGGTCTCTCGGTGTCAGTGATCCCTGCATTTGGTCTCTTGGCGTCAGTGGTCCCTGGATTTGGTCTCTCGGTGTCAGTGGTCCCTGGATTTGATCTGTGGGTGTCAGTGGTCCCTGGATTTGATCTGTGGGTGTCAGTGGTCCCTGGATTTGATCTGTGGGTGTCAGTGTTCCCTGGATTTGGTTTCTCGCTGTCAGTGTTCCCTGGATTTGGTTTCTCGCTGTCAGTGTTCCCTGGATTTGGTGTCTCGGTGTCAGTGTTCCTTGGATTTGGTCTATCGGTGTCAGTGTTCCTTGGATTTGGTCTATCGGTGTCAGTGGTCCCTGGATTTGGTCTCTCGGTGTCAGTGGTCCCTGGATTTGGTCTCTCGGTGTCAGTGATCCCTGGATTTGGTCTCTCGGTGTCAGTGGTCCCTGGATTTGGTCTCTCGATGTCAGTGGTCCCTGGATTTGGTCCCTCGATGTCAGTGATCCCTGGATTTGGTCTCTCGGTGTCGGTGGTCCCTGGATTTGGTCTCCCACTCTCAATGGTCCCTGGATTTGTTTTCTCGGTGTCAGTGGTCCCTGGATTTGATCTCTCGGTGTCAGTGGTCCCTGGATTTGGTCTCTCGGTGTCAGTGGTCCCTGGATTTGGTCTCTCGGTTTCAGTGTCCCTGGATATGGTTTCTCGGTGTCAGTGTTCCATGGATTTGGTCTCTCGGTGTCAGTGGTCCCTGGATTTGGTTTCTCGCTGTCAGTGTTCCCTGGATTTGGTCTCTCGGTGTCAGTGTTCCCTGGATTTGGTTTCTCGGTGTCAGTGGTCCCTGGAGTTGGTGTCTTGGTGTCAGTGTTCCCTGGATTTGGTCTCTCGTTGTCAGTCATCCCTGGATTTGGTCTCTCGGTGTCAGTGTTCCCTGGATTTGGTCTCTCGATGTCAGTGTTCCCTGGATTTGGTCTCTCGGTGTCAGTGTTCCCTGGATTTGGTCTCTCAGTGTCAGTGTTCCCTGGATTTGGTTTCTCGGTGTCAGTGGTCCCTGGATTTGATCTCTCGGTGTCAGTGGTCCCTGGATTTGGTCTCGCGGTGTCAGTGTTCCCTGGATTTGGTTTCTCGGTGTCAGTGGTCCCTGGATTTGATCTCTCAGTGTCAGTGGTCCCTGGATTTGGTCTCGCGGTGTCAGTGATCCCTGGATTTGGTCTCTCGGTTTCAGTGTCCCTGGATTTGGTCTCTCGGTGTCAGCGTCCCTGGATTTGGTCTCTCGGTGTCAGTGTTCCTTGGATTTGGTCTCTCAGTGTCAGTGTCCCTGGATTTGGTCTCTCGGTGTCAGTATTCCTTCGATTTGGTCTCTCGGTGTCAGTGATCCCTGGATTTGGTCTCTCGGTGTCAGTGGTCCCTGGATTTCGTCTCTCGGTGTCAGTGGTCCCTGGATTTGGTCCCTAGGTGTCAGTGATCCCTGGATTTGGTCTCTCGGTGTCGGTGGTCCCTGGATTTGGTCTCTCAGTGTCAATGGTCCCTGGATTTGGTCTCTAAGTGTCAGTGATCCCTGGATTTGGTCTCTCGGTGTCAGTGTCCCTGGATTTGGTTTCTTGGTGTCAGTGGTCCCTGGATTTGGTCTCTCGGTGTCAGTGGTCCCTGGATTTGGTCTCTCGGTGTCAGTGATCCCTGGATTTGGTCTCTCGGTGTCAGAGGTCCATGGATTTGGTCTCTCGGTGTCAGTGGTCCCTGGATTTGGTCTCTCGGTGTCAGTGGTCCCTGGATTTGGTTTCTCGGTGTCAGCGGTCCCTGGATTTGGTTTCTCGTTGTCAGTGTTCCCTGGATTTGGTCTCTCGGTGTAAGTGGTCCCTGGATTTGGTCTCTCGGTGTCAGTGGTCACTGGATTTGGTGTCTCGGTGTCAGTGGTCCCTGGATTTGGTCTCTCGGTGTCAGCGGTCCCTGGATTTGGTCTCTCGGTGTCAGTGGTCCCTGGATTTGGTCTCTCGGTTTCAGTGTCCCTGGATATGGTTTCTCGGTGTCAGTGTTCCATGGATTTGGTCTCTCGGTGTCAGTGGTCCCTGGATTTGGTTTCTCGCTGTCAGTGTTCCCTGGATTTGGTCTCTCGGTGTCAGTGTTCCCTGGATTTGGTTTCTCGGTGTCAGTGGTCCCTGGAGTTGGTGTCTTGGTGTCAGTGTTCCCTGGATTTGGTCTCTCGTTGTCAGTCATCCCTGGATTTGGTCTCTCGGTGTCAGTGTTCCCTGGATTTGGTCTCTCGATGTCAGTGTTCCCTGGATTTGGTCTCTCGGTGTCAGTGTTCCCTGGATTTGGTCTCTCAGTGTCAGTGTTCCCTGGATTTGGTTTCTCGGTGTCAGTGGTCCCTGGATTTGATCTCTCGGTGTCAGTGGTCCCTGGATTTGGTCTCGCGGTGTCAGTGATCCCTGGATTTGGTCTCTCGGTTTCAGTGTCCCTGGATTTGGTCTCTCGGTGTCAGCGTCCCTGGATTTGGTCTCTCGGTGTCAGTGTTCCTTGGATTTGGTCTCTCAGTGTCAGTGTCCCTGGATTTGGTCTCTCGGTGTCAGTATTCCTTGGATTTGGTCTCTCGGTGTCAGTGATCCCTGGATTTGGTCTCTCGGTGTCAGTGGTCCCTGGATTTCGTCTCTCGGTGTCAGTGGTCCCTGGATTTGGTCCCTAGGTGTCAGTGATCCCTGGATTTGGTCTCTCGGTGTCGGTGGTCCCTGGATTTGGTCTCTCAGTGTCAATGGTCCCTGGATTTGGTCTCTAAGTGTCAGTGATCCCTGGATTTGGTCTCTCGGTGTCAGTGTCCCTGGATTTGGTTTCTTGGTGTCAGTGGTCCCTGGATTTGGTCTCTCGGTGTCAGTGGTCCCTGGATTTGGTCTCTCGGTGTCAGTGATCCCTGGATTTGGTCTCTCGGTGTCAGAGGTCCATGGATTTGGTCTCTCGGTGTCAGTGGTCCCTGGATTTGGTCTCTCGGTGTCAGTGGTCCCTGGATTTGGTTTCTCGGTGTCAGCGGTCCCTGGATTTGGTTCTCGTTGTCAGTGTTCCCTGGATTTGGTCTCTCGGTGTAAGTGGTCCCTGGATTTGGTCTCTCGGTGTCAGTGGTCACTGGATTTGGTGTCTCGGTGTCAGTGGTCCCTGGATTTGGTCTCTCGGTGTCAGCGGTCCCTGGATTTGGTCTCTCGGTTTCAATGTCCCTGGATTTGGATTCTCGGTGTCAGCGGTCCCTGGATTTGGTTTCTCGTTGTCAGTGTTCCTTGGATTTGGTCTCTCGGTTTCAGTGTCCCTGGATTTGGTTTCTCGTTGTCAGCGGTCCCTGGATTTGGTCTCTCGGTGTCAGTGGTCCCTAGATTTGGTCTCTCGGTGTCAGTGGTCCCTGGATTTGGTCTCTCGGTGTCAGTGGTCGCTGGATTTGGTCTCTCGGTGTCAGTGTCCCTGGATTTGGTCTCTCGGTGTCAGTGTTCCTTGGATTTGGTCTCTCAGTGTCAGTGTCCCTGGATTTGGTCTCTCGGTGTCAGTGTTCCTTGGATTTCGTCTCTCGGTGTCAGTGTTCCCTGGATTTGGTCTCTCGGTGTCAGTGGTCCCTGGATTTGGTCTCTCGGTGTCAGTGGTCCCTGGATTTGGTCTCTTGGTGTCAGTGGTCGCTGGATTTGGTCTTTCGGTGTCAGTGTCACTGGGTTTGGTCTCTCGGTGTCAGTGTTCCTTGGATTTGGTCTCTCAGTGTCAGTGTCCCTGGATTTGGTCTCTCGGTGTCAGTGTTCCTTGGATTTGGTCTCTCGGTGTCAGTGATCCCTGGATTTGGTCTCTCGGTGTCAGTGGTCCCTGGATTTGGTCTCTCGGTGTCAGTGGTCCCTGGATTTGGTCCCTAGGTGTCAGTGATCCCTGGATTTGGTCTCTCGGTGTCGGTGGTCCCTGGATTTGGTCTCTCAGTGTCAATGGTCCCTGGATTTGGTCTCTAAGTGTCAGTGATCCCTGGATTTGGTCTCTCGGTGTCAGTGTCCCTGGATTTGGTTTCTTGGTGTCAGTGGTCCCTGGATTTGGTCTCTCGGTGTCAGTGGTCCCTGGATTTGGTCTCTCGATGTCAGTGATCCATGTATTTGGTCTCTCGGTGTCAGTGGTCCCTGGATTTGGTCTCTCGGTGTCAGTGGTCCCTGGATTTGGTCTCTCAGTGTCAGTGGTCCCTGGATTTGGTGTCTCGGTGTCAGTGTTCCCTGGATTTGGTCTATCGGTGTTAGTTGTCCCTGGATTTGGTGTCTCGGTGTTAGTGTTCCCTGGACTTGGTCTCTCGGTGTCAGTGGTCCCTGGATTTGGTCTCTCGGTGTCAGTGTTCCCTGGATTTGGTTTCTCGGTGTCAGTGGTCCCTGGATTTGGTCTCTCAGTGTCAGTGGTCCCTGGATTTGGTCTCTCGGTGTCAGTGTTCCCTGGATTTGGTTTCTCGGTGTCAGTGATCCCTGGATTTGGTCTCTCGGTGTCAGTGATCCCTGGATTTGGTCTCTCGGCTTCAGTGGTCCCTGGATTTGGTCTCTCGGTGTCAGTGGTCCCTGGATTTGGTCTCTCGGTGTCAGTGGTCCCTGGATTTGGTCTCTCGGTGTCAGTGATCCCTGGATTTGGTCTCTCGTGTCAGTGGTCCCTGGATTTGGTCTCTCGGTGTCAGTGTCCCTGGATTTCGTCTCTCGGTGTCAGTGTTCCTTGGATTTGGTCTCTCGGTGTCAGTGATCCCTGGATTTGGTCTCTCGGAGTCAGTGGTCCCTGGATTTGGTCTCTCGGTGTCAGTGGTCCCTGGATTTGGTCCCTCGGTGTCAGTGATCCCTGGATTTGGTCTCTCGGTGTCGGTGGTCCCTGGATTTGGTCTCTCAGTGTCAATGGTCCCTGGATTTGGTCTCTCGATGTCAGTGATCCCTGGATTTGGTCTCTCGGTGTCAGCGGTCCCTGGATTTGGTCTCTCGGTTTCAATGTCCCTGGATTTGGTCTCTCGGTGTTAGTGTTATTTGGATTTGGTCTCTCGGTGTCAGTGATCCCTGGATTTGGTCTCTCGGTGTCAGTGGTCCCTGGATTTGGTCTCTCGGTGTCAGTGGTTCCTGAATTTGGTCTCTCGGTGTCAGTGGTCCCTGGATTTGGTCCCTCGGTGTCAGTGATCCCTGGATTTGGTCTCTTGGTGTCGGTAGTCCCTGGATTTGGTATCGCAGTGTCAATGGTCCCTGGCTTTGGTTTCTCGGTGTCAGTGATCCCTGGATTTGGTCTCTCGGTGTCAGTGTCCCTGGATTTGGTTTCTCGGTGTCAGTGGTCCCTGGATTTGGTCTCTCGGTGTCAGTGGTCCCTGGATTTGGTCTCTCGGTGTCAGTGGTCCCTGGATTTGGTCTCTCGGTTTCAGTGTTCCCTGGATTTGGTTTCTCGGTGTCAGTGATCCCTGGATTTGGTCTCTCAGTGTCAGTGGTCCCTGGATTTGGTCTCTCGGTGTCAGCGGTCCCTGGATTTGGTCTCTCGGTTTCAGTGTCCCTGGATTTTGTTTCTCGGTGTCAGCGGTCCCTGGATTTGGTCTCTCGGTTTCAGTGTCCCTGGATTTGGTCTCTCCGTGTCAGTGGTCCCTGGATTTGGTCTCTGGGTGTCGGTGGTCCCTGGATTTGGTTTCTCGGTGTCAGTGGTCCCTGGATTTGGTCTCTCGGTGTCAGTGGTCCCTGGATTTGGTCTCTGGGTGTCAGTGGCCCTGGATTTGATCTCTGGGTGTCAATGTAGCTCGAATAGGTCTCTCGGTGTCAGTGGTCCCTGGATTTGGTCTCTCGGTTTCAGTGTCCCTGGATTTGGTCTCTCGGTGTCAGTGGTCCCTGGATTTGGTCTCCCGGTTTCAGTGTCCCTGGATTTGGTCTTTTGGTGTCAGTGATCCCTGGATTTGCTCTCTCGGCATCAGCGGTCCCTGGATTTGGTCTCTCGGTGTCAGTGTATCTCGATTTGGTCTCTCGGTGTCAGTGGTCCCTGGATTTGGTGTCATAAGAACATAAGAAATAGGAGCAGGAGTCGGCCATTTGGTCCTTCAAGCCTGCTCCGCCATTCAATAAGATCATGGCTGATCTTCTACCTCATCTCCACTTTCCTGAACTATCCACATATCCCTTGATTCCCTTAATCTTCAAAAAGCTATCGATCTCTGTCTTGAATATACTCAACGACCGAGCCTCCACAGCCCTCTGGGGTAGAGAATTCCCAAGATTCACCACCCTCTGAGTGAAGAAATTTCTCCTCATCTCTGTCCCAAATGGCCGACCCCTTATTCTGAGACTGTGACCCCTGGTTCTTGACTCCGCAGCTAGGGGAAACATCCTCCCTGCATCTATCCTGTCAAGCCCTGTAAGGATTTAGTATGTTTCAATGAGATTACCTCTCACTCTTCTAAACTCTAGAGAATATAGGCCTAGTCTACTCAATCTCTCCTCATAAGACAATCTCCCGATCCTAGGAACCAGTCTGGTGAACCTTCGTTGCACTCCCTCTATGGCAAGTATATCCTTCCTTAGGTAAGGAGACCAAAACCGTACACAATACTCCAGGTGTGGTCTCACCAGGGCCCTATATAATTGCAGTAAGACGTCTTTACTCTTATACTTAAATCCTCTTGTAATACAGGCCAACATATCATTTGCTTTCCTAACTTACAGTGATTCGTGTACAAGGACACCCAAGTCCCTCTGAACACCAACATCACCCAATCTCACCATTTAAAAAATACTCTGCTTTTCTATTTTTCCGACCAAAGTGGATAACTTCACATTTCCCCACATTATATTCCATTTGCCATGTTCTTGCACACTCACTTAGCCTGTCTATATCCCCTTGAAGCCTCCTTGCATCCTCTTAACAATTTACATTCCCACCCAGCTTTGTATCATCTCTGGGTGTCAATGGTCCCTGGATTTGGTCTCTGGGTGTCAGTGGTCCCTGGATTTGGTCTCTGGGTGTCAGTGGTCCCTGGATTTGGTCTCTGGGTGTCAGTGGCCCCTGGATTTGGTCTCTGGGTGTCAGTGGTCCCTGGATTTGGTCTCTGGGTGTCAGTGGTCCCTGAATTTGGTCTCTGGGTGTCAGTGGCCCCTGGATTTGGTGTCTCAGTGGGGAGAGAGGTGCCGAGAATTCAAACTCAACACGAAAAGCACGCACGGCTGGAGATAGCACAGGAACAAAGCGACGCGGTGAATGGCGGAGCAGCCAGCACGAGCAATGGGGAGGAGGGAAGCGACACGGTGACGGGTGGAGAGCCGAGCACGAGCGATAGGGGTGGAGCGATGCAGTGATTGGAGGAGCAGTGAGAAGTGCGGGCAGGGGCGGTGGGGCAAGTAAGAGCCCCGGGAAACACCGGCATTAAGCAGTGCTCCAAACTCATCAGCCAGGGTTTGGGGCACCCAGAAAAAATTCCCCAAGGACAGCCTGCCTCTGAGGGGACGTTTTACTACGTTAGAGGTCATCTTCTTAAAATCTTCACCAGAAACGTCAGGGGGGAGTGCTGCCCCTCCGACAGTGCAGCGTTCCCTCAGTACTGCCCCTCCGACAGTGCGGCGCTCCCTCAGTACTGACTCTCCGACAGTGCGGCACTCCCTCAGTACTGCCCCCTCCGACAGTGCGGCGCTTCCTCAGTACCGCCCCTCCGACAGTGCGGCGCTCCCTCAGTACCACCCCTCCGACAGTGCGGCGCTTCCTCAGTACCGCCCCTCCAACAGTGCGGCGCTCCCTCAGTACTGCCCCTCCGACACTGCGGCGCTCCCTCAGTACCGCCCCTCCGACAGTGCGGCGCTCCCTCAGTACCGCCCCTCCGACAGTGCGGCGCTCCCTCAGTACTGCCCCTCCAACAGTGCGGCGCTCCCTCAGTACTGCCCCTCCGACAGTGCGGCGCTCCCTCAGTACCGCCCCTCCGACAGTGCGGCGCTCCCTCAGTACTGCCCCTCCGATAGTGCGGCGCTCCCTCAGTACTGCCCCTCCGACAGTGCGGCGCTCCCTCAGTACTGCCCCTCCGACAGTGCGGCGCTCCCTCAGCACTGGCACTGGGGAGTGTCGGCCTGGATTATGGGGCTCGAGTCTCTGGAGTGGGGACTTGAACCCACGACCTTCTGACTCAGAGAAGCAAGTGACGGCAACTGAGCCAAATATTGGGAGTGCATTTTGTGCATTAGTTGTGTTATTCACTGTGTGGGCGGTAGATGTCAAGTTGCCGTAATTTCACCGATGTTTTATAAATTTGTTTTTCTTCCTCTATTTTTGTTTGAAGACAAGCAGATCGCCCGTGTGTTTGGCTCGCGGCTGGTCGACGCTCCGGTGGGCAGTAGCTGCTACTCTGGCCTGCCCCCGCTTCAAGGCCTCACGTAACTCTGATGCTCCCGCTGGGCACCTGGTCTCAATAGGGACATCTGGAGATCAATTGCAAGCTAATGACGGTTGGCATTGCTCGTGTCTCCAAGAACAGGGATCGATGAACACCACCACCTTCTGACTCTGAGGCATTGCTCCAGCGCCCGCAACCTCCTCAGCGCTTCACAGCCAATGAAGTACTTTTTGAAGTGTGGGCACTGGTGCAATGTGGGAAACGTGGCAGCCAATTTGCGCGCAGCAAGCTCCCACAAACAGCAATGTGATAATGAACAGATCATCTGTTTTAGTCATGTTGGTTGAGGGATAAATATTGGCCCCAGGACACCAGGGAGAGCTCTTCTTAGAAATAGTGGCCATGGGATCATTATGTCCACCTGAGAGTGCAGACATGGGCCTCGGTTTAACGTCTCATCCGAAAGACGGCACCTCCAACAGTGCAGCGCTCCCTCAGGACTGCACCTCCGACAGTGCGCTGCTCCCTCAGTACTGCCCCTCCGACAGTGCGGTGCTCCCTCAGTACCGCACCTCCGACAGTGCGGCGCTCCCTCAGTACTGCCCCTCCGACAGTGCGGCGCTCCCTCAGTACCGCCCCTCCAACAGTGCGTCGCTCCCTCAGTACTGACTCTCCGACAGTGCGGCGCTCCCTCAGCACCGCCCCTCCGACAGTGCGGCGCTCCCTCAGTACTACCCCTCCGACAGTGCGGCGCTCCCTCAGTACCGCCCCTCCGACAGTGCGTCGCTCCCTCAGTACTGACTCTCCGACAGTGCGGTGCTCCCTCAGTACTGCCCCTCCGACAGTGCGGCGCTCCCTCAGTACTGATCCTCCGACAGTGCGTCGCTCCCTCAGTACTGCCCCTCCGACAGTGCGGCGCTCCCTCAGTACTGATCCTCCGACAGTGCGTCGCTCCCTCAGTACTGCCCCTCTGACAGTGCGGCGCCCCCTCAGTCCTGCCCCCTCCGACAGTACAGCGCTCCCTCAGTACCGCCCCTTGACAGTGCGGTGCTCCCTCAGTACCGCCCCTCCGACAGTGTGGCGCTCCCTCAGTACTGCCCCTCGACAGTGCGGCTCTCCCTCAGTACCGCCCCTCGACAGTGCGGCGCTCCCTCAGTATCACCCCTCTGACAGTGCGGCGCTCCCTCAGTACCGCCCCTCCGACAGTGCGGCGCTCCCTCAGTACTGCCCCTCGACAGTGCGGCGCTCGCTCAGTACCGCCCCTCCGACATTGCTGCGCTCCCTCAGAGAGAGAGAGCTACCCGGCCCACCCCGCAAGAACCGTACCTCTCCGGAGAGAGTCAGTGCCTTCAGGAGAGAAGGGGGCCCGAGTAGGGGGGGTGGAAACAGGCCAAATGAAAGAAAAAATTAAAATTAGAAAACCTAATTATTCATCGATAAGCGTTAGATTTCGTTGCCAGTTTTATTTTAGAATTGCTTTTGAAACAGTGGACGCAGAGCTTTGCCAAGAGTTTGGTTCTTATTACAGCTCAATTATACAGTTGCGTACAGCCGTGAGCTCCCCGGGGCTTCAGCTGGACTAGATTCCCCACGTGCAGCCTGTTACAACACCGCGAGCTGCCTCCAGAACACTCTGCATTACAAGCCAGGCCCGTACAGCTCCTCTTCCACCCTGAGGCGTGTCAGCCGTGGCTCTTTGGGTCTCACTCTCGCCTCCGAGTCAGCAGGTTGTGGGTTCGAGCCCCACTCCAGAGACTCGAGCACATAAAGCTAGGCTGACACTCCCAGTGCAGTACTGAGTGAGCGCCGCACTGTGGGAGGGGCAGTACTGAGGGAGCGCCGCACTGTCGGAGGGGCGGTACTGAGGGAGCGCCGCACTGTCGGAGGGGCGGTACTGAGGGAGCGCCGCACTGTCGGAGGGGCGGTACTGAGGGAGCGCCGCACTGTCGGAGGAGCGGTACTGAGGGAGCGCCGCACTGTCGGAGGGTCAGTACTGAGGGAGCGCCGCACTGTCGGAGGGGCAGTACTGAGGGAGTGCCGCACTGACGGAGGGGCGGTACTGAGGGAGCGCTGCACTGTCGGAGGGGCGGTACTGAGGGAGCGTCGCACTGTCGGAGGGGCAGTACTGAGGGAGCGCTGCACTGTCGGAGGGTCAGTACTGAGGGAGCGCCGCACTGTCGGAGGGTCAGTACTGAGGGAGCGCCGCACTGTCGGAGGGGCGGTACTGAGGGAGCGTCGCACTGTCGGAGGGTCAGTACTGAGGGAGCGCTGCACTGTCGGAGAGGCAGTACTGAGGGAGTGCCGCACTGTCGGAGGGGCGGTACTGAGGGAGTACTGCACTGTGGGTGTCGTTGGCAAGTCCTGGTGGGGGTGGCGGGGTGTTGGGCCGGATTGTGGGGCTCGAGTCTCTGGGGTGAGGGATCAAGCCCCACGATCTTGTATGTCCACATACGGAGCGTGGCATCTGCACAGGCATTAAATCTAATTTAATGGATATTCTCTTGCAGCAGAGCTGCTGGTTGTGTGAGAGAGTGAGTCACTGTGAAAGGCGGGTGTAATTTTGCACCCCTCACCCTCCCTTCCTACAGTCTCCTGTTATGGATGCAACGCATTGTTTGACAGGGTAAATTATTGGAAGAGGTGACAGAGGCACAAGGGAAGTGTAGGAGTTTGGGTTCCATTGACATTCTGAAGACAGTGTGAGTGTGTGGGAGGCTGGAACACTTTTCTGCTGTTCTCTCTGTGTCCCTCAGCAGACAGGAAAAATAACCTGCCACCACCAGAATCCGGTTTCCCCAAACCATGGCAGAGAAGTCGGCAGTACTGAGGGAGCGCCGCACTGTCGGAGGGGCAGTACTGAGGGAGCGCCGCACTGTCGGAGGGGCGGTACTGAGGTAGCGCCACACTGTCGGAGGGGCGGTACTGAGGAGGCGCCGCACTGTCGGAGGGGCGGTACTGAGGGAGCGCCGCACTGTCGGAGGGGCGGTACTGAGGGAGCGCCGCACTGTCGGAGGGGCGGTACTGAGGGAGCGCCGCACGGTCGGTACTGAGGGAGCGCCGCACTGTCGGAGGGGCTGTACTGAGGGAGCGCCGCACTGTCGGAGGGGCAGTACTGAGGTAGCGCCGCACTGTCGGAGGGGCAGTACTGAGGGAGCGCCGCACTGTCGGAGGGGCAGTACTGAGGGAGCGCCGCACTGTCGGAGGGGCGGTACTGAGGTAGCGCCACACTGTCGGAGGGGCGGTACTGAGGAGGCGCCGCACTGTCGGAGGGGGGGTACTGAGGTAGCGCCACACTGTCGGAGGGGCGGTACTGAGGGAGCGCCGCACTGTCGGAGGGGCGGTACTGAGGGAGCGCCGCACGGTCGGTACTGAGGGAGCGCCGCACTGTCGGAGGGGCTGTACTGAGGGAGCGCCGCACTGTCGGAGGGGCAGTACTGAGGTAGCGCCGCACTGTCGGAGGGGCAGTACTGAGGGAGCGCCGCACTGTCGGAGGGGCAGTACTGAGGGAGCGCCGCACTGTCGGAGGGGCGGTACTGAGGTAGCGCCACACTGTCGGAGGGGCGGTACTGAGGAGGCGCCGCACTGTCGGAGGGGCGGTACTGAGGGAGCGCCGCACTGTCGGAGGGGCGGTACTGAGGGAGCGCCGCACTGTCGGAGGGGCGGTACTGAGGGAGCGCCGCACGGTCGGTACTGAGGGAGCGCCGCACTGTCGGAGGGGCTGTACTGAGGGAGCGCCGCACTGTCGGAGGGGCAGTACTGAGGTAGCGCCGCACTGTCGGAGGGGCGGTACTGAGGGAGCGCCGCACTGTCGGAGGGGCGGTACTGAGGGAGCGCCGCACTGTCGGAGGGGCGGTACTGAGGGAGCGCCGCACTGTCGGAGGGGCGGTACTGAGGTAGCGCCGCACTGTCGGAGGGGCGGTACTGAGGTAGCGCCGCACTGTCGGAGGGGCGGTACTGAGGGAGCACCGCACTGTCGGAGGGGCGGTACTGAGGGAGCGCCGCCCTGTCGGAGGGGCAGTACTGAGGAAGAGCTGCACCGTCGGACGGGCAGTGCTGAGGGAGCGCCGCACTGTCGGAGGGGCGGTACTGAGGGAGCGCTGCACTGTCGGAGGTGCTGTCTTTCGGATGAGATGTTAAACCGAGGCCCTGTCTGCCCTCTCAGGTGGACGTAAAAGATCCCAAGGCCACTATTGGAAGAAGAGCAGGGCGGAGTTCTCCCCCCGTGTCCTGGGGCCAATATTTATCCCTCAACCAACATCACTAAAACAGATGATCTGGTCATTTATCACATTGCTGTTTGTGGGAGCTTCCTGTGCGCAAATTGGCTGCCGCGTTTCCTACATCACAACAGTGACCACACTTCAAAAAAAAAAGTACTTCATTGGCTGTGAAGCGCTTTGGGACGTCCGGAGGTGGGGAAAGGCGCCGGTGAAATGCAAATTATTTTTTTCTTTCAGTGTTGCTGCTTCTGATCAAGGCGAGATCCGGTGATGGTTGTCGGGAAGGATGTGCGAGCCGAGAGCGGCATCGCGTTGCCGAAGTCTAACCATCTAGACTTGTGCATGGAGACCGGTCACTCGGGGAAGGTAGTGGACGGCGGAGTGTCCCCGTGGCACTGTGTCTTGGCTGCGGCCAACACCCTGGGGAGAGAGGAGAGAATGAGAGGTGGGGGCAGTGCTTCCTGTGATGCCAGGAAACCTTGCGGGTCTGTGTCTGCGATTCCCCCGCACGGTGACGGGGCGCGGGTCTCTGCCTGCGATTCCCCCGCACTGTGACAGGACGCGGGTCTGTGTCTGCGATTCCCCCGCACGGTGACGGGGCGCGGGTCTCTGCCTGCGATTCCCCCGCACTGTGACGGGACGCGGGTCTGTGTCTGCGATTCCCCCGCACGGTGACAGGACGCGGGTCTGTGTCTGTGATTCCCCCGCACGGTGATGGGACGCGGGTCTGTCCCTGTGATTCCCCCGCACGGTGACAGGATGCGGGTCTGTGCCTGCGATTCCCCCGCACGGTGACGGGACGCGGGTCTGTGCCTGCGATTCCCCCGCACGGTGACGGGACGCGGGTCAGTGCCTGCGATTCCCCCGCACGGTGACGGGACGCGGGTCTGTGCCTGCGATTCCCCCGCACGGTGACGGGACGCGGGTCAGTGCCTGCGATTCCCCCGCACGGTGACGGGACGCGGGTCTGTCCTTGTGATTCCCCCGCACGGTGACGGGACGCGGGTCAGTGCCTGCGATTCCCCCGCACGGTGACGGGACGCGGGTCAGTGTCTGCGATTCCCCCGCACGGTGACGGGACGCTGGTCTGTCCTTGTGATTCCCCCGCACGGTGACGGGACGCGGGTCTGTATCTCCGATACCCCCGCACGGTGACGGGACACGGGTCTGTGTCTGCTATTCCCCCGCACGGTGACGGGACGCGGGTCTGTGCCTGCGATTCCCCCGCACGGTGATGGGACGCGGGTCAGTGTCTGCGATTCCCCCGCACGGTGACGGGACGCGGGTCTGTGCCTGCAATTCCCTCACACGGTGATGGGACGCGGGTCAGTGTCTGCGATTCCCCCGCACGGTGATGGGACGTGGGTCTGTGTCTGTGATTCCCCCGCACGGTGACGGGACGCTGGTCTGTGTCTGCGATTCCCCCGCACGGTGACGGGACGCGGGTCTGTGTCTGCTATTCCCTCGCACGGTGACGGGACGCGGGTCTGTGCCTGCGATTCCCCCGCACGGTGACGGGACGCAGGTCTGTGTCTGCGATTCCCCTGCACAGTGACGGGACGCGGGTCTGTGCCTGCAATTCCCTCACACGGTGATGGGACGCGGGTCAGTGTCTGCGATTCCCCCGCACGGTGATGGGACGTGGGTCTGTGTCTGTGATTCCCCCGCACGGTGACGGGACGCTGGTCTGTGTCTGCGATTCCCCCGCACGGTGACGGGACGCGGGTCTGTGTCTGCTATTCCCCCGCATGGAGATGGTACTACCTCATGGCCAAACACGATTCCACCAGCACGGACAGCATTCTGTGGGCTCTCCGTCCCCACGGGCAATCCTGCGCTCAGACAAGGCTGGGCCACCACAGGCAGGCCCGATCCTGCCCTCTCCCAGCGGCCGCGAGCTTTTGTCCAATGGCAGAGGCGACACCTTTCGGCGTCTCGGCCGCTCGCGAGCAGCAGCCCCCACATCTGCGAGCAAGTGGATCAACCAGAAGGCTCGGCCGTGAAGGCCTCAGGCTCTTTGTTTGTAGGCCCTGAAAGCATGAATTTGGGGCATGAAAGGGTGTATTCGAGGCCTGTGGGCCCTGAAAGGGTAAATTCCGGCCTGAAAGGGTGAATCTTGGTCCTGTGGGCCCTCAAAGGGTGAATTTTGGGCCTAGTCCAGCGGATGTGTAGAAAGAGAACAGACAAGTTCTGCTCCCCACTCAGCGTGTCCTTGGTGCTGTGGTTTAAATATCTGACGTTTGATTCCTCAGCAGGGGAGTGAGATGCGTCCTATCTAACTTCGCCAGAGGATGATGTTCTTTATTAAAAGCCGCGGAAGCCTGCTGTCTTCAAACTCCGGTCGGAGCTCCTCGGCCTGCACCCAGCAGAGGCCTGCTCGGCGTCGCCGCGGCAACCGTTTCCGCCACCAAGGTAACGGGCCACTCGGGCCTTCTTCGCGCTCGCTTTCAAGGCTCTCGCTCCGTCGCGCGGTGCGCCCCTCGTCTCGGCGGCGGCGGGGGAGGGAAGGCCGCGGGCGTAGGCCTCACATGAGGCAGAGGTGGGGGGTGGGTAGAAGCACCGTCCCTTCTAAGCTGGAAAGGAAGCCGCCGCCACCACCCGCCAGCGGCCTGTGTGGCGACGGTGGCGCGGCTGGCCGCAAAGAGAGAACGGGTTTCAAACGATGACGACACAGCGCTGAGTTCGCTATCCTCAGAGCACAAGCCGCTCGCCACTTCCCACCAGTCTCAAGAAACGTCCCGTCCGGACACGAAGTTCACCTCCTCCCATATTCCACTCTTCGCCACAATTTCCAAGTTTTTTAAAATTCATTCACGGGATGTGGGCGTCGCTGGCGAGGCCGGCATTTATTGCCCATCCCTGATTGCCCTTGAGAAGGTGGTGGTGAGCCGCCTTCTTGAACCGCTGCAGTCCGTGTGGTGAAGGTGCTCCCACAGCGCTGTTAGGTAGGGAGTTCCGGGATTTTGACCCAGCGACGATGAAGGATCGGCCGATATATTTCCAAGTCAGGATGGTGTGTGACTTGGAGTTGAACTTGGAGGTGGTGGTGTTCCCATGCACCTGCTGCCCTTGTCTTTCTAGGTGGAAGAGGTCGCGGGTTTGGGAGGTGCTGCCGAAGAAGCCTTGGCGAGTTGCTGCAGTGCATCTTGTAGATGGTACACACTGCAGCCACGGTGCGCCGGTGGTGGAGGGAGTGAATGTTTAAGGGGGTGGATGGGGTGCCAAGCAAACGGGCTGCCTAGTCCTGGATGGTGTCGAGCTTCTCGAGTGTTGTTGGAGCTGCAACTCGTCCAGGCAAGTGGAGAGTATTCCATCACACTCCTGACTTGTGCCTTGTAGATGGTGGAGAGGCTTTGGGGAGTCAGGAGGTGAGACACTCGCTGCAGATGAGTGAATGTGCAGTGACTCTTGAGCCACATCAGCATCTCGCTATCTAGCCAACGGCAGAGTGCGTGGAGTGGCCAATATACCGACATGAGCTCGTCATCACAAGGGCAGCACTGCTTCCCCCCCCATCTCCGTCTCTCTCTGTCTCAACGCCTTCTTTTATTGATCCCACTACAACACCGTGCATTTATACAGCGCCTTTAACGTAGTAACGCGTCCCAAGGCGCCTCACAGGAGCGATTATCAAACACAATTTGACACCGAACCACATCAGGAGATATTCGGACAGGCGACCAAAAGCAGGATCAAAGAGCTCGGTTTTAAGGAGCGTCTTAAAGGAGGAGGGAGAAGCGGAGAGGTTTAGGGAGGGAATTCCAGAGCTCGGGGGCCCAGGCGGCTGAAGGCACGGCCGCCAATGGTGGAGCGATGGAAATTGGGGGATACTCAAGGGGCCAGAATTGGAGGATCGCAGAGATCTCGGAGGGTTGTAGGGCTGGAGGAGATTAGAGAGATAGGGAGGGGGTCGAAGCCGGGGAGGGATTTGAAAACAAGGATGAGAGTGTTTAAAACTCTGGTCCATTCTCCTCTGAAATTTCCTCTCTAGCCCCAAACTCCTCATCCGCCGCCCTACACACTCCCTCGTCCTCACCTCAAGACTCACCGTGACTGTCTCAGGATCTTCCAAACCGTGGGGCTCCTCTCCCGCCCTCAGTCTACCCTGCACAAGCTTCGAAAAACCCCAAGCTTGCGATACCCACCCGTTACATCCTGACCTACCCCCTTCCGCTCTCTCTTACTCTCTCAGCCTGTGCCTCATTTCTCAATTTTATTAAAAATGTCACCGACTTGGAATGTTTCAGTGTTGTTTCTGATTCACCTCCTGCCCATTGACTATGAATCGAAGACAGATCTAGCCCTCTGTCCGTTACTCTCTGTCTGTCTGCCTGTCTCTTTTCCCCATTCTCTCCTTCTCTGCCTTACTCTATCCATCCATAACTCTGTCGTCTCTCCTCTGTCCATTTCTGTGCCTCGTAGGGAGCTTTACTCTGTATCTAACCCGTGCTGTACCTGCCCTGGGAGTGTTTGATGGGACAGTGTAGAGGGTGCTTTACTCTGTATCTAACCCGTGCTGTACCTGCCCTGGGAGTGTTTGATGGGACAGTGTAGAGGGAGCTTTACTCTGTATCTAACCCGTGCTGTACCTGCCCTGGGAGTGTTTGATGGGGCCAGTGTAGAGGGAGCTTTACTCTGTATCTAACCCGTGCTGTACCTGCCCTGGGAGTGTTTGATGGGACAGTGTAGAGGGAGCTTTACTCTGTATCTAACCCGTGCTGTCAGCAAGCAATGGTTAGCTTTGTATTGATATTCTGCGTGCAAGCATTAGAGGCAATGAGACAAGGACAGAGAGGTGCACAGGCGGGGAAATGTTGCGTGATTTTCTCTGTGGCCTTTCCTCCATTAATCTATCTCCCACACAGAACCTGTGGTGCTTTAAGAAACCTCCCTTGTCAGGAACACCTGGCTGCAGAGCGTGCCAGAGAGGAGATAGAATTATCAGTGTCAGGACACGTACTCCCCAGAGGCCGGTGCTTTGCCAGATCAAGCCAGCTCTGCTCCCGGGTATCGGTTGAAATCCAGCGCCTGTTGCACTCAATGCCAGCCATGGCTCTGTTGTACACGCGCTTGCCTCTGAGTCGCCGCATTCGAGCTGACGGGTGTCGGTCGGTCGGGCGGGGACGAGGGTCACACACTCTGCCGCGGCGCTCCCCCCTCCACCGTTGTAGACCCCGACCGCAGCCGCAGGGCAGGGTGGTGACTGGACAGCAGCGCCGCTCCCCAGCATTCCCGAGTCGCCCCATTTCAGGACGACAGAGGATATTGGGACGGGGAAAAACGCAAGCCTCGCATCTCTCCGGCGCCTTTCACCACCTCCAGACGTCCCAAAGCGCTCCACAGCCAATGAAGCACTTATTTTTCGAAGTGTGGTCACTGTTGTAATGTAGGAAACGCGGCAGCCAATTTGCGCACAGCAAGCTCCCACAAACAGCAATGTGATAATGACCGGATCATCTGTTTTAGTGATGCTGGTTGAGGGATAAATATTGGCCCCAGGACACCGGGGAGAACTCCCCCCCTGCTCTTCTTCCAATAGTGGCCGTGGGATCTTTTACATCCACCTGAGAGGGAAGACGGGGCCTCGGGTTTAACGTCTCATCCGAAAGATGTCACCTCCGACAATGCGGTGCTCCCTCAGTACCGCCCCTCCGACAGTGCAGCGCTCCCTCAGTACCGCCCCTCCGACAGTGCGGCGCTCCCTCAGTACCGCCCCTCCGACAGTGCGACGCTCCCTCAGTACCGCCCCTCCGACAGTGCGGCGCTCCCTCAGTACCGCCCCTCCGACAGTGCGGCGCTCCCTCAGTACCGTCCCTCCGACAGTGCGGCGCTCCCTCAGTACCGCCCCTCCGACAGTGCGGCGCTCCCTCAGTACCGCCCCTCCGACAGTGCGGCGCTCCCTCAGTACCACCCCTCCGACAGTGCGGCGCTCCCTCAGTACCGCCCCTCCGACAGTGCGGCGCTCCCTCAGTACCGCCCCTCCGACAGTGCGGCGCTCCCTCAGTACCGCCTATCTGACAGTGCGGCGCTCCCTCAGTACCGCCCCTCCGACAGTGCGGCGCTCCCTCAGTACCGCCCCTCCGACAGTGCGGCGCTCCCTCAGTACCGCCTATCTGACAGTGCGGCGCTCCCTCAGTACTGCCTCTCCGAGCGCCGCACTGTCGGAGGGGCGGTACTGAGGGAGCGCTGCACTGTTGGAGGGGCAGTACTGAGGGAGTACCGCACTGTCGGAGGGGCCGTTTTCAGACGAGCCTGCTCCCACTCTAATGACCTCTTCCTCCACCCCCTCAAATAACACCGGCGGGGCCGAGGGGATGGTTCTGACTGATCCCACTGTTTGCACGGCTGCAGATGTCAACCAGCGGCTCTCCACCAGGACGCCCCCCTTCAAACCCACCCCCCCCGCCGCCCCCTGCCGTCAATAGGCTTGGGGGGAGGCAAGTGTCGTTTGTATTTAATTATGCTGGCGGGGAGTGCGAGTGTGAGGTGTTTTAATATGATTTCACAGTTGCTGAGGCAACCAGCACACACACACACACATATTACAGTTACCGGGCGACAGGATCTGCCCACGCAGCTTGCTGGCTGTTGTGTGTGTGCACCCATCGATTGACTCCAGCCTGCGGCTTCCACGCTAGCAGCCCGCTGCAGAACAGCCCCTGCGCTAAGCCGCGGAGCGGGAGGGCGCCGCAGGGTCTGTCAGCGGATCTGTGCAGTGTGCGGGCTCCCCTCGGGGTCAGCAGGTCGTGCGTTCAAGCCCCCCACTCCCCCCGCTACTCCACAGACTCGCACCCCGTCATTCAGGCCGACACTCCCAGTGCCAGTACTGAGGGAGCGCCGCACTGTCGGAGGGGCAGGACTGAGGGAGCGCCGCACTGTCGGAGGGGCAGTACTGAGGGAGCGCCGCACTGTCGGAGGGGCGGTACTGAGGGAGCGCCGCACTGTCGGAGGGGCAGTACTGAGGGAGCACCGCACTGTCGGAGGGGCGGTACTGAGGGAGCGCTGCACTGTCGGAGGGGCGGGACTGAGGGAGCGCCGCACTGTCGGAGGGGCGGGACTGAGGGAGCGCCGCACTGTCGGAGGGGCGGTACTGAGGGAGCGCCGCACTGTCGGAGGGGCAGGACTGAGGGATCGCCGCACTGTCGGAGGGGCGGTACTGAGGGATCGCCGCACTGTCGGAGGGGCGGGACTGAGGGAGCGCCGCACTGTCGGAGGGGCCGTTTTTCAGATGAGACGTTAAACCGAGGCCCCATCTGGCCTCTCGGGTGGGACGTAAAAGATCCCACGGCCACTATTTCGATGAAGAGCAGGGGGGAGTTCTCCCTGGTGTCCTGTGGCCAATATTTAAGACTCAATCAATATCACTAAAACAGATGATCTGGTCATTATCTTGTTGCTGTTTGTGGGAGCTTGCTGTGCGCAAATTGGCTGCCGCGTTTCCTACATTACAACAGTGACCGCACTTCAAAAAAAGTACTTCATTGGCTGTAAAGCGCTCTGGGACGTCCTGAGGTGGTGAAAGGCGCTGGAGAGATGGGAGTCCGTCTTCTCTCTCTCTTTAACGGGGGCCTGTGAAGA
>JASTWF010001795.1:0-15000 GCA_030390025.1 Squalus acanthias | reverse complement strand
GGCTCGGGAGAGGGGCAAAATCCGACCGAGCTTCTGCTGAAAGTGCTCCTGTGCGGACGCGGGGGGGTGAGGGGAGTATCTGGTCCGTACTGCGAGAAACATTACCCGTCTTTCGGATGAGACGTTAAACCGAGGCCCCGCCTGCTCTCTCGGGTGGACGTAAAAGATCCCATGGCGACTATTTCAGATCAGCCATGATCTCATTGAATGGCGGAGCGGGCTCGAGGGGCCGATTGGTCTACTCCTGCTCCTATTTCTTATGTTCTTATTTCGAAGAAGAGCAGGGGGGAGTTCTCCCCGGTGTCCTGGGCCAATATTTATCCCTCAACCAACATCACTACAACAGATGATCTGGTCATTATCACATTGCTGTTTGTGGGAGCTTGCTGTGCGCAAATTGGCTGCCGCGTTTCCTACATTACAAGTGTCCACACTTCAAAAACAACTTCATTGGCTGTGAAGCACTTTGGGACGTCCTGAGGTGGTGAAAGGTGCTGGAGAAATGCGAGTCTTTCTATCCTTTTTAAAGAGTGAAGTCACCTGACGAAGGAGCAGCGCTCCGAAAGCTTGTGATTTCAAATAAAGCTGTTGGACTATAACCTGGTGTTGCTCTTTTTGGTTGAACAAATCAAAATTTACTGTAAATCAATTAAAACTTTAAATGAAACTTAATAAATCAAATCAAAATTTGGAAGTCCGGGGTGACGATGCACTCCAGCCCCCGCGGCGCCCACCGGTCGCGGAAAAACTCAAGCGTGCCGGCGGACACCGCGTGCTCCATCTCCAGGGCCACCCGGGCGCGAACATGGCCGCGGAAGAGAGGCAGGCAATCGGGCCGAACGACCCCCTCGACCGCCCGCTGCCTGGACCAATTAATGGCTTTCTTGGCCAGGCCCAGGAGCAGTCCTACGAGGAGGTCCTCCGACCTACCCGCTCCCCTCCGCACCGGGTGACCGTAGATCAGGAGCGTGGGGCTGAAGTGCAACCAGAAATTGAGGAGCAGCCCCTTCAAATAATGAAAGAGGGGCTGCAACCTCTCACACTCAATATAAATGTGATAGACGGACTCCTCTAGGCCGCAGAAATGACAAGCAGCCTGGGAGTCCGTAAACCTACTTAAAATCCTATTGCACGGGACTGCTCCGTGCAACACCCTCCAGGCCAAGTCCCCAATAGAACAAGGGAAGACTCCCGCGTAGAGAGCCTTCCAATGGGGACCTTCGCCTCCGCCGGACGGCAGGATGGTACGCCAAGGCGTGTCCGGACGGCAGACGAAGATGGCAAAGTGGAGAGTGTGCAGGAGCAGCCCGTACAGGAAACGCCTCCGTGCGGATTGAAAGGGCACGGAGGGCATTTCTCCGAGAAGGCTCAAGTGGTGAGGCGGCGGCTCCCGAGGGAGGATTCGGGGCCGGGCGCCGATAAGGAATTCCGTCCGAACGGGGGTCAGTTCGGACGGGATCGCCCCACGTGCTTGAGCCTCCTCGACACACCTAGTGGAGACGGGGCCCAGTGCCACTTTTAGCGACTCGATGGCTTTGACCGCGAGCCGGACGTTGACCCAGGACATGCGCCTCGCCAACTCCTCCGGCGCCATCCAGCCCGCTCCTCCGCCATCGAGCAGGTCCCCGACTCTGGTCACCTTACCGGGCACAGCCCTGCCCTCCGCCAGCCAGCCGAACCCGCGGTCGTGGAGGTGCGGATTCCTGAACAGCGGCTCCCGAAGGACGGCCGCCGCTCCTGACGGGGGAGAACTGCGCTCGGAGGCGACGCTGTTCCAAACCCATAGCAGTTCCTGGTAGAAGACAGGCAGCTCCCGCAGGCTGGCACGCGTGCCACCCACTCTCACAAACAGGAGCTGCGTGTCGTAATTGAGGCCGTGCAGCTGGCGGAAGAAATACGTCGCCAGCGCACGCCACCTAGGAGGATTCTCTACGTACAGGTATCTCTGCAGCGTCTGAAGACGGAAAGTCGCCGCCTGGGTGCGAAGGCACACCAGCGCCTGACCGCCCTCCCTAAGCGGGAGACTCAAAACCGCGGCAGAGACCCAGTGCTTCCTTTTGTCCCAGAAGAAGTCGACGAGCTTCTTCTGCATCTTGGCGACAAACGCAGGGGGAGGGATCAAAGTGATCAACCGGTACCACAACATGGCGGCCACCAGCTGGTTTATGACCAGTGCTCGACCCCTGTAGGACAACACTCGGAGCAGTCCTGTCCAGCGTCCTAGGCGAGCGGTGACTTTGGCCTCCAGCTCTTGCCAGTTCGCCGGCCAGGCGTCCTCGGCCGGGCTGAGGTAGACTCCCAGGTAGAGGAGGTGCGTGGTGCTCCAGGCGAAAGGCCCGAACTCCTCCGGCAGGGAGTCCACCCGCCATGGGCCCACCAGGAGTCCAGAACATTTCTCCCAGTTGATCTTGGCGGAGGATGCGTCCGAGTAAATCTGCTGGCATTCTCGCATCCTCCGCAAGTCGACGGGATCCGTGACCGCGAGGAGCACGTCATCGGCGTAAGCCGAGAGGACCACCTCCACGCCCGGCCCTTGCAGAGCCAGTCCCGTCAACCTCTTCCGCAAGAGGCGCAGGAAAGGCTCCACGCAAACGGCGTATAACTGACCGGACATGGGGCATCCCTGACGCACCCCCCTCCCGAAGCGAAGGGGCGCCGTCAAAGACCCGTTAACTTTAATCAGACACTCCGCGGCGGCGTACAGAAGTCGGATCCGGGCGACAAAATGCGTCCCGAACCCGAATGCACGCAGAGTCCCGAAAAGATACTCGTGATCCACCCTGTCGAACGCCTTCTCCTGATCCAGGGAAAGGAAGGCGACCGACAGACCAGCCCTCTGGGAATGGTGGACCAGGTCCCGGACCAGATGGATGTTATCGTGGATGCTCCGGCCCGGGACCGTGTAGGACTGGTCGGGGTGGATCATGCGGGCCAGCACGGTGCCAAGGCGAGCAGACATAGCCCTGGCGAAATTTTTGTAGTCCGTGCTGAGGAGGGAGACCGGGCGCCAGTTCTTAAGTAGGCGGAGATCGCCCTTCTTGGGCAGCAGGACGATGACCGCCCTGCGCCAAGAGAGGGGCATCTCCCCGGTCGCCAGACTTTCCCCCAGGACCCGCGCGTAGTCGTCCCCCAAGACGTCCCAGAACGCCCTGTGGAACTCCACGGTCAGCCCGTCCAGCCCCGGGGACTTGCCCCTCGAGAGCTGGCGCAGGGCGCCAGTCAGCTCCGCCAGGCTTAGCGGAGCTTCTAAATTCTCGGCGCCCTCCGGGCCGACCTTCGGCAGGTCCTCCCACAAAACTCTGCGCGCATCCTCGCTGGACGGATCTGAAGAGAACAGAGCCTCGTAATAGGCCCGGGCCTCCGCGCTGATGCCCTCCGGATCCGAGACCAGAGATCCGTCGTCGGCCAGCAGCCCCAAGAGCTGCTTACGGACCCCCCGTCTTTTTTCCAGCGAGTAGAAGAAGGGGGAGCCGCGGTCCAGGTCCCGCAGGAACTGGATCCGCGACCTCACGTACGCGCCTCGGGACCCGACCAGCTGCAGGTCCTTCAGCGCGCCCTTCTTCTCTTCGTACACCTTCCGCAGGGCCGGGTCCTCGACGACTTGACCGAGACGGGACTCCAGGTCGAGCACTTCTTTCTCCAATCGCCCGACCCGGGCCTCCCGCCTCTTGGTCGACCCCTTCGCGTACTCCTGACAGAAGACGCGGACGTGAGCCTTGCCCACGTCCCACCATAGCCTCAAGGAGGGGAAGCCTCCCCGCTTCCTTCTCCAGTCGGCCCAGAACCGGCGAAACGAATCCCGGAACCGCGCGTCCTCCAGCAGCAGGTTGTTAAAATGCCAGTACGCGGACCCCCCCCCGCGCGCGCAGCGGAGCGAGCTCCGCCCACACCAGGTGGTGGTCCGTGCACGGCACCGGCCGCATGGAAGCCGCCGGAACGCAGGAGACGTACGCCCGGGAAATGTAAAGGCGGTCGATTCTGGACCTTCCTCCTCCAGACCTCACGCTCGTGAAGGCGCTGGAGTCGGGATGGAGATTTCGCCAGACGTCCACCAAGTCGAAGGACCCGACCAGGTCCCGCAACTTCTCCATCGCCGCCGGGCTTCGCGGGGGACCCGACCGGTCCCGCGCCTCGAGGGTACAATTGAAATCCCCCCCGAGGATGACGCACTCGCCCACGTCGATGGAGCCCAGAAGAGCGGACACTTCTCCGAAGAAGCGCACTTGCTGCGCACCGGTCCGGGGGGCGTACACGTTCACTAAATGGAGCGGCACGCCTCCCAGGCGAACAGTGACCTGGAGCAAGCGGCCCGGCACGTGCTCCTTGACCCTCAAGATCTCCGGCTGAAAATGCGGGGCCAGCAAGACAGCCACCCCGCAGGAATTGTTAGAGAGGTGACTCATGCTGACCCCTCCTTGCCACTCCAGGAGCCACGTGGCCTCGTCTCCCGGAACGGTGTGGGTTTCTTGCAGGAAGCACACCGCATATTTCCCGTCCCGAAGGACCGAGAAGTTATTGAATCTACGGCGCGCCTCCCTGCTGCCGTTGATGTTGAGGCTGGCTATGGTTATCTTCATCTCAGAAGCATAGTGCAACCTCTACCTAACGGAGGGGAGGGAGCGCGGTCACTGACGACCGCCACTCCCTCAGCAGCCCAGTGTGGAAACTCTTGAGCCGACGCAGCTCGAGCCGGCCAACGTCCTTGTCCGCGCCCATGATTTTAACGGCGGCGCGGACGGACACGACGAGCAGCGCCAGCTCCGACCACTTGTCGAGGGCCAGCCGGATCTTCTTGTGACGACCCTGGCTCATGGCCATAAAATCCCGGAGTTCCCCTACGGGGATGAGGGGAGAGTCGGTGAAGGGCACGAGGGCGTCCATCACCTCGCTGCCGATGGACTCCAAATCGTCCTCGATGCCCAACACCGAGTCCCCGTCCTCCTCCGGGAGGTCGTCACCGGCGGCCAACCCGTCCGTCACACAGGGTGCAGCGAACGGCTCGGCCGCACCGGCCGGCCCCGCCTCCGTCACGATCCCACCCCCAGGATCGGTGGCAGAGGAGTCCACCCTGGGCTCCTTCAGGGGCGCCGGGCCGGGAGGCGGCGGCGGCGGTTCGGGGCCCCCCCCCCCGCCTCAGGTGCCGGGGCGACCGGAGAAACCGGGGAGAAAATAATCCCAAATTCCTCCAGCACGTCCGGCGCCAACAACAGAGACGGAGTCAGGGGGCTTTCCGTCTCCCCGCCACCAACCTCCGACCCAGCGGGCCGGGGACTGCTACACTCCTCCACCAGGTCGAGCAGTCCCTGGGAGATGTCTGGGTTATAAAAGGCGGGCTCGGCTTCAGCCTCTTTGGCCTCGCCCGCCCCAGTCCCCAGGACGCCCGACCCGGCGAGGAGCAACGGTTCCGGAACTACATTTCCCTCCGCGGGTTGTTCCGCGCCCCCCCCCCACGGGCAGGGTCTCTTCCCCATCCCCGGGAGGCACAGGTCGGACAGACTCGGCTGTCTCACCCTCCCGAGGGACAGACGACCCCTGCCGATCGCGCGCGACGATGACGGGGTGGGGCGCAGCACCCGCGGCGGGCGACTGCCCCCCTTTTGCGGAGGGACCTTCCTCCTCGCAGTCCTCCTGCTGGGGGCGGAGCTTTCTTTTTAACAAGTTGGGGCCCGGAGAGGGGGAGGCCTCCATGTCTGCTGGGGCCTCCCTCTCTGCCCCCTTCCGACGACTGGGTTTCTTGGGCCCCTCGGGCCCGAGCCCGGCCGCAGGTCTTGATTTAGCTGCCTCGGCAGTTGCGGTCACGGTCACGGGCCCGGGCACGAGGACCCCCCCCAGTCTCATGCGTCCCGACCAACTCCGCGATGTACTCGGGCGTGAGTTCGGTCAACTCCGATGTTTCCTCCGCGAGGGGATCCGCCCTTAGGTGTTTATTTTTCCTACGCGCCTTCCTTCCCCCCGGACGCTCTCCCTCCTCCCCGCCGGAGGCCGTGGTGGTGTTGGTCTCCGATTTCGACCGCGCATCCGTCGCCGTCGACGCGCGGACAGTATCAGGGGGAGGGGGGGCGGCGGCGCCAACCCTGGCCGCGCCAGGTGTCGTGGCGGCCTTGGAGGCGGGGCAGTTTTTGCGGACGTGCCCCACCTCCTTACAGGCGTAGCACCGCACGCCATCCGAGGTCCAGAAGACGCGGTGGGCGGTCCCCCCTGTGGAGCACCGTGAACGCGCCATCCGCGTCCTCCTCCCGCGCCAGCCGGACGAAAAGCTGGCGCCGGAAGGAGAAGACGTGCCGAAGGCTGGCTTCCCGGAAGCCGAGCGGGATGGGTGTGATCCCCGACCTCACCTCCCCCAGTTGACGTAGGTGGGGGAGGAGGAGCTCACCCGGAACAAAGGGCGGGACGTTGGAAACCACAATCCTTTGCGCGGTGGCCTCAAGGGGGTCCACCGGCAGGAAGGTCCCGCCCACGGTGAGCCCCTTCTCGATGGCCAGGGACACCGCCCGCTCCGACCCCAGGAAGAACACAGCCTTGCCGTACATTTTAGAGGCGGCGACGATGGCTGAAGGGCCGACAACCCCAGCCATGGCTTTAACGCACGCCTCTATAGTCATGTTGGGGTGAGTGTAGCTCTTGACCCCATTCTTCCTCGTAAGGAGGGTAAAAGGTGACGGGGTAACAGGAGGACTCGTGGCTGCGGCCGTGGCCGCGGCTGCCACGCTTGCGTATGTCCTCGCTGCCCCCGCCACCGGCGAAGATGTGGTCGCCATGATGGGTTGGTCTTTAAGGGCTACACTCACCCCAAGTCACAGGCCTGAAGGTGTTAATGGCCTCGGTTTTTTGTTTCTGTTTTCCCCTGAGCAGAGGGAGCTCTTAAATTGAAGGCACACCTCTCCCTTTTTATGAATTAATTGGGAGAGGGGCCTTCTCCCCTCTGCTCAACAGGTACTTAATTAAAATAGATTGAGGTGCCTCTTAGAGAGAGAGGCAGAGAGAGACAAGAGACAAAGAGAGAGAGAGAGGGGGTGGGAAGGAGGGAAGCCGCAAGGGCAGGGTCGCCACTCAGGATGGTGGGTGGGTGGGTGTTGGCAGGGGGGTGCACTCTCCGATGTAATAAAAGTCTTTGGTGGTGGTGGTCTTCTGGTGGGGGGAGAAGATGTCTTCACCTGGGATAGCTGGAGATGCCCAGGCTCAGTCCTGCACCAGGTCTTAACGATGCCCAATAAGATTAAATTAATTGGGGACTTCACCTAGGCAGCTCCAGCTGTCCCAGGTCAGGCAATGGGAAAGGGGTGTTTAATATGGTGTGTGCGGCCTAGTTTTTTACAAAAGCCACACACACACACACACACACACCCCTTGGATGTTCCGGCCCTCTTCTTTTCTTCTTTCCTCCCCCCACCTACAAAACAAAGTCTCTGGGAGAGTGCCCCAGAAATAACACCCACCTGTAGATGTTCTTTCTTCCTCCTTCCAAACAGATGATGGATGTTTTGATGTTTTCTCCCCTCTCTCCCTCTCCTAAAGTGGAGGCCAATTGAGGAGGCAGTGTGGAAAGGCCTCTCCTCTGTTGTTAATGGCCTTGGCCTTCCCTTCTTTTCTCTCTCCTCTCCTGTCCTCTCTCTCCAGGCACCTCAGTAGTGGTTGTTGGTTGTTGGTGGTGGTCTGCTGTCTGGTCTCCTTCTCCTTCTCCTCTTCCTGCTCACAGAGACCACCACTCTGCTGCTGCTGCTCACCACAAGCTTGTGATTTCAAATAAAGCTGTTGGACTATAACCTGGTGTTGCTCTTTTTGGTTGAACCCAAATTTACTGTAAATCAAATTAAAACTTTAAATGAAAGTTAATAAATCAAATTAAAATTTGAAAGTCCGGGGTGACGATGCACTCCAGCCCCCGCGGCGCCCACCGGTCGCGGAAAAACTCAAGCGTGCCGGCGGACACCGCGTGCTCCATCTCCAGGGCCACCCGGGCGCGAACATGGCCGCGGAAGAGAGGCAGGCAATCGGGCCGAACGACCCCCTCGACCGCCCGCTGCCTGGACCAATTAATGGCTTTCTTGGCCAGGCCCAGGAGCAGTCCTACGAGGAGGTCCTCCGACCTACCCACTCCCCTCCGCACCGGGTGACCGTAGATCAGGAGCGTGGGGCTGAAGTGCAACCAGAAATTGAGGAGCAGCCCCTTCAAATAATGAAAGAGGGGCTGCAACCTCTCACATTCAACATAAATGTGATAAACGGACTCCTCCAGGCCGCAGAAATGGCAAGCAGCCTGGGAGTCCGTAAACCTACTTAAAATCCTATTGCACGGGACTGCTCCGTGCAACACCCTCCAGGCCAAGTCCCCAATAGAACAAGGGAAGACTCCCGCGTAGAGAGCCTTCCAATGGGGACCTTCGCCTCCGCCGGACGGCAGGATGGTACGCCAAGGCGTGTCCGGACGGCAGACGAAGATGGCAAAGTGGAGAGTGTGCAGGAGCAGCCCGTACAGGAAACGCCTCCGTGCGGATTGAAAGGGCACGGAGGGCATTTCTCCGAGAAGGCTCAAGTGGTGAGGCGGCGGCTCCCGAGGGAGGATTCGGGGCCGGGCGCCGATAAGGAATTCCGTCCGAACGGGGGTCAGTTCGGACGGGATCGCCCCACGTGCTTGAGCCTCCTCGACACACCTAGTGGAGACGGGGCCCAGTGCCACTTTTAGCGACTCGATGGCTTTGACCGCGAGCCGGACGTTGACCCAAGACATGCGCCTCGCCAACTCCTCCGGCGCCATCCAGCCCGCTCCTCCGCCATCGAGCAGGTCCCCGACTCTGGTCACCTTACCGGGCACAGCCCTGCCCTCCGCCAGCCAGCCGAACCCGCGGTCGTGGAGGTGCGGATTCCTGAACAGCGGCTCCCGAAGGACGGCCGCCGCTCCTGACGGGGGAGAACTGCGCTCGGAGGCGACGCTGTTCCAAACCCATAGCAGTTCCTGGTAGAGGACAGGCAGCTCCCGCAGGCTGGCACGCGTGCCACCCACTCTCACAAACAGGAGCTGCGTGTCGTAATTGAGGCCGTGCAGCTGGCGGAAGAAATACGTCGCCAGCGCACGCCACCTAGGAGGATTCTCCACGTACAGGTATCTCTGCAGCGTCTGAAGACGGAAAGTCGCCGCCTGGGTGCGAAGGCACACCAGCGCCTGACCGCCCCTCCCTAAGCGGGAGACTCAAAACCGCGGCAGAGACCCAGTGCTTCCTTTTGTCCCAGAAGAAGTCGACGAGCTTCTTCTGCATCTTGGCGACAAACGCAGGGGGAGGGATCAAAGTGACCAACCGGTACCACAACATGGCGGCCACCAGCTGGTTTATGACCAGCGCTCGACCCCTGTAGGACAACACTCGGAGCAATCCTGTCCAGCGCCCTAGGCGAGCGGTGACTTTGGCCTCCAGCTCTTGCCAGTTCGCCGGCCAGGCGTCCTCGGCCGGGCTGAGGTAGACTCCCAGGTAGAGGAGGTGCGTGGTGCTCCAGGCGAAAGGCCCGAACTCCTCCGGCAGGGAGTCCACCTGCCATGGGCCCACCAGGAGTCCAGAACATTTCTCCCAGTTGATCTTGGCGGAGGATGCGTCCGAGTAAATCTGCTGGCATTCTCGCATCCTCCGCAAGTCGACGGGATCCGTGACCGCGAGGAGCACGTCATCGGCGTAAGCCGAGAGGACCACCTCCACGCCCGGCCCTTGCAGAGCCAGTCCCGTCAACCTCTTCCGCAAGAGGCGCAGGAAAGGCTCCACGCAAACGGCGTATAACTGACCGGACATGGGGCATCCCTGACGCACCCCCCTCCCGAAGCGAAGGGGCGCCGTCAAAGACCCGTTAACTTTAATGAGACACTCCGCGGCGGCGTACAGAAGTCGGATCCGGGCGACGAAATGCGTCCCGAACCCGAATGCGCGCAGAGTCCCGAAAAGATACTCGTGATCCACCCTGTCGAACGCCTTCTCCTGATCCAGGGAAAGGAAGGCGACCGACAGACCAGCCCTCTGGGAATGGTGGACCAGGTCCCGGACCAGATGGATGTTATCGTGGATACTCCGGCCCGGGACCGTGTAGGACTGGTCGGGGTGGATCATGCGGGCCAGCACGGTGCCAAGGCGAGCAGACATAGCCCTGGCGAAAATTTTGTAGTCCGTGCTGAGGAGGGAGACCGGGCGCCAGTTCTTAAGTAGGCGGAGATCGCCCTTCTTGGGCAGCAGGACGATGACCGCCCTGCGCCAAGAGAGGGGCATCTCCCCGGTCGCCAGACTTTCCCCCAGGACCCGCGCGTAGTCGTCCCCCAAGACGTCCCAGAACGCCCTGTGGAACTCCACGGTCAGCCCGTCCAGCCCCGGGGACTTGCCCCTCGAGAGCTGGCGCAGGGCGCCGGTCAGCTCCGCCAGGCTTAGCGGAGCTTCTAAATTCTCGGCGCCCTCCGGGCCGACCTTCGGCAGGTCCTCCCACAAAACTCTGCGCGCATCCTCGCTGGACGGATCCGAAGAGAACAGAGCCCCGTAATAGGCCCGGGCCTCCGCACTGATGCCCTCCGGATCCGAGACCAGAGATCCGTCGTCGGCCAGCAGCCCCAAGAGCTGCTTACGGACCCCCCGTCTTTTTTCCAGCGAGTAGAAGAAGGGGGAGCCGCGGTCCAGGTCCCGCAGGAACTGGATCCGTGACCTCACGTACGCGCCTCGGGACCCGACCAGCTGCAGGTCCTTCAGCGCGCCCTTCTTCTCTTCGTACACCTTCCGCAGGGCCGGGTCCTCGACGACTTGACCGAGACGGGACTCCAGGTCGAGCACTTCTTTCTCCAATCGCCCGACCCGGGCCTCCCGCCTCTTGGTCGACCCCTTCGCGTACTCCTGACAGAAGACGCGGACGTGAGCCTTGCCCACGTCCCACCATAGCCTCAAGGAGGGGAAGCCTCCCCGCTTCCTTCTCCAGTCGGCCCAGAACCGGCGAAACGAATCCCGGAACCGCGCGTCCTCCAGCAGCAGGTTGTTAAAATGCCAGTACGCGGACCCCCCCCGCGCGCGCAGCGGAGCGAGCTCCGCCCACACCAGGTGGTGGTCCGTGCACGGCACCGGCCGCATGGAAGCCGCCGGAACGCAGGAGACGTACGCCCGGGAAATGTAAAGGCGGTCGATTCTGGACCTTCCTCCTCCAGACCTCACGCTCGTGAAGGCGCTGGAGTCGGGATGGAGATTTCGCCAGACGTCCACCAAGTCGAAGGACCCGACCAGGTCCCGCAACTTCTCCATCGCCGCCGGGCTTCGCGGGGGACCCGACCGGTCCCGCGCCTCGAGGGTACAATTGAAATCCCCCCCGAGGATGACGCACTCGCCCACGTCGATGGAGCCCAGAAGAGCGGACACTTCTCCGAAGAAGCGCACTTGCTGCGCACCGGTCCGGGGGGCGTACACGTTCACTAAATGGAGCGGCACGCCTCCCAGGCGAACAGTGACCTGGAGCAAGCGGCCCGGCACGTGCTCCTTGACCCTCAAGATCTCCGGCTGAAAATGCGGGGCCAGCAAGACAGCCACCCCGCAGGAATTGTTGGAGAGGTGACTCATGCTGACCCCTCCTTGCCACTCCAGGAGCCACGTGGCCTCGTCTCCCGGAACGGTTGTGGGTTTCTTGCAGGAAGCACACCGCATATTTCCCGTCCCGAAGGACCGAGAAGTTATTGAATCTACGGCGCGCCTCCCTGCTGCCGTTGATGTTGAGGCTGGCTATGGTTATCTTCATCTCAGAAGCATAGTGCAACCTCTACCTAACGGAGGGGAGGGAGGGCGGTCACTGACGACCGCCACTCCCTCAGCAGCCCAGTGTGGAACGTCTTGAGCCGACGCAGCTCGAGCCGGCCAACGTCCTTGTCCGCGCCCATGATTTTAACGGCGGCGCGGACGGACACGACGAGCAGCGTCAGCTCCGACCACTTGTCGAGGGCCAGCCGGATCTTCTTGTGACGACCCTGGCTCATGGCCATAAAATCCCGGAGTTCCCCTACGGGGATGAGGGGAGAGTCGGTGAAGGGCACGAGGGCGTCCATCGCCTCGCTGCCGATGGACTCCAAATCGTCCTCGATGCCCCCCCACCGAGTCCCCGTCCTCCTCCGGGAGGTCGTCACCGGCGGCCAACCCGTCCGTCACACAGGGTGCAGCGAACGGCTCGGCCGCACCGGCCGGCCCCGCCTCCGTCACGATCCCACCCCCAGGATCGGTGGCAGAGGAGTCCACCCTGGGCTCCTTCAGGGGCGCCGGGCCGGGAGGCGGCGGCGGCGGTTCGGGGCCCCCCCCCGCCTCAGGCGCCGGGGCGACCGGAGAAACCGGGGAGAAAATAATCCCAAATTCCTCCAGCACGTCCGGCGCCAACAACAGAGACGGAGTCAGGGGCTTTCCGTCTCCCCGCCACCAACCTCCGACCCAGCGGGCTGGGGATTGCTACACTCCTCCACCAGGTCGAGCAGTCCCTGGGAGATGTCTGGGTTATAAAAGGCGGGCTCGGCTTCAGCCTCTTTGGCCTCGCCCGCCCCAGTCCCCAGGACGCCCGACCCGGCGAGGAGCAACGGTTCCGTAACTACATTTCCCTCCGCGGGTTGTTCCGCGCCCCCCCCCACGGGCAGGGTCTCTTCCCCATCCCCGGGAGGCACAGGTCGGACAGACTCCGCTGTCTCACCCTCCCGAGGGACAGACGACCCCTGCCGATCGCGCGCGACGATGACGGTGGTGGGGTGGGGCGCAGCACCCGCGGCGGGCGACTGCCCCCCTTTTGCGGAGGGACCTTCCTCCTCGCAGTCCTCCTGCTGGGGGCGGAGCTTTCTTTTTAACGTATTGGGGCCCGGAGAGGGGGAGGCCTCCATGTCTGCTGGGGCCTCCCTCTCTGCCCCTTTCCGACGACTGGGTTTCTTGGGCCCCTCGGGCCCGAGCCCGGCCGCAGGTCTTGATTCAGCTGCCTCAGCAGTTGCGGTCACGGTCACGGGCCCGGGCACGAGGACCCCCCCCAGTCTCATGCGTCCCGACCAACTCCGCGATATACTCGGGCGTGAGTTCGGCCAATTCAGATGTTTCCTCCGCGAGGGGATCCGCCCTTATGTGTTTATTTTCCTACGCGCCTTCCTTCCCCCCCGGACGCTCTCCCTCCTCCCCGCCGGAGGCCGGGTGGAGTTGGCCTCCGATTTCGACCCGCGCATTCCGTCGCCGTCGACGCGCGGGACAGTATCAGGGGGAGGGGGGGCGGCGGCGCCAACCCCGGCCGCGCCAGGTGTCGTGGCGGCCTTGGAGGCGGGGCAGTTTTTTGCGACGTGCCCCACCTCCTTACAGGCGTAGCACCGCGCGCCGTCCGAGGTCCAGAAGACGCGGTGGGCGGTCCCCCCGTGGAGCACCGTGAACGCGCCGTCCGCGTCCTCCTCCCCGCGCCAGCCGGACGAAAAGCTGGCGCCGGAAGGAGAAGACGTGCCGAAGGCTGGCTTCCCGGAAGCCGAGCGGGATGGGTGTGATCCCCGACCTCACCTCCCCCAGTTGACGTAGGTGGGGGAGGAGGAGCTCACCCGGAACAAAGGGCGGGACGTTGGAAACCACAACCTTTGCGCGGTGGCCTCAAGGGGGTCCACCGGCAGGAAGGTCCCGCCCACGGTGAGCCCCTTCTCGATGGCCAGGGACACCGCCCGCTCCGACCCCAGGAAGAACACAGCCTTGCCGTACATTTTAGAGGCGGCGACGATGGCTGAAGGGCCGACAACCCCAGCCATGGCTTTTACACACGCCTCTATAGTCATGTTGGGGTGAGTGTAGCTCTTGACCCCATTCTTCCTCGTAAGGAGGGTAAAAGGTGACGGGGTAACAGGAGGACTCGTGGCTGCGGCCGTGGCCGCGGCTGCCACGCTTGCGTACGTCCTCGCTGCCCCGCCACCGACGAAGATGTACTCGCCATAATGGAGGGTTCTTTAAGGGCTACACTCACCCCAAGTCACAGGCCTGAAGGTGTTAATGGCCTCGGTTTTTTTTTTTGTTTCCCCCGAGCAGAGGGAGCTCTTAAATTGAAGGCACACCTCTCCCTTTAGTTGATGAATTGGGAGAGGGGGCCTTCTCCCCCTCTGCTCGATGGGTACTTAATTAAAAATAGATGAGGTGCCTCTTAGAGAGAGAGAGGCAGAGAGAGACAAGAGACAAGAGAGAGAGAGAGAGAGGGGGGGTGGGAAGGAGGGAAGCCGCAAGGGCAGGGTCGCCACTCAGATGGTGGGTGGGTGGGTGTTGGCAGGGGGGTGCACTCTCCGATGTAATACAAGTCTTTGGTGGTGGTCTTCTGGTGGGGGAGAAGATGTCTTCACCTGGGATAGCTGGAGATGCCCAGGCTCAGTCCTGCACCAGGTCCTTACGATGCCCAATTGGATTAAATTAATTGGGGAACTTCACCTAGGCAGCTCCAGCTGTCCCAGGTCAGGCAATGGGAAAGGGGTGTTTAATATGGTGTGTGCGGCTAGCTTTTACAGAAGCCACACACACACACACACACCCCCTTAGATGTTCCGGCCCTCTTCTTTTCTTCTTCCTCCCCCCACCTACAAAACAAAGTCTCTGGGAGAGTGCACCAGAATCACACCCACCTGTAGCTGTTGTTCTTTCCTTCCTTCCTCCTTCCAAACAGATGATGGTTGTTGGTGTTTTCTCCCCTCTCTCCCTCTCCTAAAGTGGAGGCCAATTGAGGAGGCAGTGTGGAAAGGCCTCTCCTCTGTTGTTAATGGCCTTGGCCTTCCCTTCTTTTCTCTCTCCTCTCCTGTCCTCTCTCTCCAGGCACCTCAGTAGTGGGTTGTGGGTTGTTGGTGGTGGTCTGCTGTTGGTCTCCTTCTCCTTCTCCTCTCCTGCTCACAGAGACCACCACTCTGCTGCTGCTGCTCACCACAAGCTTGTGATTTCAAATAAAGCTGTTGGACTATAACCTGGTGTTGTGCGACTTCTCACTTTTGTCCACCCAGTCCAACACCGGCATCTCCACATCATATTTAAAGAG
>JASTWF010001794.1:0-58428 GCA_030390025.1 Squalus acanthias | reverse complement strand
AACGTGCCATCAGATACTAATGAACGTGACATCAGACACTAATGAACGTGCCATCAGATACTAATGAACGTGACATCAGACACTAATGAACATGACATCAGACACTAATGAACGAGTCATCAGACACTAATGAACGAGTCATCAGACACTAATGAACGTGTAATCAGATACTAATGAACGACTCATCAGACACTAATGAACGAGTCATCAGACACTAATGAACGTGACATCAGACACTAATGAACAAGTCAGACACTAATGAACGTGACATCAGTCACTAATGAACGAGTCATCAGACACTAATGAATGAGTCATCAGACACTAATGAACGAGGCGTCACTAATGAACGAGTCAGATACTAATGAACGTGACATCAGATACTAATGAACGTGACATCAGACACTAATGAACGTGACATCAGATACTAATGAACGTGACATCAGACACTAATGAACTTGACATCAGATACTAATGAACGTGACATCAGATACTAATGAACGTGACATCAGACACTAATGAACGTGACATCAGACACTAATGAACGTGACATCAGATACTAATGAACGTGACATCAGACACTAATGAACGTGACATCAGATACTAATGAATGTGTCATCAGATACTAATGAACGTGACATCAGATACTAATGAACGTGACATCAGACACTAATGAACGTGACATCAGATACTAATGAACGTGTAATCAGACACTAATGAACGTGACATCAGATACTAATGAACGAGTCATCAGACACTAATGAACGTGACATCAGACACTAATGAACGTGCCATCAGATACTAATGAACGTGACATCAGACACTAATGAACGTGCCATCAGATACTAATGAACGTGACATCAGACACTAATGAACATGACATCAGACACTAATGAACGAGTCATCAGACACTAATGAACGAGTCATCAGACACTAATGAACGTGTAATCAGATACTAATGAACGACTCATCAGACACTAATGAACGAGTCATCAGACACTAATGAACGTGTCATCAGACACTAATGAACGTGTAATCAGATACTAATGAACGAGTCATCAGACACTAATGAACGTGACATCAGACACTAATGAACGTGTAATCAGATACTAATGAACGTGACATCAGTCACTAATGAACGAGTCATCAGACACTAATGAACGTGTCATCAGACACTAATGAACGTGTAATCAGATACTAATGAACGAGTCATCAGACACTAATGAACGTGACATCAGACACTAATGAACGAGTCAGACACTAATGAACGTGACATCAGTCACTAATGAACGAGTCATCAGACACTAATGAACGTGACATCAGATACTAATGAACGTGACATCAGATACTAATGAACGTGACATCAGACACTAATGAACGTGACATCAGATACTAATGAACGTGACATCAGACACTAATGAACTTGACATCAGATACTAATGAACGTGACATCAGATACTAATGAACGTGACATCAGACACTAATGAACGTGACATCAGACACTAATGAACGTGACATCAGATACTAATGAACGTGACATCAGACACTAATGAACGTGACATCAGATACTAATGAACGTGACATCAGATACTAATGAACGTGACATCAGACACTAATGAACGTGACATCAGACACTAATGAACGTGTCATCAGACACTAATGAACGAGTCATCAGACACTAATGAATGTGACATCAGACACTAATGAACGTGACATCAGACATTAATGAACGTGTCATCAGACACTAATGAACGTGACATCAGATACTAATGAACGAGTCATCAGACACTAATGAACGAGTCATCAGATACTAATGAACGAGTCATCAGATACTAATGAACGAGTCATCAGACACTAATGAACGAGTCATCAGATACTAATGAACGTGACATCAGATACTAATGAACGTGACATCAGACACCAATGAACGTGACATCAGATACTAATGAACGAGTCATCAGACACCAATGAACGTGACATCAGATACTAATGAACGTGACATCAGACACCAATGAACGAGTCTTCAGATACTAATGAACGAGTCATCAGACACTAATGAACGTGACATCAGACACTAATGAACGAGTCATCAGACACTAATGAACGTGACATCAGACACCAATGAACGAGTCATCAGATACTAATGAACGTGACATCAGACACTAATGAACGAGTCATCAGATACTAATGAACGGGACATCAGATACGAATGAACGTGACATCAGACACTAATGAACGAGTCATCAGACACTAATGAACGTGACATCAGACACTGATGAACGTGACATCAGACACTGATGAACGTGACATCAGACACTAATGAATGTGACATCAGATACGAATGAACGTGTCATCAGACACTAATGAACGAGTTATCAGACACTAATGAACGAGTCATCAGATACTAATGAACGTGACATCAGACACCAATGAACGTGACATCAGATACTAATGAACGAGTCATCAGACACCAATGAACGTGACATCAGATACTAATGAACGTGACATCAGACACCAATGAACGAGTCTTCAGATACTAATGAACGAGTCATCAGACACTAATGAACGTGACATCAGACACTAATGAACGAGTCATCAGACACTGATGAACGTGACATCAGACACTGATGAACGTGACATCAGACACTAATGAATGTGACATCAGATACGAATGAACGTGTCATCAGACACTAATGAACGAGTCATCAGACAATAATGAACGTGACATCAGATACTAATGAACGTGACATCAGACACGAATGTACGTGACATCAGATACTAATGAACGAGTCATCAGATACTAATGAACGTGACATCAGACACTAATGAACTTGACATCAGACACTAATGAACGTGACATCAGATACTAATGAACGTGACATCAGATACTAATGAACGAGTCATCAGATACTAATGAACGAGTCATCAGACACTAATGAACGTGACATCAGATACTAATGAACGTGACATCAGACACTAATGAACGTGACATCAGATACTAATGAACGTGAGATCAGATACTAATGAACGTGACATCAGACACGAATGAACGTGACATCAGATATTAATGAACGAGTCATCAGATACTAATGAACGTGACATCAGACACTAATGAACATCACATCAGATACTAATGAACGAGTCATCAGACACTAATGAACGAGTCATCAGATACTAATGAACGTGACATCAGATACTAATGAACGAGTCATCAGACACCAATGAACGTGACATCAGATACTAATGAACGTGACATCAGACACCAATGAACGAGTCTTCAGATACTAATGAACGAGTCATCAGATACTAATGAACGTGACTTCAGACATCAATGAACGAGTCATCAGACACTAATGAACGAGTCATCAGATGCTAATGAACGAGTCATCAGACACCAATGAACGTGACATCAGATACTAATGAACGAGTCATCAGATACTAATGAACGTGACATCAGACACTAATGAACTTGACATCAGACACTAATGAACGAGTCATCAGATACTAATGAACGTGACATCAGATACTAATGAACGTGACATCAGACACCAATGAACGAGTCATCAGATACTAATGAACGTGAGATCAGATACTGATGAACGTGACATCAGATACTGATGAACGTGACATCAGACACTAATGAACGTGACATCAGATACTAATGAACGAGTCATCAGATACTAATGAACGTGACATCAGACACTGATGAACGTGACATCAGACACTGATGAACGTGACATCAGACACTAATGAATGTGACATCAGATACGAATGAACGTGTCATCAGACACTAATGAACGAGTCATCAGACACGAATGAACGAGTCATCAGATACTAATGAACGTGACTTCAGACACCAATGAACGAGTTATCAGACACTAATGAACGAGTCATCAGATACTAATGAACGTGACATCAGACACCAATGAACGTGACATCAGATACTAATGAACGAGTCATCAGACACCAATGAACGTGACATCAGATACTAATGAACGTGACATCAGACACCAATGAACGAGTCTTCAGATACTAATGAACGAGTCATCAGACACTAATGAACGTGACATCAGACACTAATGAACGAGTCATCAGACACTAATGAACGTGACATCAGACACTGATGAACGTGACATCAGACACTAATGAATGTGACATCAGATACGAATGAACGTGTCATCAGACACTAATGAACGAGTCATCAGACAATAATGAACGTGACATCAGATACTAATGAACGTGACATCAGACACGAATGTACGTGACATCAGATACTAATGAACGAGTCATCAGATACTAATGAACGTGACATCAGACACTAATGAACTTGACATCAGACACTAATGAACATGACATCAGATACTAATGAACGTGACATCAGATACTAATGAACGAGTCATCAGATACTAATGAACGAGTCATCAGACACTAATGAACGTGACATCAGATACTAATGAACGTGACATCAGACACTAATGAACGTGACATCAGATACTAATGAACGTGAGATCAGATACTAATGAACGTGACATCAGACACGAATGAACGTGACATCAGATATTAATGAACGAGTCATCAGATACTAATGAACGTGACATCAGACACTAATGAACATCACATCAGATACTAATGAACGAGTCATCAGACACTAATGAACGAGTCATCAGATACTAATGAACGTGACATCAGATACTAATGAACGAGTCATCAGACACCAATGAACGTGACATCAGATACTAATGAACGTGACATCAGACACCAATGAACGAGTCTTCAGATACTAATGAACGAGTCATCAGATACTAATGAACGTGACTTCAGACATCAATGAACGAGTCATCAGACACTAATGAACGAGTCATCAGATGCTAATGAACGAGTCATCAGACACCAATGAACGTGACATCAGATACTAATGAACGAGTCATCAGATACTAATGAACGTGACATCAGACACTAATGAACTTGACATCAGACACTAATGAACGAGTCATCAGATACTAATGAACGTGACATCAGATACTAATGAACGTGACATCAGACACCAATGAACGAGTCATCAGATACTAATGAACGTGAGATCAGATACTGATGAACGTGACATCAGATACTGATGAACGTGACATCAGACACTAATGAACGTGACATCAGATACTAATGAACGAGTCATCAGATACTAATGAACGTGACATCAGACACTAATGAACGAGTCATCAGATACTAATGAACGTGACATCAGATACTAATGAACGTGACATCAGACACCAATGAACGAGTCATCAGATACTAATGAACGAGTCATCAGACACTAATGAACGAGTCATCAGATACTAATGAACGTGACATCAGACACTAATGAACGTGACATCAGATGCTAATGAACGAGTCATCAGATGCAAATGAACGAGTCATCAGATACTAATGAACGTGACATCAGATACTAATGAACGTGACATCAGATGCTAATGAACGAGTCATCAGACACTAATGAACGTGACATCAGATACTAATGAACGTGTAATCAGACACTAATGAACGTGACATCAGATACTAATGAACGAGTCATCAGACACTAATGAACGTGACATCAGACACTAATGAACGTGACATCAGATACTAATGAATGTGTAATCAGACACTAATGAACGTGACATCAGATACTAATGAACGAGTCATCAGACACTAATGAACGTGCCATCAGATACTAATGAACGTGACATCAGACACTAATGAACGTGTCATCAGACACTAATGAACGTGACATCAGACACTAATGAACGAGTCATCAGACACTAATGAACGTGACATCAGACACTAATGAACGAGTCATCAGACACTAATGAACGTGACATCAGACACCAATGAACGAGTCATCAGATACTAATGAACGTGACATCAGACACTAATGAACGAGTCATCAGATACTAATGAACGTGACATCAGATACGAATGAACGTGACATCAGACACTAATGAACGAGTCATCAGACACTAATGAACGTGACATCAGACACTGATGAACGTGACATCAGACACTGATGAACGTGACATCAGACACTAATGAATGTGACATCAGATACTAATGAACGAGTCATCAGACACCAATGAACGTGACATCAGATACTAATGAACGTGACATCAGACACCAATGAACGAGTCTTCAGATACTAATGAACGAGTCATCAGATACTAATGAACGTGACTTCAGACATCAATGAACGAGTCATCAGACACTAATGAACGAGTCATCAGATGCTAATGAACGAGTCATCAGACACCAATGAACGTGACATCAGATACTAATGAACGAGTCATCAGATACTAATGAACGTGACATCAGACACTAATGAACTTGACATCAGACACTAATGAACGAGTCATCAGATACTAATGAACGTGACATCAGATACTAATGAACGTGACATCAGACACCAATGAACGAGTCATCAGATACTAATGAACGTGAGATCAGATACTGATGAACGTGACATCAGATACTGATGAACGTGACATCAGACACTAATGAACGTGACATCAGATACTAATGAACGAGTCATCAGATACTAATGAACGTGACATCAGACACTAATGAACGAGTCATCAGATACTAATGAACGTGACATCAGATACTAATGAACGTGACATCAGACACCAATGAACGAGTCATCAGATACTAATGAACGAGTCATCAGACACTAATGAACGAGTCATCAGATACTAATGAACGTGACATCAGACGCTAATGAACGTGACATCAGATGCTAATGAACGAGTCATCAGATGCAAATGAACGAGTCATCAGATACTAATGAACGTGACATCAGATACTAATGAACGTGACATCAGATGCTAATGAACGAGTCATCAGACACTAATGAACGTGACATCAGATACTAATGAATGTGTAATCAGACACTAATGAACGTGACATCAGATACTAATGAACGAGTCATCAGACACTAATGAACGTGCCATCAGATACTAATGAACGTGACATCAGACACTAATGAACGTGACATCAGACACTAATGAACGAGTCATCAGACACTAATGAACGTGACATCAGACACTAATGAACGAGTCATCAGACACTAATGAACGTGACATCAGACACCAATGAACGAGTCATCAGATACTAATGAACGTGACATCAGACACTAATGAACGAGTCATCAGATACTAATGAACGTGACATCAGATACGAATGAACGTGACATCAGACACTAATGAACGAGTCATCAGACACTAATGAACGTGACATCAGACACTGATGAACGTGACATCAGACACTGATGAACGTGACATCAGACACCAATGAACGTGACATCAGATACTAATGAACGAGTCATCAGACACCAATGAACGTGACATCAGATACTAATGAACGTGACATCAGACACCAATGAACGAGTCATCAGATACTAATGAACGTGACATCAGACACTAATGAACAAGTCAGACACTAATGAACGTGACATCAGTCACTAATGAACGAGTCATCAGACACTAATGAATGAGTCATCAGACACTAATGAACGAGGCGTCACTAATGAACGAGTCAGATACTAATGAACGTGACATCAGATACTAATGAACGTGACATCAGACACTAATGAACGTGACATCAGATACTAATGAACGTGACATCAGACACTAATGAACTTGACATCAGATACTAATGAACGTGACATCAGATACTAATGAACGTGACATCAGACACTAATGAACGTGACATCAGACACTAATGAACGTGACATCAGATACTAATGAACGTGACATCAGACACTAATGAACGTGACATCAGATACTAATGAATGTGTCATCAGATACTAATGAACGTGACATCAGATACTAATGAACGTGACATCAGACACTAATGAACGTGACATCAGACACTAATGAACGTGTCATCAGACACTAATGAACGTGTCATCAGACACTAATGAACGAGTCATCAGACACTAATGAATGTGACATCAGACACTAATGAACGTGACATCAGACATTAATGAACGTGTCATCAGACACTAATGAACGTGACATCAGATACTAATGAACGTGACATCAGACACTAATGAACGTGACATCAGACACTAATGAACGTGACATCAGACACTAATGAACGTGACATCAGAGACTCATGAACGTTTCATCAGACACTAATGAAGGTGACATCAGATACTAATGAACGTGACATCAGACACTAATGAACGTGACATCAGACACCAATGAACGAGTCTTCAGATACTAATGAACGAGTCATCAGACACTAATGAACGTGACATCAGACACTAATGAACGAGTCATCAGACACTAATGAACGTGACATCAGACACCAATGAACGAGTCATCAGACACTAATGAACGAGTCATCAGATACTAATGAACGTGACATCAGACACTAATGAACGAGTCATCAGATACCAATGAACGTGACATCAGATACGAATGAACGTGACATCAGACACTAATGAACGAGTCATCAGACACTAATGAACGTGACATCAGACACTGATGAACGTGACATCAGACACGAATGAACGAGTCATCAGACACTAATGAACGAGTCATCAGACACGATTGAACGAGTCATCAGATACTAATGAACGTGACTTCAGACACCAATGAACGAGTTATCAGACACTAATGAACGAGTCATCAGATACTAATGAACGTGACATCAGACACCAATGAACGTGACATCAGACACTAATGAACGTGACATCAGATACTAATGAACGTGTAATCAGACACTAATGAACGTGACATCAGATACTAATGAACGAGTCATCAGACACTAATGAACGTGACATCAGACACTAATGAACGTGCCATCAGATACTAATGAACGTGACATCAGACACTAATGAACGTGCCATCAGATACTAATGAACGTGACATCAGACACTAATGAACATGACATCAGACACTAATGAACGAGTCATCAGACACTAATGAACGAGTCATCAGACACTAATGAACGTGTAATCAGATACTAATGAACGACTCATCAGACACTAATGAACGAGTCATCAGACACTAATGAACGTGTCATCAGACACTAATGAACGTGTAATCAGATACTAATGAACGAGTCATCAGACACTAATGAACGTGACATCAGACACTAATGAACGAGTCAGACACTAATGAACGTGACATCAGTCACTAATGAACGAGTCATCAGACACTAATGAACGTGACATCAGATACTAATGAACGTGACATCAGATACTAATGAACGTGACATCAGACACTAATGAACGTGACATCAGATACTAATGAACGTGACATCAGACACTAATGAACTTGACATCAGATACTAATGAACGTGACATCAGATACTAATGAACGAGTCATCAGACACTAATGAACGTGACATCAGACACTAATGAACGTGCCATCAGATACTAATGAACGTGACATCAGACACTAATGAACGTGACATCAGATACTAATGAACGTGACATCAGACACTAATGAACATGACATCAGACACTAATGAACGAGTCATCAGACACTAATGAACGAGTCATCAGACACTAATGAACGTGTAATCAGATACTAATGAACGACTCATCAGACACTAATGAACGAGTCATCAGACACTAATGAACGTGACATCAGACACTAATGAACAAGTCAGACACTAATGAACGTGACATCAGTCACTAATGAACGAGTCATCAGACACTAATGAATGAGTCATCAGACACTAATGAACGAGGCGTCACTAATGAACGAGTCAGATACTAATGAACGTGACATCAGATACTAATGAACGTGACATCAGACACTAATGAACGTGACATCAGATACTAATGAACGTGACATCAGACACTAATGAACTTGACATCAGATACTAATGAACGTGACATCAGATACTAATGAACGTGACATCAGACACTAATGAACGTGACATCAGACACTAATGAACGTGACATCAGATACTAATGAACGTGACATCAGACACTAATGAACGTGACATCAGATACTAATGAATGTGTCATCAGATACTAATGAACGTGACATCAGATACTAATGAACGTGACATCAGACACTAATGAACGTGACATCAGACACTAATGAACGTGTCATCAGACACTAATGAACGTGTCATCAGACACTAATGAACGAGTCATCAGACACTAATGAATGTGACATCAGACACTAATGAACGTGACATCAGACATTAATGAACGTGTCATCAGACACTAATGAACGTGACATCAGATACTAATGAACGTGACATCAGACACTAATGAACGTGACATCAGACACTAATGAACGTGACATCAGACACTAATGAACGTGACATCAGAGACTCATGAACGTTTCATCAGACACTAATGAAGGTGACATCAGATACTAATGAACGTGACATCAGACACTAATGAACGTGACATCAGACACCAATGAACGAGTCTTCAGATACTAATGAACGAGTCATCAGACACTAATGAACGTGACATCAGACACTAATGAACGAGTCATCAGACACTAATGAACGTGACATCAGACACCAATGAACGAGTCATCAGACACTAATGAACGAGTCATCAGATACTAATGAACGTGACATCAGACACTAATGAACGAGTCATCAGATACCAATGAACGTGACATCAGATACGAATGAACGTGACATCAGACACTAATGAACGAGTCATCAGACACTAATGAACGTGACATCAGACACTGATGAACGTGACATCAGACACGAATGAACGAGTCATCAGACACTAATGAACGAGTCATCAGACACGATTGAACGAGTCATCAGATACTAATGAACGTGACTTCAGACACCAATGAACGAGTTATCAGACACTAATGAACGAGTCATCAGATACTAATGAACGTGACATCAGACACCAATGAACGTGACATCAGACACTAATGAACGTGACATCAGATACTAATGAACGTGTAATCAGACACTAATGAACGTGACATCAGATACTAATGAACGAGTCATCAGACACTAATGAACGTGACATCAGACACTAATGAACGTGCCATCAGATACTAATGAACGTGACATCAGACACTAATGAACATGACATCAGACACTAATGAACGAGTCATCAGACACTAATGAACGAGTCATCAGACACTAATGAACGTGTAATCAGATACTAATGAACGACTCATCAGACACTAATGAACGAGTCATCAGACACTAATGAACGTGTCATCAGACACTAATGAACGTGTAATCAGATACTAATGAACGAGTCATCAGACACTAATGAACGTGACATCAGACACTAATGAACGAGTCAGACACTAATGAACGTGACATCAGTCACTAATGAACGAGTCATCAGACACTAATGAACGTGACATCAGATACTAATGAACGTGACATCAGATACTAATGAACGTGACATCAGACACTAATGAACGTGACATCAGATACTAATGAACGTGACATCAGACACTAATGAACTTGACATCAGATACTAATGAACGTGACATCAGACACTAATGAACGTGACATCAGACACTAATGAACGTGACATCAGATACTAATGAACGTGACATCAGATACTAATGAACGTGACATCAGATACTAATGAACGTGACATCAGACACTAATGAACGTGACATCAGACACTAATGAACGTGTCATCAGACACTAATGAACGAGTCATCAGACACTAATGAATGTGACATCAGACACTAATGAACGTGACATCAGACATTAATGAACGTGTCATCAGACACTAATGAACGTGACATCAGATACTAATGAACGAGTCATCAGACACTAATGAACGTGACATCAGACACTAATGAACGTGACATCAGACACTAATGAACGTGACATCACACACTAATGAACGTGACATCAGACACTAATGAACATGCCATCAGATACTAATGAACGTGACATCAGACACTAATGAACATGACATCAGACACTAATGAACGAGTCATCAGACACTAATGAACGAGTCATCAGACACTAATGAACGTGTAATCAGATACTAATGAACGACTCATCAGACACTAATGAACGAGTCATCAGACACTAATGAACGTGTCATCAGACACTAATGAACGTGACATCAGACACTAATGAACGAGTCATCAGACACTAATGAACGTGTCATCAGACACTAATGAACGTGTAATCAGATACTAATGAACGAGTCATCAGATACTAATGAACGAGTCATCAGACACTAATGAACGTGACATCAGACACTAATGAACGAGTCAGACACTAATGAACGTGACATCAGTCACTAATGAACGAGTCATCAGACACTAATGAATGAGTCATCAGACACTAATGAACGAGGCGTCACTAATGAACGAGTCAGATACTAATGAACGTGACATCAGATACTAATGAACGTGACATCAGACACTAATGAACGTGACATCAGATACTAATGAACGTGACATCAGACACTAATGAACTTGACATCAGATACTAATGAACGTGACATCAGATACTAATGAACGTGACATCAGACACTAATGAACGTGACATCAGACACTAATGAACGTGTCATCAGACACTAATGAACGTGTCATCAGACACTAATGAACGAGTCATCAGACACTAATGAATGTGACATCAGACACTAATGAACGTGACATCAGACATTAATGAACGTGTCATCAGACACTAATGAACGTGACATCAGATACTAATGAACGAGTCATCAGACACTAATGAACGTGACATCAGACACTAATGAACGTGACATCAGACACTAATGAACGTGACATCAGATACTCATGAACGTTTCATCAGACACTAATGAAGGTGACATCAGATACTAATGAACGTGACATCAGACACTAATGAACATGACATCAGACACCAATGAACGAGTCTTCAGATACTAATGAACGAGTCATCAGACACGAATGAACGTGACATCAGACACTAATGAACGAGTCATCAGACACTAATGAACGTGACATCAGACACCAATGAACGAGTCATCAGACACTAATGAACGAGTCATCAGATACTAATGAACGTGACATCAGACACTAATGAACGAGTCATCAGATACCAATGAACGTGACATCAGATACGAATGAACGTGACATCAGACACTAATGAACGAGTCAGACACTAATGAACGTGACATCAGACACTGATGAACGTGACATCAGACACGAATGAACGAGTCATCAGACACTAATGAACGAGTCATCAGACACGATTGAACGAGTCATCAGATACTAATGAACGTGACTTCAGACACCAATGAACGAGTTATCAGACACTAATGAACGTGACATCAGATACTAATGAACGTGTAATCAGACACTAATGAACGTGACATCAGATACTAATGAACGAGTCATCAGACACTAATGAACGTGACATCAGACACTAATGAACGTGCCATCAGATACTAATGAACGTGACATCAGACACTAATGAACGTGCCATCAGATACTAATGAACGTGACATCAGACACTAATGAACATGACATCAGACACTAATGAACGAGTCATCAGACACTAATGAACGAGTCATCAGACACTAATGAACGTGTAATCAGATACTAATGAACGACTCATCAGACACTAATGAACGAGTCATCAGACACTAATGAACGTGTCATCAGACACTAATGAACGTGTAATCAGATACTAATGAACGAGTCATCAGACACTAATGAACGTGACATCAGACACTAATGAACGAGTCAGACACTAATGAACGTGACATCAGTCACTAATGAACGAGTCATCAGACACTAATGAACGTGACATCAGATACTAATGAACGTGACATCAGACACTAATGAACGTGACATCAGATACTAATGAACGTGACATCAGACACTAATGAACTTGACATCAGATACTAATGAACGTGACATCAGATACTAATGAACGTGACATCAGACACTAATGAACGTGACATCAGATACTAATGAACGTGACATCAGACACTAATGAACGTGACATCAGATACTAATGAACGTGACATCAGATACTAATGAACGTGACATCAGACACTAATGAACGTGACATCAGACACTAATGAACGTGTCATCAGACACTAATGAACGAGTCATCAGACACTAATGAATGTGACATCAGACACTAATGAACGTGACATCAGACATTAATGAACGTGTCATCAGACACTAATGAACGTGACATCAGATACTAATGAACGAGTCATCAGACACTAATGAACGTGACATCAGACACTAATGAACGTGACATCAGACACTAATGAACGTGACATCAGATACTAATGAACGTGACATCAGACACTAATGAACATGACATCAGACACTAATGAACGAGTCATCAGACACTAATGAACGTGTAATCAGATACTAATGAACGACTCATCAGACACTAATGAACGAGTCATCAGACACTAATGAACGTGTCATCAGACACTAATGAACGTGACATCAGACACTAATGAACGAGTCATCAGACACTAATGAACGTGTCATCAGACACTAATGAACGTGTAATCAGATACTAATGAACGAGTCATCAGATACTAATGAACGAGTCATCAGACACTAATGAACGTGACATCAGACACTAATGAACGAGTCAGACACTAATGAATGAGTCATCAGACACTAATGAACGAGGCGTCACTAATGAACGAGTCAGATACTAATGAACGTGACATCAGATACTAATGAACGTGACATCAGACACTAATGAACGTGACATCAGATACTAATGAACGTGACATCAGATACTAATGAACGTGACATCAGATACTAATGAACGTGAGATCAGATACTAATGAACGTGACATCAGACACGAATGAACGTGACATCAGATATTAATGAACGAGTCATCAGATACTAATGAACGTGACATCAGACACTAATGAACATCACATCAGATACTAATGAACGAGTCATCAGATACTAATGAACGAGTCATCAGACACTAATGAATGAGTCATCAGATACTAATGAACGTGACATCAGATACTAATGAACGAGACATCAGATACTAATGAACGAGTCATCAGACACCAATGAACGTGACATCAGATACTAATGAACGTGACATCAGACACCAATGAACGAGTCTTCAGATACTAATGAACGAGTCATCAGATACTAATGAACGTGACTTCAGACATCAATGAACGAGTCATCAGACACTAATGAACGAGTCATCAGATACTAATGAACGTGACATCAGACACCAATGAACGTGACATCAGATACTAATGAACGAGTCATCAGACACCAATGAACGTGACATCAGATACTAATGAACGAGTCATCAGATACTAATGAACGTGACATCAGACACTAATGAACTTGACATCAGACACTAATGAACGAGTCATCAGATACTAATGAACGTGACATCAGATACTAATGAACGTGACATCAGACACCAATGAACGAGTCATCAGATACTAATGAACGTGAGATCAGATACTGATGAACGTGACATCAGATACTGATGAACGTGACATCAGACACTAATGAACGTGACATCAGATACTAATGAACGAGTCATCAGATACTAATGAACGTGACATCAGACACTAATGAACGAGTCATCAGATACTAATGAACGTGACATCAGATACTAATGAACGTGACATCAGACACCAATGAACGAGTCATCAGATAATAATGAACGAGTCATCAGACACTAATGAACGAGTCATCAGATACTAATGAACGTGACATCAGACACTAATGAACGTGACATCAGATGCTAATGAACGAGTCATCAGATGCAAATGAACGAGTCATCAGATACTAATGAACGTGACATCAGATACTAATGAACGTGACATCAGATGCTAATGAACGAGTCATCAGACACTAATGAACGTGACATCAGATACTAATGAACGTGTAATCAGACACTAATGAACGTGACATCAGATACTAATGAACGAGTCATCAGACACTAATGAACGTGACATCAGACACTAATGAACGTGACATCAGATACTAATGAATGTGTAATCAGACACTAATGAACGTGACATCAGATACTAATGAACGAGTCATCAGACACTAATGAACGTGCCATCAGATACTAATGAACGTGACATCAGACACTAATGAACGTGCCATCAGATACTAATGAACGTGAAATCAGACACTAATGAACGAGTCATCAGACACTAATGAACGAGTCATCAGACACTAATGAACGTGTAATCAGATACTAATGAACGACTCATCAGACACTAATGAACGAGTCATCAGACACTAATGAACGTGTCATCAGACACTAATGATCGTGTAATCAGATACTAATGAACGAGTCATCAGATACTAATGAACGAGTCATCAGACACTAATGAACGTGACATCAGACACTAATGAACGAGTCAGACACTAATGAACGTGACATCAGTCACTAATGAACGAGTCATCAGACACTAATGAATGAGTCATCAGACACTAATGAACGAGGCGTCACTAATGAACGAGTCAGATACTAATGAACGTGACATCAGATACTAATGAACGTGACATCAGACACTAATGAACGTGACATCAGATACTAATGAACGTGACATCAGATACTAATGAACGTGACATCAGACACTAATGAACGTGACATCAGACACTAATGAACGTGACATCAGATACTAATGAACGTGACATCAGACACTAATGAACGTGACATCAGATACTAATGAATGTGTCATCAGATACTAATGAACGAGTCATCAGACACTAATGAACATGACATCAGATACTAATGAACGTGACATCAGACACTAATGAACGTGTCATCAGACACTAATGAATGTGGCATCAGACACCAATGAACGACTCATCAGATACTAATGAACGAGTCATCAGACACTAATGAACGTGACATCAGATACTAATGAACGTGACATCAGACACTAATGAACGTGACATCAGATACTAATGAACGTGAGATCAGATACTAATGAACGTGACATCAGACACGAATGAACGTGACATCAGATACTAATGAACGAGTCATCAGATACTAATGAACGTGACATCAGACACTAATGAACGTCACATCAGATACTAATGAACGAGTCATCAGATACTAATGAACGAGTCATCAGACACTAATGAACGAGTCATCAGATACTAATGAACGTGACATCAGACACCAATGAACGTGACATCAGATACTAATGAACGAGTCATCAGACACCAATGAACGTGACATCAGATACTAATGAACGTGACATCAGACACCAATGAACGAGTCTTCAGATACTAATGAACGAGTCATCAGACACTAATGAACGTGACATCAGACACTAATGAACGAGTCATCAGACACTAATGAACGTGACATCAGACACCAATGAACGAGTCATCAGATACTAATGAACGTGACATCAGACACTAATGAACGAGTCATCAGATACTAATGAACGTGACATCAGATACGAATGAACGTGACATCAGACACTAATGAACGAGTCATCAGACACTAATGAACGTGACATCAGACACTGATGAACGTGACATCAGACACTGATGAACGTGACATCAGACACTAATGAATGTGACATCAGATACGAATGAACGTGTCATCAGACACTAATGAACGAGTCATCAGACACGAATGAACGAGTCATCAGATACTAATGAACGTGACTTCAGACACCAATGAACGAGTTATCAGATACGAATGAACGTGTCATCAGATAATAATGAACGAGTCATCAGACACTAATGAACGAGTCATCAGATACTAATGAACGTGACATCAGACACTAATGAACGTGACATCAGATGCTAATGAACGAGTCATCAGATGCAAATGAACGAGTCATCAGATACTAATGAACGTGACATCAGATACTAATGAACGTGACATCAGATGCTAATGAACGAGTCATCAGACACTAATGAACGTGACATCAGATACTAATGAACGAGTCATCAGACACTAATGAACGTGCCATCAGATACTAATGAACGTGACATCAGACACTAATGAACGTGCCATCAGATACTAATGAACGTGAAATCAGACACTAATGAACGAGTCATCAGACACTAATGAACGAGTCATCAGACACTAATGAACGTGTAATCAGATACTAATGAACGACTCATCAGACACTAATGAACGAGTCATCAGACACTAATGAACGTGTCATCAGACACTAATGATCGTGTAATCAGATACTAATGAACGAGTCATCAGATACTAATGAACGAGTCATCAGACACTAATGAACGTGACATCAGACACTAATGAACGAGTCAGACACTAATGAACGTGACATCAGTCACTAATGAACGAGTCATCAGACACTAATGAATGAGTCATCAGACACTAATGAACGAGGCGTCACTAATGAACGAGTCAGATACTAATGAACGTGACATCAGATACTAATGAACGTGACATCAGACACTAATGAACGTGACATCAGATACTAATGAACGTGACATCAGATACTAATGAACGTGACATCAGACACTAATGAACGTGACATCAGACACTAATGAACGTGACATCAGATACTAATGAACGTGACATCAGACACTAATGAACGTGACATCAGATACTAATGAATGTGTCATCAGATACTAATGAACGAGTCATCAGACACTAATGAACATGACATCAGATACTAATGAACGTGACATCAGACACTAATGAACGTGTCATCAGACACTAATGAATGTGGCATCAGACACCAATGAACGACTCATCAGATACTAATGAACGAGTCATCAGACACTAATGAACGTGACATCAGATACTAATGAACGTGACATCAGACACTAATGAACGTGACATCAGATACTAATGAACGTGAGATCAGATACTAATGAACGTGACATCAGACACGAATGAACGTGACATCAGATACTAATGAACGAGTCATCAGATACTAATGAACGTGACATCAGACACTAATGAACGTCACATCAGATACTAATGAACGAGTCATCAGATACTAATGAACGAGTCATCAGACACTAATGAACGAGTCATCAGATACTAATGAACGTGACATCAGACACCAATGAACGTGACATCAGATACTAATGAACGAGTCATCAGACACCAATGAACGTGACATCAGATACTAATGAACGTGACATCAGACACCAATGAACGAGTCTTCAGATACTAATGAACGAGTCATCAGACACTAATGAACGTGACATCAGACACTAATGAACGAGTCATCAGACACTAATGAACGTGACATCAGACACCAATGAACGAGTCATCAGATACTAATGAACGTGACATCAGACACTAATGAACGAGTCATCAGATACTAATGAACGTGACATCAGATACGAATGAACGTGACATCAGACACTAATGAACGAGTCATCAGACACTAATGAACGTGACATCAGACACTGATGAACGTGACATCAGACACTGATGAACGTGACATCAGACACTAATGAATGTGACATCAGATACGAATGAACGTGTCATCAGACACTAATGAACGAGTCATCAGACACGAATGAACGAGTCATCAGATACTAATGAACGTGACTTCAGACACCAATGAACGAGTTATCAGACACTAATGAACGAGTCATCAGATACTAATGAACGTGACATCAGACACCAATGAACGTGACATCAGATACTAATGAACGAGTCATCAGACACCAATGAACGTGACATCAGATACTAATGAACGTGACATCAGACACCAATGAACGAGTCTTCAGATACTAATGAACGAGTCATCAGACACTAATGAACGTGACATCAGACACTAATGAACGAGTCATCAGACACTAATGAACGTGACATCAGACACTGATGAACGTGACATCAGACACTAATGAATGTGACATCAGATACGAATGAACGTGTCATCAGACACTAATGAACGAGTCATCAGACAATAATGAACGTGACATCAGATACTAATGAACGTGACATCAGACACGAATGTACGTGACATCAGATACTAATGAACGAGTCATCAGATACTAATGAACGTGACATCAGACACTAATGAACTTGACATCAGACACTAATGAACGAGTCATCAGATACTAATGAACGTGACATCAGATACTAATGAACGTGACATCAGACACCAATGAACGAGTCATCAGATACTAATGAACGTGAGATCAGATACTGATGAACGTGACATCAGACACGAATGAACGTGACATCAGATACTAATGAACGAGTCATCAGACACTAATGAACGTGACATCAGACACTAATGAACGTGACATCAGATACTAATGAACGTGTAATCAGACACTAATGAACGTGACATCAGATACTAATGAACGAGTCATCAGACACTAATGAACGTGACATCAGACACTAATGAACGTGCCATCAGATACTAATGAACGTGACATCAGACACTAATGAACGTGCCATCAGATACTAATGAACGTGACATCAGACACTAATGAACATGACATCAGACACTAATGAACGAGTCATCAGACACTAATGAACGAGTCATCAGACACTAATGAACGTGTAATCAGATACTAATGAACGACTCATCAGACACTAATGAACGAGTCATCAGACACTAATGAACGTGTCATCAGACACTAATGAACGTGTAATCAGATACTAATGAACGAGTCATCAGATACTAATGAACGAGTCATCAGACACTAATGAACGTGACATCAGACACTAATGAACGAGTCAGACACTAATGAACGTGACATCAGTCACTAATGAACGAGTCATCAGACACTAATGAATGAGTCATCAGACACTAATGAACGAGGCGTCACTAATGAACGAGTCAGATGCTAATGAACGTGACATCAGATTCTAATGAACGTGACATCAGACACTAATGAACGTGACATCAGATACTAATGAACGTGACATCAGACACTAATGAACTTGACATCAGACACTAATGAACGTGACATCAGATACTAATGAACGTGACATCAGACACTAATGAACGTGACATCAGACACTAATGAACGTGACATCAGATACTAATGAACGTGACATCAGACACTAATGAACGTGACATCAGATACTAATGAATGTGTCATCAGATACTAATGAACGTGACATCAGATACTAATGAACGTGACATCAGACACTAATGAATGTGACATCAGACACTAATGAACGTGTCATCAGACACTAATGAACGTGTCATCAGACACTAATGAACGAGTCATCAGACACTAATGAATGTGACATCAGACACTAATGAACGTGACATCAGACATTAATGAACGTGTCATCAGACACTAATGAACGTGACATCAGATACTAATGAACGAGTCATCAGACACTAATGAACGAGTCATCAGATACTAATGAACGTGACATCAGACACTAATGAACGAGTCATCAGATACTAATGAACGTGACATCAGATACGAATGAACGTGACATCAGACACTAATGAACGAGTCATCAGACACTAATGAACGTGACATCAGACACTGATGAACGTGACATCAGACACGAATGAACGAGTCATCAGACACTAATGAACGAGTCATCAGACACGATTGAACGAGTCATCAGATACTAATGAACGTGACTTCAGACACCAATGAACGAGTTATCAGACACTAATGAACGAGTCATCAGATACTAATGAACGTGACATCAGACACCAATGAATGTGACATCAGACACTAATGAACGTGTCATCAGATACTAATGAACGTGTCATCAGACACTAATGAACGAGTCATCAGACACTAATGAATGTGACATCAGACACTAATGAACGTGACATCAGACATTAATGAACGTGTCATCAGACACTAATGAACGTGACATCAGATACTAATGAACGAGTCATCAGACACTAATGAACGAGTCATCAGATACTAATGAACGTGACATCAGACACTAATGAACGAGTCATCAGATACTAATGAACGTGACATCAGATACGAATGAACGTGACATCAGACACTAATGAACGAGTCATCAGACACTAATGAACGTGACATCAGACACTGATGAACGTGACATCAGACACGAATGAACGAGTCATCAGACACTAATGAACGAGTCATCAGACACGATTGAACGAGTCATCAGATACTAATGAACGTGACTTCAGACACCAATGAACGAGTTATCAGACACTAATGAACGAGTCATCAGATACTAATGAACGTGACATCAGACACCAATGAACGTGACATCAGACACTAATGAACGTGACATCAGATACTAATGAACGTGTAATCAGACACTAATGAACGTGACATCAGATACTAATGAACGAGTCATCAGACACTAATGAACGTGACATCAGACACTAATGAACGTGCCATCAGATACTAATGAACGTGACATCAGACACTAATGAACGTGCCATCAGATACTAATGAACGTGACATCAGACACTAATGAACATGACATCAGACACTAATGAACGAGTCATCAGACACTAATGAACGAGTCATCAGACACTAATGAACGTGTAATCAGATACTAATGAACGACTCATCAGACACTAATGAACGAGTCATCAGACACTAATGAACGTGTCATCAGACACTAATGAACGTGTCATCAGACACTAATGAACGTGTAATCAGATACTAATGAACGAGTCATCAGACACTAATGAACGTGACATCAGACACTAATGAACGAGTCAGACACTAATGAACGTGACATCAGTCACTAATGAACGAGTCATCAGACACTAATGAACGTGACATCAGATACTAATGAACGTGACATCAGATACTAATGAACGTGACATCAGACACTAATGAACGTGACATCAGATACTAATGAACGTGACATCAGACACTAATGAACTTGACATCAGATACTAATGAACGTGACATCAGATACTAATGAACGTGACATCAGACACTAATGAACGTGACATCAGACACTAATGAACGTGACATCAGATACTAATGAACGTGACATCAGACACTAATGAACGTGACATCAGATACTAATGAACGTGACATCAGATACTAATGAACGTGACATCAGACACTAATGAACGTGACATCAGACACTAATGAACGTGTCATCAGACACTAATGAACGAGTCATCAGACACTAATGAATGTGACATCAGACACTAATGAACGTGACATCAGACATTAATGAACGTGTCATCAGACACTAATGAACGTGACATCAGATACTAATGAACGAGTCATCAGACACTAATGAACGTGACATCAGACACTAATGAACGTGACATCAGACACTAATGAACGTGACATCAGACACTAATGAACGTGACATCAGACACTAATGAACGTGACATCAGATACTCATGAACGTGTCATCAGACACTAATGAAGGTGACATCAGACACTAATGAACGAGTCATCAGATACTAATGAACGAGTCATCAGACACTAATGAACGTGTCATCAGATACTAATGAACGAGTCATCAGACACTAATGAACGAGTCATCAGATACTAATAAACGAGTCATCAGATACTAATGAACGAGTCATCAGACACTAATGAACGAGTCATCAGATACTAATGAACGAGTCATGAGATACTAATGAACATGACATCAGATACTAATGAACGTGTTATCAGACACTAATGAACTTGACATCAGATACTAATGAACGTGTCATCAGACACTAATGAACGACTCATCAGATTCTAATTAACGAGTCATCAGATATCAAACTGGAGTTATCTATAATGTAGCAGCTGAATCTACAGCCATCTAAGGAACAAGATAAAAGATCAGCCAGTGTGCATTAGGGATGCCTCTCAGCATATCTGGCTCTCTCTCTCTCTCTGGCCTGTTCCGATCTCTCTCTCTCTGGCCTGCTCCTATGCCTCTTTCTCTTTCACTCTCGGTCTTTCTCCGGCCTGTTCCCATCTCTCTCTCTCCGTTCTTCTCTCTCTCCGTCTTTCTCCGGTCTGCTCCTATCTCTCTCTCTCTCTCTCTGTCCCTCTCTCTCTCTCGGTCTTTCTCCGGCCTGCTCCTATCTCTCTCTCTCTGTTCCTCTCTCTCTCGGTCTTTCTCAGGTCTGTTCCTATCTCTCTCTCTTTCTGTTCCTCTCTCTCTCGGTCTTTCTCCGGCCTGCTCCTATCTCTCTCTCTCTCTCTGTTCCTCTCTCTCTCTCGGTCTTTCTCCGACCTGCTCCTATCTCTCTCTCTCTCTCTCTCTGTTCCTCTCTCTCTCTCGGTCTTTCTCCGACCTGCTCCTATCTCTCTCTCTCTCTCTCTCTGTTCCTCTCTCTCTCTCGGTCTTTCTCCGACCTGCTCCTATCTCTCTCTCTCTGTTCCTCTCTCTGGAGTTTGGTCTCCAGCCCGTCTCTCACTTCATACAGACTGAGAAACCTCGTATGTTCCTCATTTGGCTTGGCAATTGTTGATCAGTTCCTGGAAGATAAACATTTCTGGGTGTAGCTTCCATTAGTTCGTCAGATCCCAATCACCAAGAAACAGGTCCTGTGGTCTGAATTTTACAAATCTGTCCCCACTCACCGCAGCTGTGTTCCATTCCCAACACCCTCTGCACTCCTGCCCATAGTCTGCAACCACACTCTGCCCGCTGGCTCAGAATGGGATCACACGCAACATCACAAGCATGCTCTACACTCAGCAGCTAGTTTAAACAAGATAAATAAAAGTTGCCATTTGAGATTGAGAGTGCAAAGATCAGACTGGTATTTTTGTGTCAACTATTTGTCCTCATTACACCTTGACCACGTTACTAGGTCATCGCCATTGCACCCCAGTGATGGCTCTCCTGGGCCTGGGGAGCATGAGGAGGGTAACAATAAACTTAATGGACTAACTACCAAAAGATCTCACCTTTCCAGCTCCTGCTCCATGCTCTGCTTGCTCTCGAATGGAGTGAAGCTGCTCATGTCTACATAACCATCATTTTCACAGGCTGAAGAGAAAGCTCTGCTGGGATCTTCAAAGAATTCGGTGAAGGTCCCTGAACGACCACTCCTTCTGGGCGGGATTTGTATATTTTCATAGTCAGAGCTGACGGCTGGAATGTTCTCATAATCAGAAGAGTCTGTGTTGGGGAAGGAAATGGATCTGGGTTTGGTTAAAGGAAGTGATGTGTAAGAATGCCGAGACCTGTCCTCGAAGGACTCAACCCTGGACACACTTCTGCTGAAGGGTTTTGGCGTTCCTTTTCTCTTGCCATCCTTGTAAAATAAGAAGGTGGACGAAGAATCTGATATGTGCACCTTTCCAGAGCGAGTCTTTAACTGTGGCGAGTTACCCAAACTTCTCCGGTCAAAATCCAGGGCCCTTGCTGTATCCGAGGGAGTCCTGCACACATTTACCTCAACCGCAATCTTATTTTCAATCTTCTTCTTGAGTGACAGTTTAATTGGTAAAAAGCGCTTAAAAGATGACTTTTTCTTTGTGCTTGGCTTTAAGTATTTCTCAGGAGATTCATTCTCTACCGAGAGTGATGGTGAACTTTTGGTTATGGGTTTTTTGGTGATGCTGGCCAGTTGAAATGGAGGGGGAATGTCCACTACTGATGATGGAGTGGAAGCACCAGAAGATGGGAGATGATTCTCTTTTGATAAACTGTCTAATGATGCAACTACACACGGCAGGGAGAGATTATCTTCCTTATTCTTCATTCTGCTGTCTTCTAAAAGTGACCCCTCTGTTTCTCTGTAAACAGGAACGGGCAGATCTCTGCCTGCTACAGAATATGAACGGGGATAGAAAGTGTAATGCTTGTGGTTTGCAGGAAACATCCTTGTGTTTTCAGACACTTCACCTTCCATTTTCACTGGGTCGTGATCTCCTGCAGCTTTTCCACCAGGTTCTTGAAGTAGAGATTCTGGGACAGCCTCTTCTGGGACAGTCTCAGGTACTTTTGCACTAAGAGACCGTGTTCTTGTTCTGGTATTTTTCCAGTCTGCAGTCACAGCTTTATCAGCTTCTGCCTTACCACCCAATTCATCCACTGGTCCCAAATCATCACTTGCAAAGTACAAACTTGGCAATCCAGCTATTTTACCCGAGTGTCCAGCTTCTTGCTCCATTAGTGGCCCATATTCAGCTCCTGCAGAACACCCTGGAGCACAGTTAGAGATGACAGGACTATCCTCTACTGCAATATTTTCATTACAGATACCCATGCGGTCTTGCCTCTCATCAAACTCTTCTTGTTCTTCAGTTATAGAAATACATACCAACTCCACGGGTTCATCATTTGGACCAAATTCCTCCTTTTCTTCATGGACACCAATGTCCAACAATACTGCACACGTGTCCTGTTCACCACATCCGCAATTTCCTTCAAAAGTTGACATCTTTGATGATCTTGTTAACTTTCCTTCAACAAGCCCGCCTGGCTCTTCAGGTGCAGGAACATGTGGTGATTGTGTTTCGCCCATGAGCCCGTCCCCAACCCGTTCCAGTTCACCCTCCAGTCCCTCGGGTTCACCCTCCAGTCCCCCCGGTCCACCCTCCAGTCCCTCGGGTTCACCCTCCAGTCCCCCCGGTCCACCCTCCAGTCCCCCCGGTTCACCCTCCAGTCCCTCCGGTTCACCCTCCAGTCCCCCCGGTTCACCCTCCAGTCCCCCCTCCAGTCCCTCGGGTTCACGCTCCAGTCCCTCCGGTTCATCCTCCAGTCCCTCGAGTTCACCCTCCAGTCCCTCCGGTTCATCCTCCAGTCCCTCGGGTTCACCCTCCAGTCCCCCCGGTCCACCCTCCAGTCCCTCGGGTTCACCCTCCAGTCCCCCCGGTCCACCCTCCAGTCCCTCGGGTTCACCCTCCAGTCCCTCCGGTTCATCCTCCAGTCCCTCGGGTTCACCCTCCAGTCCCTCCGGTTCACCCTCCAGTCCATCGGGTTCACCCTCCAGTCCCTCGGGTTCACCCTCCAGTCCCTCCGGTTCATCCTCCAGTCCCTCGGGTTCACCCTCCAGTCCCTCCGGTTCATCCTCCAGTCCCTCCGGTTCACCCTCCAGTCCCTCGGGTTCACCCTCCAGTCCCTCGGGTTCACCCTCCAGTCCCTCGGGTTCACCCTCCAGTCCCTCCGGTTCACCCTCCAGTCCCTCCGGTTCACCCTCCAGTCCATCGGGTTCACCCTCCAGTCCCCCCGGTCCACCCTCCAGTCCCTCGGGTTCATCCTCCAGTCCCTCCGGTTCATCCTCCAGTCCCTCGGGTTCACCCTCCAGTCCCTCCGGTTCATCCTCCAGTCCCTCGGGTTCACCCTCCAGTCCCCCCGGTTCACCCTCCAGTCCCTCGGGTTCATCCTCCAGTCCCTCCGGTTCATCCTCCAGTCCCTCGGGTTCACCCTCCAGTCCCTCCGGTTCATCCTCCAGTCCATTGGGTTCACCCTCCAGTCCCTCCGGTTCATCCTCCAGTCCCTCCTGTTCACCCTCCAGTCCCCCCGGTTCACCCTCCAGTCCCTCGGGTTCACCCTCCAGTCCCCCCGGTCCACCCTCCAGTCCCCCCGGTCCCCCCTCCAGTCCCTCCGGTTCACCCTCCAGTCCCTCCTGTTCACCCTCCAGTCCCCCCGGTTCACCCTCCAGTCCCCCCGGTCCCCCCTCCAGTCCCTCCGGTTCACCCTCCAGTCCCTCGGGTTCACCCTCCAGTCCCCCCGGTCCACCCTCCAGTCCCCCCGGTCCCCCCTCCAGTCCCTCCGGTTCACCCTCCAGTCCCTCCTGTTCACCCTCCAGTCCCCCCGGTTCACCCTCCAGTCCCTCCGGTTCATCCTCCAGTCCCTCGGGTTCACCCTCCAGTCCCTCCTGTTCATCCTCCAGTCCCTCGGGTTCATCCTCCAGTCCCTCGGGTTCACCCTCCAGTCCCTCCGGTTCACCCTCCAGTCCCTCCTGTTCACCCTCCAGTCCCCCCGGTTCACCCTCCAGTCCCTCCGGTTCACCCTCCAGTCCCTCCAGTTCATCCTCCAGTCCCTCGGGTTCACCCTCCAGTCCCTCCTGTTCATCCTCCAGTCCCTCGGGTTCATCCTCCAGTCCCTCGGGTTCACCCTCCAGTCCCCCGGGTTCACCCTCCAGTCCCTCCTGTTCACCCTCCAGTCCCTCGGGTTCACCCTCCAGTCCCTCGGGTTCACCCTCCAGTCCCTCGGGTTCACCCTCCAGTCCCTCGGGTTCACCCTCCAGTCCCTCGGGTTCACCCTCCAGTCCCCCCGGTTCACCCTCCAGTCCCCCCGGTCCACCCTCCAGTCCCTCCGGTTCACCCTCCAGTCCCTCCTGTTCATCCTCCAGTCCCTCGGGTTCACCCTCCAGTCCCTCGGGTTCACCCTCCAGTCCCTCCTGTTCACCCTCCAGTCCCTCGGGTTCACCCTCCAGTCCCTCCTGTTCACCCTCCAGTCCCTCGGGTTCATCCTCCAGTCCCCCCGGTCCACCCTCCAGTCCCTCCTGTTCATCCTCCAGTCCCTCCTGTTCACCCTCCAGTCCCTCGGGTTCACCCTCCAGTCCCTCCTGTTCACCCTCCAGTCCCTCCTGTTCACCCTCGGGTTCACCCTCCAGTCCCTCCTGTTCACCCTCCAGTCCCTCCTGTTCACCCTCCAGTCCCTCGGGTTCACCCTCCAGTCCCTCCTGTTCACCCTCCAGTCCCTCGGGTTCACCCTCCAGTCCCTCGGGTTCACCCTCCAGTCCCCCCGGTCCCCCCTCCAGTCCCTCGGGTTCACCCTCCAGTCCCCCCGGTTCCTCAGACATAGTGACACATAATGAGTTTGTTAGCTCCACATGTAATTCATTGTTGGGTTCACATGTGTACCTGTCTGCTGCTTCTACAAGAACTTCTTCATAAAACCCATTTTTCTCTTCTGTAATACTTAAGGTTTCATCATCATTATGATGTGCTGCAGGAAACTTTGATTCAGGCGTTTCTTGCAAAAGGCATTCATCCCAAGCAGCATCATTAAGACGAATACCATCATCAGCTTCATCGCAGACTACAACCACTGCAAATGCCTCACTTTCGAAGCACTGCAAGTCCAACTCATCTGCATCACTGCATAAACCATAAGTATCTGGATTTGATAGCCCACTGTCTTCTGACTGCACAAACCCATCATCCTCCTGTGGAACTATTCGTTGGCTGCTATCAAGCATCGGAGTCCCATTTTCTCGGCACTTTGCAGTCTCACCTTCTCCCAGAGTGTTACTCTCATCATCTTCACCAGCTGGGGTAAAATCTATTTCTGCATAGGTTGCCGAACTTTCAGTCTCATCCAATGCATCGGAAATTGCAAGATCTTCAACTTCCAGAACTAACAACTGATCAGCTACTGACACTTTCCCATTGGAGCTCCTGTTTAAATTGTTCTTGTGTAAAGTCAGCTTTACGTCAGCTGTTGGCACTTTATTGGGCAAGTTTGGTTTTGGGGCAATTGGTGGCTTCGGGCCCTTAGAAGCAGAAGATACATAAGGAAGCCCACCTGGCTTTGGTATCTGGGAAGGAATCACCTTTTGAACATCCACTGCTGGCAGCCGATCCTGGAGCTTGGGCTTTGGTGCCAAGGGTGGTTTCTTAAATTCTAGAATAAGAAAAACAGAAATTAGCCATTACACCAGTGCAAATACGAGTAGTTCCCAACCCTCCAGTCTGTGATTACACAACTCCCAGGCTGAAGCTCAGCACAACATACAGCAAGAACTAAATGCCATCAACTTCTGGAACCTCTGCAATTACTTTTAGTGGTAAAATATGATGAAAATAAAGACGTGGGCTGAATTAACGAGGGAGCAGAGTACAGGTAATTGAGAGTGCAGGATTAGTGGAGCGAATAGTGTGCAGGCCGGGAACAGAACTGGAGTGATGCAGGAAAGAGTGCAGGCCGGGAACAGGACTGGAGTGGTGCAGGATAGAGTACAGGCCGGGATCACGACTGGAGTGGTGCAGGATAGAGTACAGGCCGGGATCAGGACTGGATTAGTGCAGGATAGAGTACAGTCCGGGAACAGGACAGGATTAGTGCAAGATAGAGTACAGGCAGTGAACAGGACTGGATTAGTGCAGGATAGTGTACAGGCCGGGAACAGAACTGGATTGGTGCAGCATGGAGTAAAGGCCGGGAACAGGACTGGAGTGGTGCAGGATAGATTACAGGTCGGGAACAGGACTGGATTAGTGCAGGATAGACTACAGGCCGGGACCAGGACTGGAGTGGTGCAGGATAGAGTACAGGCCAGTGACAGGACTGGATTAGTGCAGGATAGAACACAGGCCGGGACCACGACTGGAGTGGTGCAGGATAGAGTACAGGCCGGGAACAGGACTGGATTAGTGCAGGATAGAGTACAGTCCGGGAACAGGATTGGATTAGTGCAGGATAGAGTACAGGCCGGGAACAGGACTGGATTAGTGCAGGATAGAGTACAGGCCGGGAACAGGACTGGATTAGTGCAGGATAGTGTGCAGGCCGGGAACAGGACTGGATTAATGCAGGATAGAGTACAGGCCGGGAACAGGACTGGATTAGTGCAGGATAGAGTACAGGCCGGGAACAGGACTGGAGTGGTGCAGGATAGAGTACAGGCCGGGAACAGGACTGGATTAGTGCAGGATAGAGTACAGGCCGGGAACAGCACTGGATTAGTGCAGGATAGAGTACAGGCCGGGAACAGGACTGGATTAGTGCAGGAAAGAGTACAGTCCGGGAATAGGACTGGATTAGTGCAGGATAGAGTACAGGCCGGGAACAGGACTGGATTAGTGCAGGATAGAGTAGAGGCCAGGTACAGGACTGGATTAGTGCAGTATAGAGTACAGGCCGGGAACAGGACTGGATTAGTGCAGGATAGTGTGCAGGCCGGGAACAGGACTGGATTAATGTAGGATAGAGTACAGGCCGGGAACAGGACTGGATTAGTGCAGGATAGAGTACAGGCCGGGAACAGGACTGGAGTAGTGCAGGATAGAGTACAGGCCGGGAACAGGACTGGATTAGTGCAGGATAGAGTACAGGCCGGGAACAGCACTGGATTAGTGCAGGATAGAGTACAGGCCGGGAACAGGACTGGATTAGTGCAGGATAGAATACAGGCCTGGAACAGGACTGCATTAGTGCAGGATATAGTACAGGCCGGGAACAGGACTGCATTAGTGCAGGATAGAGTACAGGCCGGGAACAGGACTGGATTAGTGCAGGATAGAGTACAGGCCGGGAACAGGACTGGAGTGGTGCAGGATAGAGTACAGGCCAGGAACAGGACTGGATTAGTGCTGGATAGAGTACAGGCCGGGAACAGGACTGGATTAGTGCAGCATACAGTACAGGCCGGGAACAGGACTGGATTAGTGCAGGATAGTGTACAGGCCGGGAACAAGCCTGAATTAGAGCAGGATAGAATACAGGGTGGGAACAGGACTGGATTAGTGCAGGATAGAGTACAGGCCGGGAACAGGACTGGATTAGTGCAGGATAGAGTACAGGCCAGGAACAGGACTGGATTAGTGCAGGATAGAGTACAGGCCGGGAACAGGACTGGATTAGTGCAGGATAGAGTACAGGCCGGGGACAGGACTGGAGTGGTGCAGGATAGAGAACAGGCCGGGAACAGGACTGGATTAGTGCAGGATAGAGTACAGGCCAGGAACAGGACTGGATTAGTGCCGGATAGAGTACAGGCCGGGAACAGGACTGGATTAGTGCAGGATAGAGTACAGACCAGGAACAGGACTGGATTAGTGCAGGATAGAGTACAGGCCGGGAACAGGACTGGATTAGTGCCGGATGGAGTACAGGCCGGCAACAGGACTGGATTAGTGCAGCATGCAGTACAGGCCGGGAACAGGACCGGATTAGTGCAGGAAGGAATACAGGCCGGGAACAGGACTGGATTAGTGCAGGATGGAGTACAGGCCGGGAATAGGACTGCATTAGTGCAGGACGGAGTACAGGCCGGGAACAGGGCTGGATTAGAGCAGGATAGAACACAGGCCGGGACCACGACTGGAGTGGTGCAGGATAGAGTACAGGCCGGGAACAAGACTGGATTAGTGCAGGAATGGAGTACTGGCCAGGAACAGGACTGGATTAGTGCAGGATAGAGTACAGGCCGGGAACAGGACTGGATTAGTGCAGGATAGAGTACAGGCCGGGAACAGGACTGGATTAGTGCAGGATAGAGTACAGGCAGGGAACAGTACTGGATTAGTGCAGGATAGAGTACAGGCCAGGAACAGGACTGGAGTGGTGCAGGATGGAGTACAGGCCGGGAACAGGACTGCATTAGTACAGGATAGAGTACAGGCCGGGAACAGGACTGGAGCGGTGCAGGATAGAGTACAGGCCGGGAACAGGACTGAATTACATAGAACATAGAACAGTACAGCACAGTACAGGCCCTTCGGCCCTCGATGTTGTGCCGAGCATTGTCCGAGACCAAGATCAAGCTATCACACTCCCTATCACTCTGGTGTGCTCCATGTGCTTATCCAATAACCGCTTGAAAGTTCCTAAAGTGTCCGACTCCACTATCACAGCAGGCAGTCCATTCCACACCCCAACCACTCTCTGAGTGAAGAATCTACCTCGGACATCCCTTCTATATCTCCCCCCATGCACCTTATAGTTATGCCCCCTTGTAACAGCTGCCTCTACCCGAGGAAATAGTCTCTGAACATCCACTCTATCTATCCCCCTCATCATCTTATAAACCTCTATTAAGTCGTCTCTCATCCTCCTCCGCTCTAAAGAGAAAAGCCCCAACTCCCTCAATCTTTCCTCATAAGACCTCCCCCCCAAACCAGGCAGCATCCTGGTAAATCTCCTTTGCACTCTTTCCAATGCTTCCACGTCCTTCCTATAGTGAGGTGACCAGAACTGCACACAATATTCCAAATGTGGTCTCACCAAGGTCCTGTACAGTTGCAGCATAACCTCATGGTTCTTAAACTCAAACCCTCTGTTAATAAACGCCAACACACCATAGGCCTTCTTTACTGCTCTATCCACTTGAGTGGCAACCTTCAGAGATCTGTGGATATGAACCCCCAGATCCCTCTGCTCCTCCACGTTCCTCAGAACCCTGCCGTTGACCCTGTAATCCTTATTCAAATTTGCCCTACCAAAATGAATCACCTCGCACTTATCAGGGTTAAATTCCATCTGCCATTTTTCGGTCCAGCTCTGCATCCTATCAATGTCTCTTTGCAGCCTACAACTGCCCTCCACCTCATCCACTACTCCACCAATCTTGGTGTCATCAGCAAATTTACTGATCCACCCTTCAGTCCCCTGCTCCAAGTCATTGATAAAAATCACAAACAGCAGAGAACCTAGCACCGACCCCTGTGGCACACCGCTGGTAACTGGTCTCCAGTCCGAAAATGTTCCATCCACCACCACCCTCTGCCTTCTATGAGATAGCCAGTTACTTATCCAATCGGCCAAATTTCCCTCTATCCCACAACTCCTTACTTTCTTCATGAGACGACCATGGGGAACCTTATCAAACGCCTTACTAAAATCCATGTATACGACATCAACTGCTCTACCTTCATCTACACACTTAGTTACCTCCTCAAAGAATTCAATCAAATTTGTTAGGCAAGACTTACCTTTCACGAATCCGTGTTGACTATCCCTGATTAAGTTGCCCCTTTCCAAATGGTCATAAATCCTATCCCTCAGGACCTTTTCCATTATCTTACCAACCACCGAGGTAAGACTAACCGGCCTATAATTACCAGGGTCATTCCTATTTCCTTTCTTGAAGAGAGGAACAACATTCACCACTCACCAGTCCTCTGGCACCATCCCCGTGGACAGTGAGGACCCAAAGATCAAAGCCAGAGGCTCTGCAATCTCCTCCCTTGCCTCCCAAAGAATCCTAGGATATATCCCATCTGGCCCAGGGGACTTATCGACCCTCAGGTTCTTCAAAATTGCTAAAACATCTTCCCTCAGAACATCTACCACCTCCAGCCTATCCACCTTTATCACACTCTCATCCTCAAGAACATGGCCCCTCTCCTCGGTGAACACTGACGAAAAGTATTCATTCATCACCTCTCCTATCTCTTCTGACTCCATGCACAAGTTCCCACTACTGTCCTTGACCGGCCCTACCCTCACCCTGGTCATTCTTTTATTTCTCACATAAGAGTAAAAAGCCTTGGGGTTTTTCTTGATCCGACCCGCCAAGGACTTCTCATGCCCCCTCCTAGCTCTCCTAAGCTCATTTTTTAGCTCATTCCTTGCTACCTTGTACCCCTCAATCGACCCAACTGAACCTTGTTTTCTCATCCTTACATACGCTTCCTTTTTCCTCTTGACTAGACATTCAACCTCTTTTGTGAACCATGGTTCTCTTACTCGGCCATTTCCTCCCTGCCTGACAGGGACATACCTATCAAGGACACGCAGTAATTGCTCCATGAAAAAGCTCCACTTTTCGTTTGTGCCTTTCCCTGATAGTTTCTGTTCCCATCTTATGCTCCCTAATTCTTGCCTAATCGCATCATAATTACCCCTCCCCCAATTATAAACCCTGCCCTGCGTATGGCCCTATCCCTCTCCATTGCAATAGTGAAAGTTACCGAATTGTGGTCACTATCTCCAAAGTGCTCTCCCACATACAAATCAAACACTTGGCCTGGTTCATTACCCAGTACCAAATCCAACGTGGCCCCACCTCTTGTCGGCCTATCCACATATTGTGTCAGGAAACCCTCCTGCACACACTGTGCAAAAACTATCCCATCCGAACTGTTTGACCTATAAAGGTTCCAATCAATATTTGGAAAGTTGAAGTCACCCATGACAACTACTCTGTGACCTCCACACCTATTCATAATCTGCTTTGCAATTTCTTCCTCCACATCTTTATTACTATTTGGGGGCCTGTAGAAAACTCCTAACAACGTGACCGCTCCTTTCCTATTTCTAACTTCAGCCCATATTACCTCAGACGGCAGATCCCCCTCGAACTGCCTTTCTGCCGCTGTTAAACTATCCTTGATTAACAATGCTACTCCTCCACCTTTCTTACCAACTTCCCTACTCTTACTGAAACATCTATACCCCGGAACTTCCAACAACCATTCCTGTCCCTGTTCTAACCATGTCTCCGTAATGGCCACCACATCGTAGTCCCAAGTACCAATCCACGCTCCAAGTTCTCCTACCTTATTCCGGATGCTCCTTGCATTGAAGTAGACACACTTCAAGCCATCTTCCTGTCTGCCGGTACATTCCTAGTGCAGGATAGAGTACAGGCCGGGAACAGGACTGGATTAGTGCAGGATAGAGTACACGCTGGGGACAGGACTGGATTAGTGCAGGATAGAACACAGGCCGGGACCACGACTGGAGTGGTGCAGGATAGAGTACAGGCCGGGAACAGGAGTGGATTAGTGCAGGATAGAGTACAGGCCGCGAACAGGATTGGATTAGTGCAGGATAGAGTACAGGCCGGGAACAGGACTGGATTAGTGCAGGATAGAGTACAGGCCGGGAACAGGACTGGAGTGGTGCAGGATAGAGTACAGGCCAGGAACAGCACAGGATTAGTGCAGGATAGAGTACAGGCCGGGACCAGGACTGGAGTGGTGCAGGACAGAGTACAGGCCGGGACCAGGACTGGATTAGTGCAGGATAGAATACAGGCCGGGACCAGGACTGGAATGGTACAGGATAGAGTACAGGCCGGGAACAGGACTGGATTCGTGCAGGATAGCGTACAGGCTGGGAACAGGACCAGATTAGTGCAGGATACTGTGCAGGCCGGGAACAGGACTGAATTAGTGCGGGATAGAGTACAGGCCGGGAACAGGACTGGATTAGTGCAGGATGGAGTACAGACCGGGAACAGGACTGGATTGGTGCAGGATAGAGTACAGGCCGAGAACAGGACTGGATTAGTGCAGGATAGAGTACAGGCCGGGAACAGGACTGGATTAGTGCAGGATAGAGTACAGGTTGGGAACAGGACTGGATTAGTGCCAGATAGAGTACAGGCCGGGAACAGGACTGGATTAGTGCAGAATGCAGTACAGGCCGGGAGCAGGACTGGATTAGTGCAGGACAGTGTACAGGCTGGGAACAGGACCGGATTCGTGCAGGATAGAGTACAGGCCGGGAACAGGACTGGATTAGTGCAGGATAGAATACAGGCCGGGAACAGGACTGGATTTGTGCAGGATAAAATACAGGGCGGGAACAGGACTGGATTTGTGCAGGATAGAGTACAGGCCGGGAACAGGACTGGATTAGTGCAGGATAGAGTACAGGCCGGGAACAGGACTGGATTAGTGCAGGATACTGTGCAGGCCGGGAAGAGGACTGGATTAGTGCAGAATGCAGTACAGGCCGGGAACAGGACTGGATTAGTGCAGGACAGTGTACAGGCCGGGTACAGGATCGGATTAGTGCAGGATAGAGTACAGGCCGGGAACAGGACTGGATTAGTGCAGGATAGAGTACAGGCCAGGAACAGGACTGGATTAGTGCAGGATAGAGTACAGGCCGGGAACAGGACTGGATTAGTGCAGGATAGTGTACAGGCCGGGAACAGGACTGTATTAGTGAAGGATAGAGTACAGGCCCGGAAGAGGACTGGATTAGTGCAGGATAGAGTACAGGCCGGGACCAGGACTGGAGTGGTGCAGGACAGAGGACAGGCCGGGACCAGGACTGGATTAGTGCAGGATAGAATACAGGCCGGGACCAGGACTGGAATGGTACAGGATAGAGTACAGGCCGGTAACAGGACTGGATTAGTGCAGGATAGAGTACAGGCCAGGAACAGTTTCAGGAGAGAGAGAGAGAGCGAGCGAGTGACGGGGAGAGAAAGAGCGAGCGAGCGACGGGGAGAGAGAGAGAGAGAGAGAGAGAGCGATGGAGAGATAGAGAGAGAGAGCGAGCGAGCGACGGGGAGAGAGAGAGAGAGCGAGCGTCGCCGAGAGAGTGAGAGAGCGACGGAGAGAGAGAGAGAGAGCGAACGACGGGGAGAGAGAGAGAGAGCGAACGACGGGGAGAGAGAGAGAGAGCGACGGGGAGAGAGAGAGAGCGAGCGAGCGTCGCCGAGAGAGAGAGAGAGAGAGCGACGGGGAGAGAGAGAGGGAGCGAGCGGAGAGAGAGAGAGAGAGCGAGCGGAGAGAGAGAGAGCGAGCGAGCAACGGGGAGAGAGAGAGCGACGGGGAGAGAGAGAGCGAGCGAGCGTCGCCGAGAGAGAGAGAGAGCGACGGAGAGAGAGCGAGCGACGGGGAGAGAGAGAGCGCGAGCGAGCGACGGGGAGAGAGAGCAAGCGAACGACGGGGAGAGAGAGAGCGAGCGAACGACGGGGAGGGAGAGAGCGATCGAGCGACGCCGAGAGAGAGAGAGAGCGCGAGCGAGCGATGGGGAAGGAGAGAGAGAGAGAGCGAACGACGGGGAGAGAGAGAGCGATCGAGCGACGCCGATAGAGAGAGAGAGCGACGGGGAGAGAGAGAGAAAGAGAGCGAGCGACGGGGAGGGAGAGAGAGAGAGCGCGACAGGGAGAGAGAGAGCGAAGCGAGCGACGGGGAGAGAGAGAGAGAGAGAGAGAGAGAGAGAGAGAGAGAGCGAGCGACGGGGAGAGAGAGAGAGAGACCGACCGAGAGAGAGAGAGAGAGACCGACCGAGAGAGAGAGAGAGAGACCGACCGAGAGAGAGAGACCGACCGAGAGAGAGACCGACCGAGAGAGAGAGAGACACCGAGAGAGAGAGAGAGACACCGAGAGAGAGAAAGACCAACCGAGAGAGAGAGACTGAGTGAGAGAGAGAGAGAGACCGACCGAGAGAGAGAGAGACCGACCGAGAGAGAGAGAGACCGACCGAGAGAGAGAGAGACCGACCGAGAGAGAGAGAGACCGACCGAGAGAGAGAGAGACCGACCGAGAGAGAGAGAGACCGATCGAGAGAGAGAGAGACCGACCGAGAGAGAGAGAGACCGACCGAGAGAGAGACCGACCGAGAGAGAGAGAGACCGACCGAGAGAGAGAGAGACCGACCGAGAGAGAGAGAGAGACCGACCGAGAGAGAGAGAGAGAGACCGAGAGAGACCGACCGAGAGAGAGAGAGAGACCGACCGAAGAGAGAGAGACCGACCGAGAGAGAGAGAGAGAGAGAGAGAGAGAGAGAGAGAGCGACCGAGAGGGAGAGAGAGACCGACTGAGAGAGACCGACCGAGAGAGAGAGAGACAGACCGAGTGGGAGAGAGACCGACCGATAGAGAGAGACCGACCGAGAGAGAGAGACCGACCGAGAGAGAGACCGACCAAGAGAGAGAGAGAGACCGACCGAGAGAGAGACCGAGAGAGAGAGACCGACCGAGAGAGAGAGAGAGAGACCGACCGAGAGAGAGAGAGACAGACCGACCGAGAGAGAGACAGACCGACCGAGAGAGAGACCGACCGAGAGAGAGAGAGACAGACCGACTGAGAGAGACCGACCGAGAGAGAGAGAGACCGACCGAGAGAGAGAGAGACCGGCCGAGAGAAAGAGACCCCGGCCGAGAGAAAGAGAGACCGGCCGAGAGAAAAAGAGAGACAGACCGACTGACAGAGAGAGAGACCGAGAGAGAGAGAGAGAGACCAACCGAGAGAGAGAGAGAGACCAACCGAGAGAGAGAGAGAGACCAACCGAGAGAGAGAGAGAGAGAGAGAGAGAGACCGACCGAGAGAGAGAGAGAGACCGACCGAAGAGAGAGACCGACCGAGAGGGAGAGAGAGACCGACTGGGAACAGGACTGGATTAGTGCAGGATAGAGTACAGGCCGGGACCAGGACAGGATTGGTGCAGGATAGAGTACAGGCCGGGACCAGGACTGGAGTGGTGCAGGATAGAGTACAGGCCGGAAACAGGACTGGATTAGTGCAGGATAGAACACAGGCCGGGACCACGACTGGAGTGGTGCAGGATAGATTACAGGCCGGGAACAAGACTGCATTAGTGCAGGATAGAGTACAGGCCAGGAACAGGACTGGATTAGTGCAGGATAGAGTACAAGCCGGGAACAGTACTGGATTAGTGCACGATAGTGTACAGGCCGGGAACAGGACAGGATTAGTGCAGGATAGAGTACAGGCCGGGAACAGGACTGGATTAGTGCAGGATAGAGTACAGCCCGGGACCAGGACTGGAGTGGTGCAGGATAGAGTACAGACCGGGACCAGGACTGGAGTGGTGCAGGATAGAGTACAGGCCAGGAACAGGACTGGATGAGTGTAGGATAGAGTACAGGCCAGGAACAGGACTGGATTGGTGCTGGATGGAGTACAGGCCAGGAACAGGACTGGATTAGTGCAGGATAGAGTACAGGCCGGGACCAGGACTGGATTACTGCAGGATAGAGTACAGGCCGGGACCAGGACTGGAGTGGTGCAGGAGAGAGAATAGGCCGGGAACAGGACTGGATTAGTGCAGGATAGAGTACAGGCCGGGAAGAGGACTGGATTCGTGCTGGATAGAGTACAGGCCGGGAACAGGACTGGATTCGTGCAGGATAGAGTACAGGCCGGGAACAGGACTGGATTAGTGCAGGACAGAGTACAGGCCGGTAACAGGACTGGATTAGTGCAGGGTAGAGTACAGGCCGTTAACAGGACTGGATTAGTGCAGGATAGAGTGCAGGCTGGGAACAGGACTGGATTAGTGCCGGATAGAGTACAGGCCGGGAACAGGACTGGATTAGTGCAGCATTCAGTACTGGCCGGGAACAGGACTGGTTTAGTGCAGGACAGTGTACAGGCTGGGAACAGGACCGGATTAGTGCAGAATAGAGTACAGGCCGGGAACAGGACTGGATTAGTGCAGGATAGAGTACAGGCTGGGAACAGGACTGGATTAGTGCAGGATAGAGTACAGGCCAGGAACAGGACTGGATTAGTGCAGGATAGAGTACAAGCCGGGAACAGGACTGGATTAGTGCAGGATAGTGTACAGGCCGGGAACAGGACTGGATTAGTGCAGGATAGAGTACAGGCTGGGAACAGGACTGGATTAGTGCCGGATAGAGTACAGGCCGGGAACAGGACTGGATTAGTGCAGCATTCAGTACTGGCCGGGAACAGGACTGGTTTAGTGCAGGGCAGTGTACAGGCCGGGAACAGGACTGGATTAGTGCAGGATAGAGTACAGGCTGGCAACAGGACTGGATTAGTGCAGGATAGAACACAGGCCGGGACCACGACTGGAGTGGTGCAGGATAGAGTACAGGCCGGGAACAAGACTGCATTAGTGCAGGATAGAGTACAGGCCAGGAACAGGACTGGATTAGTGCAGGATAGAGTACAAGCCGGGAACAGGACTGGATTAGTGCAGGATAGTGTACAGGCCGCGAACGGGACTGGATTAGTGGAGGATAGAGTACAGGCCGGGAACAGGACTGGATTAGTGCAGGATAGAGTACAGGCCAGGAACAGGACTGGATTAGTGCAGGACAGAGTACAGGCCGGGAACAGGACTGGATTAGTGCAGGATATGGTACAGGCCGGGAACAGGACAGGATTAGTGCAGGATAGAGTACAGGCCGGGAACAGGACTGGATTAGTGCAGGATAGAGTACAGCCCGGGACCAGGACTGGAGTGGTGCAGGATAGAGTACAGCCCGGGACCAGGACTGGAGTGGTGCAGGATAGAGTACAGGCCGGGAACAGGACTGGATTAGTGTAGGATAGAGTACAGGCCAGGAACAGGACTGGATTAGTGCCGGATAGAGTACAGGCCGGGAACAGGACTGGAATAGTGCAGGATAGAGTACAGGCCGGGAAAAGGACGGGATTAGTGCAGGATAGAGTACAGGCCGTGGAGAAGACTGGATTAGTGCAGGATAGAGTACAAGCCGGGAACAGGACTGGATTAGTGCAGGATAGAGTACAGGCCGGGACCAGGACCGGAGTGGTGCAGGACAGAGTACAGGCCGGGACCAGGACTGGATTAGTGTAGGATAGAATACAGGCCGGGACCAGGACTGGAATGGTACAGGATAGAGTACAGGCTGGGAACAGGACTGGATTAGTGCAGGATAGAGTACAGGCCGGGAACAGGACTGGATTAGTGCAGGATAGAGTACAGGCCGGGAACAGGACTGGATTAGTGCCGGATAGAGTACAAGCCGGGAACAGGACTGGATTAGTGCAGCATTTAGTACAGGCCGGCAACAGGACTGGATTAGTGCAGCATTCAGTACAGGCCGGGAACAGGACTGGATTAGTGCAGGATAGTGTACAGGACGGGAACAAGCCTAAATTAGAGCAGGATAGAATACAGGGCGGGAACAGAACTGGATTAGTGCAGGATAGAGTACAGACCGGGAACAGGACTGGATTAGTGTAGGATAGAGTACAGGCCAGGAACAGGACTGGATTAGTGCCGGATAGAGTACAGGCCGGGAACAGGACTGGATTAGTGCAGGATAGAGTACAGGCCAGGAAAAGGACGGGATTAGTGCAGGATAGCGTACAGGGCGGGAACAGGACTGGATTAGTGCAGGATAGAGTACAGGCCGGTAACAGGAACGGATTAATGCAGGACAGTGTACAGGTCGGGAACAGGACCGGATTAGTGCAGGATAGAGTACAGGCCGGGAACAGGACTGGATTAGTGCAGGATAGAGTACAGGCCGGGGAGAAGACTGGATTAGTGCAGGATAGAGTACAGGCAGGGAACGGGACTGGATTAGTGCAGGATAGAGTACAGGCCGGGGAGAGGACTGGATTAGTGCAGGATAGAACACAGGCCGGGACCACGACTGGAGTGGTGCAGGATAGATTACAGGCCGGGAACAAGACTGCATTAGTGCAGGATAGAGTACAGGCCAGGAACAGGACTGGATTAGTGCAGGATAGAGTACAAGCCGGGAACAGTACTGGATTAGTGCACGATAGTGTACAGGCCGGGAACAGGACAGGATTAGTGCAGGATAGAGTACAGGCCGGGAACAGGACTGGATTAGTGCAGGATAGAGTACAGCCCGGGACCAGGACTGGAGTGGTGCAGGATAGAGTACAGACCGGGACCAGGACTGGAGTGGTGCAGGATAGAGTACAGGCCAGGAACAGGACTGGATGAGTGTAGGATAGAGTACAGGCCAGGAACAGGACTGGATTGGTGCTGGATGGAGTACAGGCCAGGAACAGGACTGGATTAGTGCAGGATAGAGTACAGGCCGGGACCAGGACTGGATTACTGCAGGATAGAGTACAGGCCGGGACCAGGACTGGAGTGGTGCAGGAGAGAGAATAGGCCGGGAACAGGACTGGATTAGTGCAGGATAGAGTACAGGCCGGGAAGAGGACTGGATTCGTGCTGGATAGAGTACAGGCCGGGAACAGGACTGGATTCGTGCAGGATAGAGTACAGGCCGGGAACAGGACTGGATTAGTGCAGGACAGAGTACAGGCCGGTAACAGGACTGGATTAGTGCAGGGTAGAGTACAGGCCGTTAACAGGACTGGATTAGTGCAGGATAGAGTGCAGGCTGGGAACAGGACTGGATTAGTGCCGGATAGAGTACAGGCCGGGAACAGGACTGGATTAGTGCAGCATTCAGTACTGGCCGGGAACAGGACTGGTTTAGTGCAGGACAGTGTACAGGCTGGGAACAGGACCGGATTAGTGCAGAATAGAGTACAGGCCGGGAACAGGACTGGATTAGTGCAGGATAGAGTACAGGCTGGGAACAGGACTGGATTAGTGCAGGATAGAGTACAGGCCAGGAACAGGACTGGATTAGTGCAGGATAGAGTACAAGCCGGGAACAGGACTGGATTAGTGCAGGATAGTGTACAGGCCGGGAACAGGACTGGATTAGTGCAGGATAGAGTACAGGCTGGGAACAGGACTGGATTAGTGCCGGATAGAGTACAGGCCGGGAACAGGACTGGATTAGTGCAGCATTCAGTACTGGCCGGGAACAGGACTGGTTTAGTGCAGGGCAGTGTACAGGCCGGGAACAGGACTGGATTAGTGCAGGATAGAGTACAGGCTGGCAACAGGACTGGATTAGTGCAGGATAGAACACAGGCCGGGACCACGACTGGAGTGGTGCAGGATAGAGTACAGGCCGGGAACAAGACTGCATTAGTGCAGGATAGAGTACAGGCCAGGAACAGGACTGGATTAGTGCAGGATAGAGTACAAGCCGGGAACAGGACTGGATTAGTGCAGGATAGTGTACAGGCCGCGAACGGGACTGGATTAGTGGAGGATAGAGTACAGGCCGGGAACAGGACTGGATTAGTGCAGGATAGAGTACAGGCCAGGAACAGGACTGGATTAGTGCAGGACAGAGTACAGGCCGGGAACAGGACTGGATTAGTGCAGGATATGGTACAGGCCGGGAACAGGACAGGATTAGTGCAGGATAGAGTACAGGCCGGGAACAGGACTGGATTAGTGCAGGATAGAGTACAGCCCGGGACCAGGACTGGAGTGGTGCAGGATAGAGTACAGCCCGGGACCAGGACTGGAGTGGTGCAGGATAGAGTACAGGCCGGGAACAGGACTGGATTAGTGTAGGATAGAGTACAGGCCAGGAACAGGACTGGATTAGTGCCGGATAGAGTACAGGCCGGGAACAGGACTGGAATAGTGCAGGATAGAGTACAGGCCGGGAAAAGGACGGGATTAGTGCAGGATAGAGTACAGGCCGTGGAGAAGACTGGATTAGTGCAGGATAGAGTACAAGCCGGGAACAGGACTGGATTAGTGCAGGATAGTGTACAGGCCGGGAACAGGACTGGATTAGTGCAGGATAGAGTACAGGCCAGGTACAGCACTGGATTAGTGCAGGATAGAGTACAGGCCGGGACCAGGACCGGAGTGGTGCAGGACAGAGTACAGGCCGGGACCAGGACTGGATTAGTGTAGGATAGAATACAGGCCGGGACCAGGACTGGAATGGTACAGGATAGAGTACAGGCTGGGAACAGGACTGGATTAGTGCAGGATAGAGTACAGGCCGGGAACAGGACTGGATTAGTGCAGGATAGAGTACAGGCCGGGAACAGGACTGGATTAGTGCCGGATAGAGTACAAGCCGGGAACAGGACTGGATTAGTGCAGCATTTAGTACAGGCCGGCAACAGGACTGGATTAGTGCAGCATTCAGTACAGGCCGGGAACAGGACTGGATTAGTGCAGGATAGTGTACAGGACGGGAACAAGCCTAAATTAGAGCAGGATAGAATACAGGGCGGGAACAGAACTGGATTAGTGCAGGATAGAGTACAGACCGGGAACAGGACTGGATTAGTGTAGGATAGAGTACAGGCCAGGAACAGGACTGGATTAGTGCCGGATAGAGTACAGGCCGGGAACAGGACTGGATTAGTGCAGGATAGAGTACAGGCCAGGAAAAGGACGGGATTAGTGCAGGATAGCGTACAGGGCGGGAACAGGACTGGATTAGTGCAGGATAGAGTACAGGCCGGGAACAGGAACGGATTAATGCAGGACAGTGTACAGGTCGGGAACAGGACCGGATTAGTGCAGGATAGAGTACAGGCCGGGAACAGGACTGGATTAGTGCAGGATAGAGTACAGGCCGGGGAGAAGACTGGATTAGTGCAGGATAGAGTACAGGCAGGGAACGGGACTGGATTAGTGCAGGATAGAGTACAGGCCGGGGAGAGGACTGGATTAGTGCAGGATAGATTACAGGCCGGGAACAGGACTAGATTACTGCAGGATAGAGTAGAGGCCGGGAACAGGACTGGATTAGTGCAGGATAGAGTACAGGCCGGGAACAGGACTGGATTAGTGCAGGATAGAGTACAGGCCGGGACCAGGACTGGAGTGGTGCAGGATTGAGAATAGGCCGGGAACAGGACTGGATTAGTGCAGGATAGAGTACAGGCCGGGAACAGGACTGGATTCGTGCAGGATAGAGCACAGGCCGGGAACAGGACTGGATTCGTGCAGGATAGAGTACAGGCCGGGAACAGGACTGGATTAGTGCAGGATAGAGTACAGGCCGGTAACAGGACTGGATTAGTGCAGGATAGAGTACAGGCCGGTAACAGGACTGGATTAGTGCAGGATAGAGTACAGGCCGGGAACAGGACTGGATTAGTGCAGGATCGAGTACAGTCCGGGACCAGGACTGGAGTGGTGCAGCATTCAGTACTGGCCGGGAACAGGACTGGTTTAGTGCAGGACAGTGTACAGGCTGGGAACAGGACCGGATTAGTGCAGAATAGAGTACAGGCCGGGAACAAGACTGGATTAGTGCAGGATAGAGTACAGGCCGGGAACAGGACTGGATTAGTGCAGGAAAGAGTACAGGCCGGGAACAGGACTGGATTAGTGCAGGATAGAGTACAGACCGGGAACAGGACTGGATTGGTGCAGGATAGAGTACAGGCCGGGAACAGGACTGGATTAGTGCAGGATAGAGTACAGGCCGGGAACAGGACTGGATTAGTGCAGGATAGAGTACAGGCCAGGAACAGGACTGGATTAGTGCAGGATAGAGTACAGAACGGGAACAGGACTGGATTGGTGCAGGATAGAGTACAGGCCGGGAACAGGACTGGATTAGTGCAGGATAGAGTACAGGCCGGGAACAGGACTGGATTAGTGCAGGATAGAGTACAGGCTGGGAACAGGACTGGATTAGTGCAGGATAGAGTACAGGCCGGGACCAGGACTGGAGTGGTGCAGGATTGAGAATAGGCCGGGAACAGGACTGGATTAGTGCAGGATCGAGCACAGGCCGGGAACAGGACTGGATTCGTGCAGGATAGAGTACAGGCCGGGAACAGGACTGGATTAGTGCAGGATAGAGTAAAGGCCGGTAACAGGACTGGATTAGTGCAGGATAGAGTACAGGCCGGTAACAGGACTGGATTAGTGCAGGATAGAGTCCAGGCTGGGAACAGGACTGGATTAGTGCCGGATAGAGTACAGGCCGGGAACAGGACTGGATTAGTGCAGCATTCAGTACTGGCCGGGAACAGGACTGGTTTAGTGCAGGGCAGTGTACAGGCTGGGAACAGGACCGGATTAGTGCAGAATAGAGTACAGGCCGGGAACAGGACTGGATTAGTGCAGGATAGAGTACAGGCTGGCAACAGGACTGGATTAGTGCAGGATAGAACACAGGCCGGGACCACGACTGGAGTGGTGCAGGATAGAGTACAGGCCGGGAACAAGACTGCATTAGTGCAGGATAGAGTACAGGCCAGGAACAGGACTGGATTAGTGCAGGATAGAGTACAAGCCGGGAACAGGACTGGATTAGTGCAGGATAGTGTACAGGCCGCGAACGGGACTGGATTAGTGCAGGATAGAGTACAGGCCGGGAACAGGACTGGATTAGTGCAGGATAGAGTACAGGCCAGGAACAGGACTGGATTAGTGCAGGACAGAGTACAGGCCGGGAACAGGACTGGATTAGTGCAGGATATGGTACAGGCCGGGAACAGGACAGGATTAGTGCAGGATAGAGTACAGGCCGGGAACAGGACTGGATTAGTGCAGGATAGAGTACAGCCCGGGACCAGGACTGGAGTGGTGCAGGATAGAGTACAGCCCGGGACCAGGACTGGAGTGGTGCAGGATAGAGTACAGGCTGGGAACAGGACTGGATTAGTGTAGGATAGAGTACAGGCCAGGAACAGGACTGGATTAGTGCCGGATAGAGTACAGGCCGGGAACAGGACTGGAATAGTGCAGGATAGAGTACAGGCCGGGAAAAGGACGGGATTAGTGCAGGATAGAGTACAGGCCGTGGAGAAGACTGGATTAGTGCAGGATAGAGTACAAGCCGGGAACAGGACTGGATTAGTGCAGGATAGTGTACAGGCCGGGAACAGGACTGGATTAGTGCAGGATAGAGTACAGGCCGGGAACAGGACTGGATTAGTGCAGGATAGAGTACAGGCCAGGTACAGCACTGGATTAGTGCAGGATAGAGTACAGGCCGGGACCAGGACCGGAGTGGTGCAGGACAGAGTACAGGCCGGGACCAGGACTGGATTAGTGCAGGATAGAATACAGGCCGGGACCAGGACTGGAATGGTACAGGATAGAGTACAGGCTGGGAACAGGACTGGATTAGTGCAGGATAGAGTACAGGCCGGGAACAGGACTGGATTAGTGCAGGATAGAGTACAGGCCGGGAACAGGACTGGATTAGTGCAGGATAGAGTACAGGCCGGGAACAGGACTGGATTAGTGCCGGATAGAGTACAAGCCGGGAACAGGACTGGATTAGTGCAGCATTTAGTACAGGCTGGCAACAGGACTGGATTAGTGCAGCATTCAGTACAGGCCGGGAACAGGACTGGATTAGTGCAGGATAGTGTACAGGACGGGAACAAGCCTAAATTAGAGCAGGATAGAATACAGGGCGGGAACAGAACTGGATTAGTGCAGGATAGAGTACAGACCGGGAACAGGACTGGATTAGTGTAGGATAGAGTACAGGCCAGGAACAGGACTGGATTAGTGCCGGATAGAGTACAGGCCGGGAACAGGACTGGATTAGTGCAGGATAGAGTACAGGCCAGGAAAAGGACGGGATTAGTGCAGGATAGCGTACAGGCCGGGAACAGGACTGGATTAGTGCAGGACAGAGTACAGGCCGGGAACAGGAACGGATTAATGCAGGACAGTGTACAGGTCGGGAACAGGACCGGATTAGTGCAGGATAGAGTACAGGCCGGGAACAGGACTGGATTAGTGCAGGATAGAGTACAGGCCGGGGAGAAGACTGGATTAGTGCAGGATAGAGTACAGGCAGGGAACGGGACTGGATTAGTGCAGGATAGAGTACAGGCCGGGGAGAGGACTGGATTAGTGCAGGATAGATTACAGGCCGGGAACAGGACTAGATTACTGCAGGATAGAGTAGAGGCCGGGAACAGGACTGGATTAGTGCAGGATAGAGTACAGGCCGGGAACAGGACTGGATTAGTGCAGGATAGAGTACAGGCCGGGACCAGGACTGGAGTGGTGCAGGATTGAGAATAGGCCGGGAACAGGACTGGATTAGTGCAGGATAGAGTACAGGCCGGGAACAGGACTGGATTAGTGCAGGATAGAGTACAGGCCGGGACCAGGACTGGAGTGGTGCAGGATTGAGAACAGGCCGGGAACAGGACTGGATTAGTGCAGGATAGAGTACAGGCCGGGAACAGGACTGGATTCGTGCAGGATAGAGCACAGGCCGGGAACAGGACTGGATTCGTGCAGGATAGAGCACAGGCCGGGAACAGGACTGGATTAGTGCAGGATAGAGTACAGGCCGGTAACAGGACTGGATTAGTGCAGGATAGAGTACAGGCCGGTAACAGGACTGGATTAGTGCAGGATAGAGTACAGGCCGGTAACAGGACTGGATTAGTGCAGGATAGAGTACAGGCCGGGAACAGGACTGGATTAGTGCAGGATAGAGTACAGTCCGGGACCAGGACTGGAGTGGTGCAGCATTCAGTACTGGCCGGGAACAGGACTGGTTTAGTGCAGGACAGTGTACAGGCTGGGAACAGGACCGGATTAGTGCAGAATAGAGTACAGGCCGGGAACAGGACTGGATTAGTGCAGGATAGAGTACAGGCTGGCAACAGGACTGGATTAGTGCAGGATAGAGTACAGGCCGGGAACAAGACTGGATTAGTGCAGGATAGAGTACAGGCCGGGACCAGGACTGGATTAGTGCAGGACAGTGTACAGGCTGGGAACAGGACCGGATTAGTGCAGAATAGAGTACAGGCCGGGAACAGGACTGGATTAGTGCAGGATAGAGTACAGGCTGGCAACAGGACTGGATTAGTGCAGGATAGAGTACAGGCCGGGAACAAGACTGGATTAGTGCAGGATAGAGTACAGGCCGGGAACAGGACTGGATTAGTGCAGGATAGAGTACAGGCCGGGACCAGGACTGGAGTGGTGCAGGATAGAGTACAGGCCAGGAACAGCACAGGATTAGTGCAGGATAGAGTACAGGCCGGGACCAGGGCTGGAGTGGTGCAGGGCAGAGTACAGGCCGGGACCAGGACTGGATTAGTGCAGGATAGAATACAGGCCGGGACCAGGACTGGAATGGTACAGGAAAGAGTACAGGCCGGGAACAGGACTGGATTCGTGCAGGATAGCGTACAGGCCGGGAACAGGACTGGATTAGTGCAGGATAGAGTACAGACCGGGAACAGGACTGGATTGGTGCAGGATAGAGTACAGGCCGGGAACAGGACTGGATTAGTGCAGGATAGAGTACAGGCCAGGAACAGGACTGGATTAGTGCAGGATAGAGTACAGAACGGGAACAGGACTAGATTACTGCAGGATAGAGTAGAGGCCGGGAACAGGACTGGATTAGTGCAGGATAGAGTACAGGCCGGGAACAGGACTGGATTAGTGCAGGATAGAGTACAGGCCGGGACCAGGACTGGAGTGGTGCAGGATTGAGAATAGGCCGGGAACAGGACTGGATTAGTGCAGGATAGAGTACAGGCCGGGAACAGGACTGGATTAGTGCAGGATAGAGTACAGGCCGGGACCAGGACTGGAGTGGTGCAGGATTGAGAACAGGCCGGGAACAGGACTGGATTAGTGCAGGATAGAGTACAGGCCGGGAACAGGACTGGATTCGTGCAGGATAGAGCACAGGCCGGGAACAGGACTGGATTCGTGCAGGATAGAGCACAGGCCGGGAACAGGACTGGATTAGTGCAGGATAGAGTACAGGCCGGTAACAGGACTGGATTAGTGCAGGATAGAGTACAGGCCGGTAACAGGACTGGATTAGTGCAGGATAGAGTACAGGCCGGGAACAGGACTGGATTAGTGCAGGATAGAGTACAGTCCGGGACCAGGACTGGAGTGGTGCAGCATTCAGTACTGGCCGGGAACAGGACTGGTTTAGTGCAGGACAGTGTACAGGCTGGGAACAGGACCGGATTAGTGCAGAATAGAGTACAGGCCGGGAACAGGACTGGATTAGTGCAGGATAGAGTACAGGCTGGCAACAGGACTGGATTAGTGCAGGATAGAGTACAGGCCGGGAACAAGACTGGATTAGTGCAGGATAGAGTACAGGCCGGGACCAGGACTGGATTAGTGCAGGACAGTGTACAGGCTGGGAACAGGACCGGATTAGTGCAGAATAGAGTACAGGCCGGGAACAGGACTGGATTAGTGCAGGATAGAGTACAGGCTGGCAACAGGACTGGATTAGTGCAGGATAGAGTACAGGCCGGGAACAAGACTGGATTAGTGCAGGATAGAGTACAGGCCGGGAACAGGACTGGATTAGTGCAGGATAGAGTACAGGCCGGGACCAGGACTGGAGTGGTGCAGGATAGAGTACAGGCCAGGAACAGCACAGGATTAGTGCAGGATAGAGTACAGGCCGGGACCAGGGCTGGAGTGGTGCAGGGCAGAGTACAGGCCGGGACCAGGACTGGATTAGTGCAGGATAGAATACAGGCCGGGACCAGGACTGGAATGGTACAGGAAAGAGTACAGGCCGGGAACAGGACTGGATTCGTGCAGGATAGCGTACAGGCCGGGAACAGGACTGGATTAGTGCAGGATAGAGTACAGACCGGGAACAGGACTGGATTGGTGCAGGATAGAGTACAGGCCGGGAACAGGACTGGATTAGTGCAGGATAGAGTACAGGCCGGGAACAGGACTGGATTAGTGCAGGATAGAGTACAGGCCAGGAACAGGACTGGATTAGTGCAGGATAGAGTACAGAACGGGAACAGGACTGGATTGGTGCAGGATAGAGTACAGGCCGGGAACAGCACTGGATTAGTGCAGGATAGAGTACAGGCCGGGAACAGGACTGGATTAGTGCAGGATAGAGTACAGGTTGGGAACAGGACTGGATTCGTGGCAGATAGAGTTCAGGCCGGGAACAGGACTGGATTAGTGCAGAATGCAGTACAGGCCGGGAGCAGGACTGGATTAGTGCAGGACAGTGTACAGGCCGGGAACAGGACCGGATTAGTGCAGGATAGAGTACAGGCCGGGAACAGGACTGGATTAGTGCAGGATAGAATACAGGCCGGGAACAGGTCTGGATTTGTGCAGGATAAAATACAGGGCGGGAACAGGACTGGATTTGTGCAGGATAGAGTACAGGCAGGGAACAGGACTGGATTTGTGCAGGATAGAGTACAGGCCGGGAACAGGACTGGATTAGTGCAGGATAGAGTACAGGCCGGGAACAGGACTGGATTAGTGCAGGCTACTGTGCAGGCCGGGAAGAGGACTGGATTAGTGCAGAATGCAGTACAGGCCGGGAACAGGACTGGATTAGTGCAGGACAGTGTACAGGCCGGGTACAGGATCGGATTAGTGCAGGATAGAGTACAGGCCGGGAACAGGATCGGATTAGTGCAGGATAGAGTACAGGCCAGGAACAGGACTGGATTTGTGCAGGATAGAGTACAAGCCGGGAACAGGACTGGATTAGTGCAGGATAGTGTACAGGCCAGGAACAGGACTGTATTAGTGAAGGATAGAGTACAGGCCCGGAAGAGGACTGGATTAGTGCAGTATAGAGTACAGGCCGGGACCAGGACTGGAGTGGTGCAGGATAGAGTACAGGCCAGGAACAGCACTGGATTAGTGCAGGATAGAGTACAGGCCGGGACCAGGACTGGAGTGGTGCAGGACAGAGTACAGGCCGGGACCAGGACTGGATTAGTGCAGGATAGAATACAGGCCGGGACCAGGACTGGAATGGTACAGGATAGAGTACAGGCCGGTAACAGGACTGGATTAGTGCAGGATAGAGTACAGGCCAGGAACAGTTTCAGGAGAGAGAGAGAGAGAGCGAGCGAGCGACGGGGAGAGAAAGAGCGAGCGAGCGACGGGGAGAGAGAGAGAGAGAGAGAGAGCGATGGAGAGAGAGAGAGAGAGCGAACGACGTGGAGAGAGAGAGAGCGAACAACGGGGAGAGAGAGAGAGAGCGAACGACGGGGAGAGAGAGAGAGCGCGACGGGGAGAGAGAGAGAGAGCGCGACGGGGAGAGAGAGAGCGAGCGAGCGTCGCCGAGAGAGAGAGAGAGAGCGACGGGGAGAGAGAGAGCGAGCGAGCGTCGCCGAGAGAGAGAGAGAGAGCGAAGGAGAGAGAGAGAGCGAGCGAGCGACGGGGAGAGAGAGCGCGACGGGGAGAGAGAGAGAGACCGACCGAGAGAGAGAGAGAGACCGACCGAGAGAGAGAGAGAGAGAGAGACCGACCGAGAGAGAGAGAGACCGACCGAGAGAGAGAGAGACCGACCGAGAGAGAGAGAGAGACCGACCGAGAGAGAGAGAGAGACACCGAGAGAGAGAGAGAAACCGACCGAGAGAGAGAGAGAGACCGACCGAGAGAGAGAGAGAGACCGACCGAGAGAGAGAGAGACCGACCGAGAGAGAGAGAGACCGACCGAGAGAGAGAGACCGACCGAGAGAGAGAGAGACCGACCGAGAGAGAGAGAGACCGACCGAGAGAGAGAGAGACCGACCGAGAGAGAGACGAGAGAGACGACCGAGAGAGAGAGAGACCGACCGAGAGAGAGAGAGACCGACCGAGAGGAGAGAGAGACCGACCGAGAGAGACCGACCGAGAGAGAGAGAGAGACCAACCGAGAGAGAGAGAGAGACGAGAGAGAGAGAGAGACCGGCCGAGAGAGAGAGAGAGACAGACCGAGAGAGACCAACCGAGAGAGAGAGAGAGACAGACCGAGAGAGAGAGAGAGAGACCAACCGAGAGAGAGAGACCGACCGAGAGAGAGAGAGACAGACCGAAGAGAGAGAGACCAACCGAAGAGAGAGAGACCGACCGAGAGAGAGAGAGAGAGAGAGAGAGAGCGACCGAGAGGGAGAGAGAGACCGACTGAGAGAGAGAGAGAGAGAGCGAGACCGACCGAGAGAGAGAGAGAGAGCGACCGAGGAGAGAGAGAGAGAGAGCGACCGAGAGAGAGAGAGAGAGCCAGACCGAGAGAGAGAGAGAGAGAGCGAGTGGAAGAGAGAGCCGACGATAGAGAGAGAGACCGACCGAGAGAGAGAGAGACCGACCGAGAGAGAGACCGAGAGAGAGACCGAGAGAGAGACCGAGAGAGAGAGACCGACCGACAGAGAGAGAGACAGACCGACCGACAGAGAGAGAGAGAGACCAACCGAGAGAGAGAGACCGACCGAGAGAGAGAGAGACAGACCGACCGAGAGAGAGAGAGACCGGCCGAGAGAAAGAGACCCCGGCCGAGAGAAAGAGAGACCGGCCGAGAGAAAGAGAGAGACAGACCGACTGACAGAGAGAGAGAGACCGAGAGAGAGAGAGAGAGAGACCGAGAGAGAGAGAGAGACCAACCGAGAGAGAGAGAGAGACCGACCGAAGAGAGAGAGACCGACCGAGAGAGAGAGAGAGAGAGAGAGAGACCGACCGAGAGGGAGAGAGACCGACTGGGAACAGGACTGGATTAGTGCAGGATAGAGTACAGGCCGGGAACAGGACAGGATTGGTGCAGGATAGAGTACAGGCCAGGAACAGGACTGGATTAGTGCAGGATAGAGTACAGGCCGGGACCAGGACTGGAGTGGTGCAGGATAGAGTACAGGCCGGGAACAGGACTGGATTAGTGCAGGATAGAACACAGGCCGGGACCACGACTGGAGTGGTGCAGGATAGATTACAGGCCGGGAACAAGACTGCATTAGTGCAGGATAGAGTACAGGCCAGGAACAGGACTGGATTAGTGCAGGATAGAGTACAAGCCGGGAACAGTACTGGATTAGTGCAGGATAGTGTACAGGCCGGGAACAGGACTGGATTAGTGCAGGATAGAGTACAGGCCGGGAACAGGACTGGATTAGTGCAGGATAGAGTACAGGCCAGGAACAGGACTGGATTAGTGCAGGACAGAGTACAGGCCGGGAACAGGACTGGATTAGTGCAGGATATAGTACAGGCCGGGAACAGGACAGGATTAGTGCAGGATAGAGTACAGGCCGGGAACAGGACTGGATTAGTGCAGGATAGAGTACAGCCCGGGACCAGGACTGGAGTGGTGCAGGATAGAGTACAGACCGGGACCAGGACTGGAGTGTTGCGGGATAGAGTACAGGCCAGGAACAGGACTGGATTAGTGTAGGATAGAGTACAGGCCAGGAACAGGACTGGATTAGTGCCAGATAGAGTACAGGCCGGGAACAGGACTGGAATAGTGCAGGATAGAGTACAGGCCGGGAAAAGGACGGGATTAGTGCAGGATAGAGTACAGGCCGTGGAGATGACTGGATTAGTGCAGGATAGAGTACAGGCAGGGAACGGGACTGGATTAGTGCAGGATAGAGTACAGGCCGGGGAGAGGACTGGATTAGTGCAGGATAGAGTACAGGCCGGGAACAGGACTAGATTAGTGCAGGATAGAGTACAGGCCGGGAACAGGACTGGATTAGTGCAGGATAGAGTACAGGCCGGGAACAGGACTGGATTGGTGCAGGATAGAGTACAGGCCGGGAACAGGAGTGGATTAGTGCCAGATAGAGTACAGGCCGGGAACAGGACTGGATTAGTGCAGAATGCAGTACAGGCCGGGAGCAGGACTGGATTAGTGCAGGACAGTGTACAGGCCGGGAACAGGACCGGATTAGTGCAGGATAGAGTACAGGCCGGGAACAGGACTGGATTAGTGCAGGATAGAATACAGGCCGGGAACAGGACTGGATTTGTGCAGGATAAAATACAGGCCGGGAACAGGACTGGATTAGTGCAGGATAGAGTACAGGCCAGGAACAGGACTGGATTAGTGCAGGACAGAGTACAGGCCGGGAACAGGACTGGATTAGTGCAGGATATAGTACAGGCCGGGAACAGGACAGGATTAGTGCAGGATAGAGTACAGGCCGGGAACAGGACTGGATTAGTGCAGGATAGAGTACAGCCCGGGACCAGGACTGGAGTGGTGCAGGATAGAGTACAGACCGGGACCAGGACTGGAGTGGTGCAGGATAGAGTACAGGCCAGGAACAGGACTGGATTAGTGTAGGATAGAGTACAGGCCAGGAACAGGACTGGATTAGTGCCGGATAGAGTACAGGCCGGGAACAGGACTGGAATAGTGCAGGATAGAGTACAGGCCGGGAAAAGGACGGGATTAGTGCAGGATAGAGTACAGGCCGTGGAGATGACTGGATTAGTGCAGGATAGAGTACAGGCAGGGAACGGGACTGGATTAGTGCAGGATAGAGTACAGGCCGGGGAGAGGACTGGATTAGTGCAGGATAGAGTACAGGCCGGGAACAGGACTAGATTAGTGCAGGATAGAGTACAGGCCGGGAACAGGACTGGATTAGTGCAGGATAGAGTACAGGCCGGGAACAGGACTGGATTAGTGCAGGATAGAGTACAGGCCGGGGACAGGACTGGATTAGTACAGGATAGAGTACAGGCCGGGAACAGGACTGGATTGGTGCTGGATGGAGTACAGGCCAGGAACAGGACTGGATTAGTGCAGGATAGAGTACAGGCCGGGAACAGGACTGGATTAGTGCAGGATAGAGTACAGGCCGGGACCAGGACTGGAGTGGTGCAGGAGAGAGAATAGGCCGGGAACAGGACTGGATTAGTGCAGGATAGAGTACAGGCCGGGAAGAGGACTGGATTCGTGCTGGATAGAGTACAGGCCGGGAACAGGACTGGATTCGTGCAGGATAGAGTACAGGCCGGGAACAGGACTGGATTAGTGCAGGATAGAGTACAGGCCGGTAACAGGACTGGATTAGTGCAGGGTAGAGTACAGGCTGTTAACAGGACTGGATTAGTGCAGGATAGAGTACAGGCTGGGAACAGGACTGGATTAGTGCAGGATAGAGTACAGGCTGAGAACAGGACTGGATTAGTGCAGAATAGAGTACAGGCCGGGAACAGGACTGGATTAGTGCAGGATAGAGTACAGGCCAGGAACAGCACTGGATTAGTGCAGGATAGAGTACAGGTCGGGAACAGGACTGGAGTGGTGCACGATAGAGTACAGGCTGGGAACAGGACTGGATTAGTGCAGGATAGAGTACAGGCCGGGAACAGGACAGGATTGGTGCAGGATAGAGTACAGGCCGGGACCAGGACTGGAGTGGTGCAGGATAGAGTACAGGCCGGAAACAGGACTGGATTAGTGCAGGATAGAACAAAGGCCGGGACCACGACAGGAGTGGTGCAGGATAGAGTACAGGCCGGGAACAAGACTGCATTAGTGCAGGATAGAGTACAGGCCAGGAACAGGACTGGATTAGTGCAGGATAGAGTACAAGCCGGGAACAGGACTGGATTAGTGCAGGATAGTGTACAGGCCGGGAACAGGACTGGATTAGTGCAGGATAGAACACAGGCCGGGACCACGACTGGAGTGGTGCAGGATAGAGTACAGGCCGGGAACAAGACTGCATTAGTGCAGGATAGAGTACAGGCCAGGAACAGGACTGTATTAGTGCAGGATAGAGTACAAGCCGGGAACAGGACTGGATTAGTGCAGGATAGTGTACAGGCCGGGAACAGGACTGGATTAGTGCAGGATAGCGTACAGGCTGGGAACAGGACCAGATTAGTGCAGGATACTGTGCAGGCCGGGAACAGGACTGAATTAGTGCGGGATAGAGTACAGGCCGGGAACAGGACTGGATTAGTGCAGGATAGAGTACAGGCCAGGAACAGGACTGGATTAGTGCAGGATAGAGTACAGACCGGGAACAGGACTGGATTGGTGCAGGATAGAGTACAGGCCGGGAACAGGACTGGATTAGTGCAGGATAGAGTACAGGCCGGGAACAGGACTGGATTAGTGCAGGATAGAGTACAGGTTGGGAACAGGAGTGGATTAGTGCCAGATAGAGTACAGGCCGGGAACAGGACTGGATTAGTGCAGAATGCAGTACAGGCCGGGAGCAGGACTGGATTAGTGCAGGACAGTGTACAGGCCGGGAACAGGACCGGATTAGTGCAGGATAGAGTACAGGCCGGGAACAGGACTGGATTAGTGCAGGATAGAATACAGGCCGGGAACAGGACTGGATTTGTGCAGGATAAAATACAGGCCGGGAACAGGACTGGATTAGTGCAGGATAGAGTACAGGCCGGGAACAGGACTGGATTAGTGCAGGATATTGTGCAGGCCGGGAAGAGGACTGGATTAGTGCAGAATGCAGTACAGGCCGGGAACAGGACTGGATTAGTGCAGGACAGTGTACAGGCCGGGTACAGGATCGGATTAGTGCAGGATAGAGTACAGGCTGGGAACAGGATCGGATTAGTGCAGGATAGAGTACAGGCCGGGAACAGGACTGGATTAGTGCAGGATAGAGTACAGGCCAGGAACAGGACTGGATTTGTGCAGGATAGAGTACAGGCCGGGAACAGGACTGGATTAGTGCAGGATAGTGTACAGGCCGGGAACAGGACTGGAGTGGTGCAGGATAGAGAACAGGCCAGGAACAGCACTGGATTAGTGCAGGATAGAGTACAGGCCAGGACCAGGACTGGAGTGGTGCAGGACAGAGTACAGGCCGGGACCAGGACTGGATTAGTGCAGGATAGAATACAGGCCGGGACCAGGACTGGAATGGTACAGGATAGAGTACAGGCCGGTAACAGGACTGGATTAGTGCAGGATAGAGTACAGGCCAGGAACAGTTTCAGGAGAGAGAGAGAGAGCGAGCGAGCGACGGGGAGAGAAAGAGCGAGCGAGCGACGGGGAGAGAGAGAGAGAGAGAGAGAGTGATGGAGAGAGAGAGAGAGCGAGCGTCGCCGAGAGAGAGAGAGAGCGACGGAGAGAGAGAGAGAGAGCGAACGACGGGGAGAGAGAGGGAGAGCGACGGGGAGAGAGCGAGCGAGCGTCGCCGAGAGAGAGAGAGAGAGCGACGGGGAGAGAGAGAGCGAGCGAGCGTCGCCGAGAGAGAGAGAGAGAGCGACGGAGAGAGAGAGAGCGAGCGAGCGACGGGGAGAGAGAGAGAGCGACGGGGAGAGAGAGAGCGAGCGAGCGTCGCCGAGAGCGAGAGAGAACGACGGAGAGAGAGCGAGCGAGCGAGCGACGGGGAGAGAGAGAGTGCGAGCGAGCGAGCGACGGGGAGAGAGAGAGAGCAAGCGAACGACGGGGAGAGAGAGAGCGAGCGAACGACGGGGAGGGAGAGAGCGATCGAGCGACGCCGAGAGAGAGAGAGCGACGGGGAGAGAGAGAGCGAGCGAGCGATGGGGAAGGAGAGAGAGAGAGAGCGAACGACGGGGAGAGAGAGAGCGATCGAGCGACGCCGATAGAGAGAGAGAGCGACGGGGAGAGAGAGAGAAAGAGAGCGAGCGACGGGGAGGGAGAGAGAGAGAGCGCGACAGGGAGAGAGAGAGCGAGAGCGAGCGACGGGGAGAGAGAGAGAGAGAGAGAGAGAGAGCGAGCGACGGGGAGAGAGAGAGAGAGACCGACCGAGAGAGAGAGACCGACCGAGAGAGAGAGAGAGACCGACCGAGAGAGAGAGAGAGACCGACCGAGAGAGAGAGAGACCGACCGAGAGAGAGAGAGAGACCGACCGAGAGAGAGAGACCGACCGAGAGAGAGAGAGAGACCGACCGAGAGAGAGAGAGAGACCGACCGAGAGAGAGAGAGA
>JASTWF010001793.1:0-58477 GCA_030390025.1 Squalus acanthias | reverse complement strand
CAACGCACTCACACCGGGGAGAGGCCGTTCACCTGCTCAGTGTGTGGGAAGGGATTCACTTCATCAGCCAACCTCACTTCACACCAACTTGTTCACACTGATAAGAGACCTTTTAAATGTTCTGACTGTGAGAAGACCTTTAAAAGGAAAAATGAGCTGCTGGCACACCAACGCACTCACACCAGGGAGAGGCCGTTCACCTGCTCCGCGTGTGGGAAGGGATTCACTCAGTCATCCAGCCTACTGAAACACCAACGAGTTCACAAGTGACTGCAGGGGTTGGATTCTGCTGTTATTGCTGCTGTTAATCACATTCAGGACTGAACCATGTTCATTCTGATAGTTGGGGTTTGTTTCTGATATTAATAACTCCCTAACTGGGCTGGAGTTTAATCTTCTGGATATATGGCAAAAAAATCAGCTTTGTTTCCAACACACAGTGTGTCGAGTCCTTGACGTCTTCAAGATAAGAGGAGACTAATTGATGTCCTGTTACCGACTGCTCCATTTTTGGGCCTTTTCACCTTTCCAACTCTAGATTATTTCAGTTCTTATACCTTCGGTTACTCTCATGGACAAGTCCCAGCTCCCCATACATTCCAGAGTGCCTCTCCTAGCCTTGGTATCCAGGGAAGGTATCGGTAACACGCCCGGGATCACTAAACACAAAACCCAGTCTGTTAATCACTTTCAGCTACTGGACTTAGCGTGTGCCCCACAGCATCTCTCTCACCTTCGATGTGTGAATAGAGCATCACGCCTGCAAACCTGGTTTAGATTTAAATTAACTCAGGAAATGTATTTAACAGAAGATCAACAAGGAAACACATCACGGCCCAATAATCCAGCTCTACATTCACAAGAGGAAGTCTGTTATCTAACTCCTCGAGTGGACAAAATAAAGAAAGATCCCAGATGTAAGGGCCCCTCGAATACTTTAATACCTTTCAAATTGTGACCGGTTCCTCCTTATTCTAGAATTCCCCATCCGTGTGGGAGTTGATATTGGTCAGTTTGCTCAGATGGTTTGAGCATGGTGCTAATAACGCCAATGTCGCGGGTTCAATCCCCGCCCTGATGAGCTACGCTGTTTCGGCACGGGCTCGACGGGCCGAATGGCTTCCTTCTGTGCTGGAACCATTGATTCTATGGTCAAAATCTGCTCATTGGAAATTTCTCACTGATTTTTCTGATTTGAATTTCAAGCTGACCAGTTCCTTCACTGAGAATCTCCAAGGGGACTCTGATTTAAACACAGCTCTCCCCGCTTTTATATCCGGGATTAGAGTTTCCGGGAATTTGAATACCTGACCACTCAAATTTAAAAGGGCCTGTCAGTGATATACAGACTGAACCAATCACACAGTTCTGGGTCAGTTTGAATTATTCCTCTCTCCAGCCTGTAACCGATGAAACTTGTAACACTGAGGCTGAAATTCCACTTCCGTGCGCCGGGGGTGCAGGCAGTGCTGGGCACAGAGTGAGCAGCAAACCGGGTTCAGAGAGGGCACAGTGGGCCGGCCCTTGACCTGGGTTTTACGGTTAGCATGTGCTGGGGCCCAAGCTCATTGGCAACGTAAGGATTCCAACCCTGGGACTGTACATGGGATTCTAACCCTGGGACTGTACATGAGGATTCTAACCCTGGGACTGTACATGGGGATTCTAACCCTGGGACTGTACATGGGGATTCTAACCCTGGGACTGTACATGGGGATTCTAACCCTGGGACTGTACATGGGGATTCTAACCCTGGGACTGTACATGGGGATTCTAACCCTGGGACTGTACATGGGGATTCTAACCCTGGGACTGTACATGGGGATTCTAACCCTGGGACTGTACATGGGGATTCTAACCCTGGGACTGTACATGGGGATTCTAACCCTGGGACTGTACATGGGGATTCCAACCCTGGGACTGTACATGGGGATTCTAACCCTGGGACTGTACATGGGGATTCCAGCCCTGGGACTGTACATGGGGATTCTAACCCTGGGACTGTACATGGGGATTCTAACCCTGGGACTGTACATGGGGATTCTAACCCTGGGACTGTACATGGGGATTCTACCCTGGGACTGTACATGGGGATTCTAACCCTGGGACTGTACATGGGGATTCTAACCCTGGGACTGTACATGGGGATTCTAACCCTGGGACTGTACATGGGGATTCTAACCCTGGGACTGTACATGGGGATTCTAACCCTGGGACTGTACATGGGGATTCTAACCCTGGGACTGTACATGGGGATTCTAACCCTGGGACTGTACATGGGGATTCTAACCCTGGGACTGTACATGGGGATTCTAACCCTGGGACTGTACATGGGGATTCTAACCCTGGGACTGTACATGGGGATTCTAACCCTGGGACTGTACATGGGGATTCTAACCCTGGGACTGTACATGGGGATTCTAACCCTGGGACTGTACATGGGGATTCTAACCCTGGGACTGTACATGGGGATTCCAGCACTGGGACTGTACACGGGGATTCTAACCCTGGGACTGTACATGGGGATTCTAACCCTGGGACTGTACATGGGGATTCTAACCCTGGGACTGTACATGGGGATTCAAGCCCTGGGACTGTACATGGGGATTCTAACCCTGGGACTGTACATGGGGATTCCAGCCCTGGGACTGTACATGGGGATTCTAACCCTGGGACTGTACATGGGGATTCTAACCCTGGGACTGCACATGAGGATTCTAACCCTGGGACTGTACATGGGGATTCTAACCCTGGGACTGTACATGGGGATTCTAACCCTGGGACTGTACATGGGGATTCTAACCCTGGGACTGTACATGGGGATTCAGCCCTGGGACTGTACATGGGGATTCTAACCCTGGGACTGTACATGGGGATTCTAACCCTGGGACTGTACATGGGGATTCTAACCCTGGGACTGTCCATGGGGATTCCAACCCTGGGTCTGTACATGGGGATTCTAACCCTGGGACTGTACATGGGGATTCCAACCCTGGGTCTGTACATGGGGATTCTAACCCTGGGACTGTACATGGGGATTCTAACCCTGGGACTGTCCATGGGGATTCTAACCCTGGGACTGTACATGGGGATTCTAACCCTGGGATTGTACACGGGGATTCTAACCCTGGGACTGTACATGGGGATTCTAACCCTGGGACTGTCCATGGGGATTCTAACCCTGGGATTGTACACGGGGATTCTAACCCTGGGACTGTACATGGGGATTCTAACCCTGGGACTGTACATGGGGATTCTAACCCTGGGACTGTCCATGGGGATTCTAACCCTGGGACTGTACATGGGGATTCTAACCCTGGGACTGTACATGGGGATTCCAACCCAGGGACTGTACATGTGGGCCTTGAATTTAGTGTTGCAGTGCAAATAGTCCCTGGATTTGGTGTCAGAGTGTAAGTGGCCACAGGATTTAGTGTCTCAGTGTAAATGTTTCCTCAATTAGGTGTCATTGTATAAGTGGTTTCTAGATTTGGTATCATAGTGAAAATGGTCCATTGATTTGGTGTCACACTGTAAGTGGTCCCTGGATGTTTTTGTCACAGTGTAAGCGATCCCTGGATTTGGTGTCTCAATGTAACTAGTCCCTGGATTTGGTCTCTCTGTGTAGGTGGTCCCTGGATTTGATCTCACACTGTAAGTGGACCCTGGATTTGATGCCACACTGTAAGTGGACCCTGGATTTGGTGTCACTTTGTAAGTGGTCCCTGAATTTGATATCAGCAACAACTTACATTTTTATAGCACATTTAACCTAGTAAAACGTCCGAAGGTGCTCAACAAGACCAATATAAAAAAAACATGTTTGACACCGACAGGGGATAGCAGGAAAGATGACCAAAAGCTTTATCAAAGAGGTTAGGGAGGGAATTCCAGTGCTAAAGGCCAAGTTCTCTTTCACACATACCTTCCACCCCCCTCACCCCAACTCCTCTTTCACCCCTACTCTCCAAACCCCCCTCACCCCAACTCCTCTTTCACCCCTACTCTCCAACCCCCACACCCCTACTCTCCAACCCCTTCACCCCAGCTCCTCTTTCACCCCTACTCTCCAACCCCCTCACCCCAACTCCTCTTTCACCCCTACTCTCCAACCCCCCTCACCCCAACTCCTCTTTCACCCCTACTCTCCAACCCCCTCACCCCAACTCCTCTTTCACCCCTACTCTCCAACCCCCTTACCCCAACTCCTCTTTCAGCCCGACTCTCCAACCCCCCTCACCCCAACTCCACTTTCACCCCTACTCTCCAACCCCCCTCACCCCAACTCCTCTTTCACCCCGAGTCTCCAACCCCCCCTCACCCCAACTCCTCTTTCACCCGTACTCTCCAACCCCCTCACCCCAACTCCTCTTTCACCCCTACTCTCCAACCCCCTCACCCCAACTCCTCTTTCACTCCTGTTCTCCAACCCCCCTCACCCCAACTCCTCTTTCACCCCTACTCTCCAACCCCCCTCACCCCAACTCCTCTTTCACCCCTACTCTCCAACCCCCCTCACCCCAACTCCTCTTTCACCCCTACTCTCCAACCCCCTCACCCCAACTCCTCTTTCACCCCTACTCTCCAACCCCCTCACCCCAACTCCTCTTTCACCCCTACTCTCCAACCCCCATCACCCCAACTCCTCTTTCACCCCTACTCTCCAACCCCCCTCACCCCAACTCCTCTTTCACCCCTACTCTCCAACCCCCCTCACCCCAACTCCTCTTTCACCCCTACTCTCCAACCCCCTCACCCCAACTCCTCTTTCACCCCTACTCTCCAACCCCCTCACCCCAACTCCTCTTTCACCCCTACTCTCCAACCCCCTCACCCCAACTCCTCTTTCACCCCTACTCTCCAACCCCCTCACCCCAACTCCTCTTTCACCCCTACTCTCCAACCTACTTACCCCAACTCCTCTTTCACCCCTACTCTCCAACCCCCCTCACCCCAACTCCCCAAACCCCCTCACCCCAACTCCTATTTCACCTCTACTCTCCAACCCGCTCCCCCAACTCCTTTTTCACCCCTACTCTCCAACCCCCTCACCCCAACTCCTCTTTCACCCCTACTCTCCAACCTACTTACCCCAACTCCTCTTTCACCCCTACTCTCCAACCCCCTCACCCCAACTCCCCAAACCCCCTCACCCCAACTCCTCTTTCACTCCAACTCTCCAACCAACTCACCCCAACTCCTCTTTCACCCCTACTCTCCAACCTACTCACCCCAACTCCTTTCACCCCTACTCTCCAACCCCCCTCACCCCAACTCCTATTTCACCCCTACTCTCCAACCCACTCCCCCAACTCCTTTTTCACCCCTACTCTCCAACCCCCTCACCCCAACTCCTCTTTCACCTACTCTCCAACAACCCTCACCCCAACTCCTCTTTCACCCCTACTCTCCAACCCGCTCCCCCAACTCCTTTTTCACACCTGCTCTCCAACCCCCTCACCCCAACTCCTCTTTCACCCCTACTCTCCAGCCCCTCTCTCGTCTTCAATGGAACGTACAATGACAATTGATATTAGCCAGGATTTGAAAGGTATTTACAAATGATTCTGAAGGTTCTGAGTTGGGATCTTTCTTTATTCTGTCCACTCGAGGAGTGTGATAACAGACTTTCTCCTGTGAATATAGAGCTGGAGTATTGGGCAGTGATGTGTTTACTTGTTCATCTTGTTGAGTCTAAAGATTGAGTCTTGTGGTTTCAGACACCAGATAAACAAGCTCACAACAGATTGTCTTTTACTGACTTTATTAACAGCACTGCAAAGATACAGACAGAGTATAGTTACCCGATCCAGAGAACAGGGATAATACAGTGGATTCAGAGCTCTCTTCTCCACAGGTCTGTTCTAACAAGCTGCGACTACACTGGCGATATTTATATTTAACTTGTTTACTACATTATTGACCTGGCCCTGCCCAAACCATAACCACAAGGATATCTGTGCATTGTTCTGACTGTGACCACAAGGCTGTGTCACTATTACACACACACACCGTTTCCTTCTCTCACATCTCCATACACAGACCATCTCTTCACACATCCCCTTTCTACACAATTGCAGCCGACTTGAGCAAGGACACGAGGCTCATTAAAAGACACACTCATTTCATGACAGCAAAGGTTACACTGGGACAAATCTTCAGTTATTTTCCATTACAGGCAAAATCTTCTTCTTAGGCAGTCCCTGGGAACCGAGGATGACTTGCTTCCACACTAACAATGAGTTCTCAGGTGACTGATGAGTCCAATGCAGGACCTACAGTCTCTGTCACAGGTGAGGCAGACGGTGGTTGAAGGGGCGGGTGGGTGGGGTGCTTGGGTTGACGTGCACTCCTTCCGCTGTTTGCGCTTGGCTTCCGCTTGCTCCCGGCGAAGAGACGTGAGGTGTTCGGGCCTTCCTGGATGCTTCTCCTCCACTTTGTGCGGTCTTGGGCCAGGGATTCCCAGGTGTCAGTGGGGATGTTTCAAGGAGGCTTTGAGGGTGTCCTTGAAGCGTTTCCTCTGCCCACCTTGGGCTCTCTTGCCGTGTCGGAGCTCCGAGTGGAGCACTTGTTTTGGGTGTCTCGTATCGGTCATGCGGATGGTGTGGCCCGTCCATCGGAGCTGATCGAGTGTGGGCAAAGCTTCGATGCTGGGGATGTTGGCCTGAGCGAGCACACTGACGTTGGTGCGCCTATCCTGCCAATGGATTGGCAGGATCATGCGGAGGCAGCGTTGGTGGTACCTCTCCAGTGCTTTGAGGTGCCTGCTGTACATGGTCCATATCTCTGAGGCATACAGCAGGGCGGGTATCACTGCTGCTCTGTAGACCATGAGCTTGGTGCTGGGTTTGAGGTCCTGGTCTTCAAACACTCTCTTCCTCAGGCGACCAAAGGCTGCACTGGCACACTGAAGGCAGTGTTGGACTTCGTCATCGACGTCTGCCCTTGATGACAGTAGGCTCCCGAGGTATGGAAAGTGGTCCACGTTGTCCAAGGCCTCGTCGTGGATTTTGATAATCGGGGGGCAGTATTGTGTGGCGGGGACAGGTTGGTAGAGGTCCTTTGTCTTATGGATGTTTAGTGTAAGGCCCATGCTCTCGTACGCTTCGGTGATGGTGTTGATGATGGCTTGGAGTTCGACCTGTGAGTGTGCCCAGACGCAAGCGTCGTCTGCATACTGTAATTCGATGACAGAGGATGGGACGACCTTGGATCTGGACTGGAGGCGACGGAGGTTGAACAGTTTCCCCGTTTGTTCTGTAGATTAGCTTCACTCCAGCAGGGAGCTTACTGAGGGTGAGATGGAGCATTGCAGCCAGGAAGATCGAGAAGAGTGTTGGTGCGATGACACAGCCTTGCTTGACCCCGGTCCTTACGTGAATTGGGTCTGTGGTGGATCCGTTGGTCAGGATCACGGCTTGCATATCATTGTGAAGCCGGCAGAGGATGGTGACAAACTTTTGAGGGCAGCCGAATTTGAGGAGGACACTCCATAACCCCACACAGTTGACAGTGCCGAAGGCCTTTGTGAGGTCAAAGAAGGCCATGTACAGCGGTTGGTGCTGTTCACTGCGTGTCAAATACAAGAGAAATGCAGGGAAGATCATGTCCATTGTGCCCCTTAGTGGGCAGAATCCGCATTGTCACTCTGGGAGGAGCTCTTCAGCCACTGGGAGAAGGCAATTGAGGAGGATTCCTGCGATGACTTTCCCTGTGGCAGACAGCAGGGAAACTCCTCTGTAATTACCGCAATCAGACTTGTCACCTTTCTTGAAGATGGTCACGATTACGGCATCTCTGAGATTTGACAATTGCAGCCGACTTGAGCAAGGACGTGAGGCTCATTAAAAGACACTCATTTCATGACAGCAAAGGTTACACTGAGACAAATCTTCAATTCTTTTCCATTACAGGCAAAATGCAGAGCGGTGCAGCAGCACATGGCACCTTAACAGAGTCTCATCGGCCTACAATATAGAGCTGGAGGATTGGGCCGTGATCTGTTTACTTGTTCATCTCTTGTTCAATACATTTGCTGAGCGCATTTAAATTTAAAACCAGGTTTGCAGGCGTGATGCTCTATTCACACATCGAAGGTGAGAGAGATGCTGTGGGGCACACGCTAAGTCCAGTAGCTGACAGTGATTAACAGACTGGGTTTTGTGTTTAGTGATCCCGGCCGTGTTACCGATACCTTCCCTGGATACCAAGGCTGGGAGAGGCACTCTGGAAGGTATGGGGAGCTGGGACTTGTCCATGAGAGTAACTGAAGGTATGAGAACTGAAATAATCTAGTTAGAAGGGAGAAAAGGCCCAAAAATGGAGCAGTCTGTAACAGGACATCAATTAATCTCTTACCTTGGAGCAAACAAATACTCGACACACTGTGTGTTTGAAACAATGCCAAAGATCCAGAATATTAATCTCCAGCCCAGTTATAGGGTCATTAACATCAACAGAAACAAACCCCAACTGTCAGAATGATCATGGTTCAGTCCTGGATGTGATTAACAGCAGCAACAACAGCAGAATCCAATTTCGGCAGTAACGTGTGAACTCGCTGGTGTGTCCGCAGGTTGGATGCCTGAATGAATCCCTTCCCACACACGGAGCAGGTGAACGGCCTCTCCCCAGTGTGAGTGAGTTGGTGTATCTTTAGGTGGGATGAATCAGTGAATCCCTTCTGATACACGGAGCAGGTGAACGGATTCTCCCCGGTGTGAGTGCGTTGGTGTCTCAGTAGATCTCTGCTGCTTTTAAAGGTCTTCTCACAGTCAGAACATTTAAAAGGTCTCTTATCAGAGTGAACTTGCTGGTGTCTCAGCAGGGTTGATGACTGAGCGAATCTCTTCCCACACACGGAGCAGGTGAACGGCCTCTCCTCAGTGTGAACTCGCTGGTGTATCAAGAGGTGGGATGAACAAGTGAATCCCTTCCCACACATGGAGCAGGTGAACGGCCTCTCACCAGTGTGAGTGAGTTGGTGTCTCTGGCGGCTGGATGACAGACTGAATCCCTTCCCACACACGGAGCAGGTGAACGGCCTCTGCCCAGTGTGAGTGAGTTGGTGTCTCTGGTGGCTGGATGACAGACTGAATCCCTTCCCACACTCTGAGCAGGTGAACGGCCTCTCCTCAGTGTGAGTGCGCTGGTGTCTCAGTAGGTGGGATGATTCAATGAATCTCTTCCCACACACGGAGCAGGTGAACAGCCTCTCCCCAGTGTGAACTCGTTGGTGTATCAAGAGGTGGGATGAAGAAGGGAAACTCTTCCCACAGATGGAACAGGTGAACGGCCTCTCCCCGGTGTGAACTCGCTTGTGCTCCAAAAGGTGGCTTGAACGAGTAAATCTCTTCCCACACACTGAACAGGTGAACGGCCTCGCCCCTGTGTGAACTCGCTTGTGTGTCAAAAGGCGGACGAAACGAGTGAATCCCTTCCCACACACGGAGCAGTAGAACGGCCATTCCCTCGTGTGAATGTCCTCATGTGACATAAGTTGGGCTAAACGAGTGAATCCCTTCCCACACACGAAGCAGTTGAACGGTCTCTCATTGATGTGAACTTGCTGGTGTTCAGCGAGTTGCAATGACTGGGTGAACCTCTCCCCACAGTGAGAGCAACTGAATGGACTCTCATGAGTGTGAAGGAGCTGGTGTTCAGCCAGACGGAATGACTGCTGGAACCTCTTCCCGCAGTGAGAGCAACAGAACGGTCGCTCGTCAGCGTGAACTCGCTGGTGTTCAATCAGTTCCTCAGAGGTTTTAAAGCTGTTCCCACAGTCAGAGCATTTAAAAGGTCTCTCATCAGCGTGATCAAGTTGGTGTGCAGTGAGGTGGGATGAACAAGTGACTCCCTTCCCACACACAGAGCAGGAGAACGGCCTCTCCCTATTGCGAGCTCGCTGGCGTGTCAGCATGCTAGACAATTGAGTAAATCCCTTCCGAGAGAGAGCAGGTGAACAGCCTATCCCCGGTCTCCATCTGGGACTGTTAATTGAATCCCTTCCCACAGTCCCCACATTTCCACGGTTTCTCCGTGGTGCGGGTGTCCTTGTGTCTCTCCAGGTTGGACGATCAGTTTAAGCCTCGTCCACACACAGAACACGTGTACAGTTTCTCCCCGCTGTGAACGGTGCGATGTTTTTTCAGGCTGTGTAACTGGTTAAAGCTCTTTCCACAGTCAGTGCACTGGAACACTCTCACTCGGGTGTGTGTGTCTCGGTGCTTTTCCAGTCACACTGATGTTTGAAATCTTTTCCCACAGACAGAACAAACAAACATTTCTCCTTCGATATTCAAAGCGTGATGATATTCAGGTCCTGATCAATCGAGTGAATCTGTCAGCTCTTCACATGATGTTTGGTTTGAGTTTCCCGTTTGCATATTTTCCCCTTCTAATAGCCTGTAAAAGGAATTTACAAAATCATCACTAAGTACAGGACAGAAATTCAGAAAAGACAATTCTAGTTTCTATGGAACAATCTTTCCTCTCTTGTTCCCCCAAAGCTGTAAATCCCCGTCCCACACACTCTCCCTCCTCCCTGTGCTGAAATCCAAACCCATCGCACCATCTCCAACATTTCTTTCCTCCACTCCCAGTTTTCTCCTCCCTCTACTCTGGTTGGGTTCAGTTCCACACCCGCTGTGTGCAGAGTGAGAATAAAATCAATGAGCTGCTGGTCACTGGGCCTTTTTGGATGGACCAATAGGGTGAGACTGGGTTGCCCCAGGGTCACCAAACAAGAACCAGTCCTTCCCGCGCCTGCGCGCTGCGCCCCTGCTGCTGGAGATAGGCCGTATTCACCCGCGCGGGGCACTCTGGTTCTTTATCCCTTCATGGGATGTGGGCGTCGCTGGCAAAACCAGCATTTATTCCCCATCCCTAATTGCCCTTGAGAAGGTGGTGATGAGCCGCCTTCTTGAACCGCTGCAGTCCGTGTGGTGAACGTGCTCCCACAATGCTGTTAGGGAGGGAGTTCCAGGATTTTGACCCAGCGACGATGAAGGAATGGCGATATATGTCGAAGTCAGGATGGTGTGTGACTTGGAGGGGAACTTGGAGTTGATGGTGTTCCCACGCAACTGCTGCCCTTGTCTTTCTAGGAGGAAGAGGTCGCGGGTTTGGGAGGTGCTGCCGAAGAAGCCTTGGCGAGTTGCTGCAGTGCATCTTGTAGATGGTACACACTGCAGCCACGGTACACCAGTGGTGGAGGGAGTGAATGTTTAAGGTGGTGGATGGGGTGCCAATCAAGCGGGCTGCTTTGTCCTGGATGGTGTCGAGCTTCTTGAGTGTTGTTGGAGCTGCACTCATCCAGGCAAGTGGAGAGTATTCCATCACACTCCTTACTTGTGACTTGTAAATGGTAGAAAGGCTTTGGGGAGTCAGGAGGTGAGACACTCGCCACAGAATACCTAGCCTCTGACCTGCTCTTGTTGCTACAGTATTTATGTGGCTGGTCCAGTTAAGTTTCTGGTCAATGGTGACCCCCAGGATATTGATGGTGGGGGATTCGGCGATGGTAATGCCGTTGAATGTCAAGGGGCGGTGGTTAGACTCTCACTTGTCGGAAACAGTCATTGCCTGGTACTTGTGTGGTACAAATGTTACCTGCCACTTATCAGCCCAAGCCTGTATGTCATCCAGGTCTTGCTGAATGCGGGCATGGACTGCTTCATTATCTGAGGAGTCGTGAATGGAACTGAACACTGTGTAATCATCAGTGAACATCCCCACTTCTGTCCTTATGATGGAGGGAAGATCATTGATGAAGTAGCTGAAGATGGTTGGGCCGAGGGCACTGCCCTGCAATATTGGACATTAAACAAAATTAATAAATAAATTATACAGAAACCTTAGTGCCCGGGTCCTCAGCCCTGGTGCAAAGGACGTTGGCCTCCACTTTTCCATTACTAACTCGCACCTCAGTCCCCGCCCAGTCTGGTTTAATTGCTGAATGTTTTCTAACTGTGATTTCTAACTCGAGTTCAGGTCTGTCATTCTGACGGAAACATACAAGGCCTCATTTTTTTGTGTGACTTATCTGGGAGGTTTTTAATGGCTTTAATAAACTGGCAAAAAGATTTTTTTTAAAGGTGGAAAGAGGTGAAAAACGCAACTAGCGATGCCTCAAAACACACGGGACGGAGAAATCAACTTCATCAGAGCCCCTGCCACAGGACTCGATATCCACCCCCTCCACCACTGGTGCACTGTGTCTGCAGTATGTACGGTCTACAAGATGACCACGGTCAGGCCGGGTGGAGTCAAAGGGCCAGGCAGCAGAATGGATGGAAAGATGGCAACAAACTTCCCTTAACTCCAACCCTCTGATTTCTATTTTACATAAGAACATAAGAATCAGCAGCAGGAGTGGGCCATTCGGCCCCTCGAGCCTGCTCCACCATTCAATAGGATCGTGGCTGATCTACTACCTCATCTCCACTTTCCTGCCCTATCCCCATATCCCTTGATTCCTCTGGAGTCCAAATATCTAACTATCTCAGCCTTGAATATACTCAACCACTGAGCATCCACAACATTTTGGGACAGAGAATTCCAAAGATTTACAACCCTCTGAGTGAAGACATTTCTCCTGATCTCCGTCTTAAAAGGCCGACCCTCTTATCCTGAGACTATGCCCCCTAGTTCTAGACTCTCCAGCCAGGAGAAACAGCCTCTCAGCATCTACCCTGTCAATCCCCCTCAGAATCTTATATGTTTCAATGAGATCACCTCTCATTCTTCTAAACTCCAGAGAGTATAGGCCCAATCTACTCAACCTCTCCTCATAGGACAACCTTCTCATCCCAGGGATCAATCTAGTGAACCTTCGTTGCACCGCCTCCAAGGCAGCTATATCCTTCCTTAAATAAGGAGACCAAAACTGTGCACAGTACTCCAGGTGTGGTCTCACCAAGGCCCTGTACAATTGTAGCAAGACTTCCTTACTCTTATACTCCAACCCCCTTGCAATAAAGGCCAACATGCCATTTGCCTTCCTAATTGCTGCTGTACCTGCTTGCTAACTCTCTGTGTTTCTTGTACGAAGACACCTAAATCTCTCTGAACACCAACATTTAATAGTTTACCACCATTTAAAAAATATTCTATTTTTCTGTTCGTCCTACCAAAGTGAATAACCTCACATTTCCCCACATTATATTCCATCTGCCATCTTTTTGCCCACTCACTTAACCTGTCCATATCCCTTTGCAGGCTCTTTGTGTCCTCCTCACAGCTTACTGTCCCACCTAGCTTTGTATCATCAGCAAACTTGGACACATTGCACTCAGTCCCTTCATCTAAGTCATTAATATGGATTGTCAATAGCTGAGGCCCAACACTGATCCTTGCGGCACCCCACTAGTTACAGCCTGCCAATCTGAAAATGACCCATTTATCCCTACTCTCTTTTCTGTCTGTTAACCAATCCTCTATCCATGCCAACACATTACCTCCAACCCCATGAGCCCTTATCTTGCTTAACAACCTCTTATGTAGCACCTTATCGAATGCCTTGCAGAAATCCAAATATACCACATCCACTGGTTCCCCTTTATCTACCCTGCTAGTTACATCCTCAAAAAACTCTAATAAATTTGTCAAACACGATTTACCTTTCATAAAACCATGTTGACTCTGCCTAATCATATTATGATATTCTAAGTGTCCTGATACCACTTCCTTAATAATGGATTCCAGCATTTTCCCGACAACTGATGTCAGGCTAACTGGCCTGTAGTTCCCTGTTGTCTCTCTCCCTCCTTTCTTGAATAGCGGAGTTACATTTACTACCTTCTAATCCGCTGGGACCATTCCTGAATCTCGGGAATTTTAGAAGATCACAACCAATGAATCCACTATCTCCGCGGCCTCCTCTTTTAGAACCCTAGGATGTCGGCCGTCAGGTCCAGGGGATTTGTCGGCTTTTAGTCCCATTAGTTTCTCAAGTACTTTTTCTCTACTGATATTAATGACTTTAAGTTCCTCGCTCTCAGTAGCCCCTTGGTTCCCCACTATTTTTGGTTTACTTTTTGTGTCTTCTACTGTGAAGACAGATAAAAAATATTTATTTAAAGTCTCTGCCATTTCCTTGTTCCCCAATTTAATTTCTCCTGTCTCAGCCTCTAATGGACCAACACTTGCTTTTGCTACTCTCGTCCTTTTCACATATTTGTAGAAGCTCTTACAGTCTGTTTTTATATTTCTTGCTAATTTACTCTCATTCTATTTTCTCCCTTTTTGTCAATTGTTTGGTTTTGTAGCCATCTTTCCATCCATTCTGCTGCCTGGCCCTTCACTCCACACGGCCTGACCTTGGGCATCTTGTCGATCTTACAAACTGTTATGGATAGCAAGCTGGTCACAAAACAGAAAACAGAGAGTAGGGGTTAGGAGTAGCTACTCAGACTGACAAAAGGTGGGAAGTGGTGTTCCACAGGGATCGGTGCTGGGATCACTGTTGTTCACCATTTATTAAACGATTTGGACTCGGGAATCGGAAGTACAATTTCTAAATTTGTTGACGACACCAAATTGGGAGGTAAAGTTAATACTGAGGAAAACTGGGACTAAATGCAAGAAGACATTAATAAACTTGCAGAACGGGCGTGTAATTGGCAAATGAATTTCAGTATCGATCAGTGTGAGGTGGTGTGTTTTGGTGGGAAGAATAAGGAGGCCACTCACTACTTGGAAAATAAGAGTCTAAATGGGGTAGAGGAGCAAAGGGATCTCGGGGTCCAGATACACAAATCACTAAAAGTAGCGACGCAGGTTAATCAGGCCATAAAAGAAGCAAACAATGGACTGGGGCTCATTTCTAGAGGAGCCGTCTGCTCCGTGCCCGGGAGCTCAGAACCATGGCAGAGAGCGGCTGGGACACATTTCATACACACCTCAAGAAAGGTCAAAGTGCCGTTTGCCCCTCTCAGTGTGGCCCTGAAGGACTGTGTCCAGGCTGAAGTTCTGTTCCCGCCGTACGATCCTCCCCCAGATTGTCCTTTCTGAGCTCCAGCCAGGTGATGCTAAACACTCAGGTGGGAAAGACAAAAATCTACAACAAGGTGTTTAAAACAAAGCTGATTTATTTGATATATATCCAGAATATTAAACTCCAGCCCAGTTATAGGCGTTATTGACATCAGCAGAAACAAACCCCAACTGTCAGAATGAACATGGTTCAGTCCTGGATGTGATTAACAGCAACAATAACAGCAGAATCCAACCTCTGCAGTCACTTGTGAACTCGCTGGTGTGTCAGCAGGGTGGATGACTGAGTGAATCCCTTCCCACACACGGAGCAGGTGAACGGCCTCTCCCCAGTGTGAAGTCTCTCGTTAGTGTGAACACGTTGATGGCATGTCAGTTCCCCGGAACTTTTATAGCACTTCCCACAGTCCAGGCATTTAAATGGTCTCTCCCCAGTGTGAACTCGCTGGTGATTCAGCAGGGTAGATGACTGAGTGAATCCCTTCCCACACTCAGGGCAGGTGAACGGCCTCTCCCCAGTGTGAACTCGCTGGTGTGCCAGCAGGTGGGATGAACGAGTGAAACCCTTCCCACATTCAGAGCAGGTGAACGGCCTCTCCCCAGTGTGAACTCGCTGGTGTGTTCGAAGGTCGGATGAATTAGTGAATCTCGTCCCACACTCAGAGCAGGTGAATGGCCTCTCCCCAGTGTGAACTCGCTGGTGTTTCAGCAGGGTGGATGACTGAGTGAATCCCTTCCCACACATGGAGCAGGTGAAAGGCCTCTCCCCAGTGTGAGTGCGCTGGTGTACAGTGAGTTCAGATGATCGCCTGAACCCAGACCCGCAGTGAGAGCACCTGAACGGTCTCTCCCCAGTGTGAACACGTTGATGACATGTCAGTTCCCCAGAACTTTTATAGCACTTCCCACAGTCCGAGCAGTTAAAAGGTCTCTCATCAGTGTGAACTCGCTGGTGACTCAGCAGGTTGGATGACTGAGTGAATCCCTTCCCACACACAGAGCAGGTGAAGGGCCTCTCCTCAGTGTGAACTCGCTGGTGTCTCAGCAGGTTGGATGACTGAGTGAATCCCTTCCCACACATGGAGCAAGTGAATGATCTCTCCCCGGTGTGAACTCGCTGGTGTCTCAGTAGGTGGGATGAATTTGTGAATCCCTTCCCACACTCAGAGCAGGTGAACGGTCTCTCCCCGGTGTGACTGCGCTTGTGTCTCGATAGGCCAGAGGATCGGCTGAAGCCTCGTCCACACACAGAACACGTGTACGGTTTCTCCCCATTGTGAACGGTGCTTTTTGCTTCCATATTCAAAGGCTGATGATATTCAAGTTCCGATGAATCGAGTGACTCTATCAGATCTTGACTTGATGTGTGGTTTGAGTTTCTCTTCTGCAAATCCTCCCCTTCTAATACCCTGTAAAATGAATTTAAAACAGGGAGCGTGAGAGAGAACCCACTAAAGAGGCAGGTTGTGAAATTGAGTTTAATAAAGCTGGTAATTTGTGGGGCCGGCACCAGAAAAAAGTGACCATGAAAACTACCGGATTGTCGTAAAATCTCACTGGTTCACTAATGATCCTCAGGGAAGGGAATCCACCACCTGGTCTGGGCCTACACACGACTCTGGCCTCTATGGGAGGAGAGAGAGAGAGGTGGGAGTGGGAGGGGGGCGAAGGAGATGGACTTTATACATCTGCAACTCGACCAGAACTTTGACAGAACCTCCAAAACCCGAGAACTCCACCACCTAGAAGGACAAGGGCAGCTGTTGCATGGGAGCACCATCATCTCCAAGTTCCCCTCCAAGTCACACACCATCCTGACTTAGACATATATCGCCGTTGCTACATCATCGCTGGGTCAAAATCCTGGAACTCCTTACACAACTGCATTGTGAGAGTACCTTCACCACACGGACTGCAGCTGTTCAAGAAGTAGGCCCACCATCACCTTCTCAACGGGCAACTGGGGATTGGCAATATATGCTGGCCTTGCTAGCTACGCCCACATCCCAAGAATGAATTAAAACACATCTGTAGATGTAAACTGGACTAAAAGCCTCTACAGAAATACTTGTTTCTAAAACAATACTCTTTTACATTGTAGGGACAGTGTCTGTTTAACAACCTAATCTCCCCCAGAATCCACCTCTCTTGACAGTCTCACATTGGAAATTGTTGGGTCCTCCTGGGCTCAGAAGTACTGGGGGTTAAACCCAGCAGCTTCTCCTCCATCTCCACTCCAGCTCAAACTGAAGCAACAAAAAGACCTACACAGGCGGCCAGGGACCGACTTCCGCATCCAGCGCCCGCCCTGATACAAGCCGGCTCTGGATTGGCGGGTCTGCTGTGTCGATGCCAGTTGTGGTTTCTCCTGTCTGGGGGAGGCGCTGCACCCTGGGTTTCCTGGTGCCGGGGCCTTGGCCGCACGTCCGCCGGGCCCGGCCGCTCTGATTCTGATTGAGTTTTTTGATGAGGTAACAGAGAGGGTTGATGAGGGCAATGCGGTTAACGTGGTGTGGATGGATTTCCAAAAGGCGTTCGACAAGTGCCACATAAGAGGCTTGCCAGCAAAGTTGAAGCCCATGGAATAAAAGGGACAGTGGCAGCATGGATACGAAACTGGCTAAGTGACAGAAAACAGAGAGTAGTAGTGAATGGTTGTTTTTCGGACTGGAGGAAGGTATACAGTGGTGTTCCCCAGGGGTCGGTACTAGGACCACTGCTTTACTTGATATATATTAATGACTTAGACTTGGGTGTACAGGACACAATTTCAAAATTTGCAGATGACACAAAACTTGGAAGTATAGTGAACAGTGAGGAGGATAGTGATAGACTTCAAGAAGACAGAGACAGGCTGGTGGAATGGGTGGACAAGTGGCAGATGAAATTTAATGCAGAAAAGTTCAAAGTAACACATTTTGGTAGGAAGAACGAGGAGAGGCAATATAAACTAAAGGGTACAATTCTAAAGTGGGTGCATGAACAGAGAGACCTGGGGGTATGTATGCACAAATCGTTGAAGGTAGTAGGGCAGGTTGAGAAAGCGGTTAAAAAAGCATACGGGATAAATAGAGGCATAGAGTCCAAAAGCAAGGAAGTTATGATGAACCTTTATAAAACACTGGTTCAGCCTCAACTGGAGTATTGTGTCCAATTCTGGGCACCGCACTTTATGAAGGATGTGAAGGCCTTAGAGAGGGTGCAGAAAAGATTTACAAGAATGGTTCCAGGGATCAGGGACTTCAGTTACGTGGATAGACTGGAGAAGCTGGGGTGGTTCTCCTTAGAGCAGAGAGGTTGAGAGGAGATTTGATAGAGGTGTTCAAAATCATGAGAGTTCTGGACAGAGTAGATAGAGAGAAACTGTTCCCATTGGCGGAAGGGTCGAGAACCAGAGGACACAGATTTAAGGTGATTGGCTGAAGAAGCAAAGACAACGTGAGGAAAAACTTTTTTACGCAGCGAGTGGTTAGGATCTGGAATGCACTGCCTGAAAGGGTGGTGGAGGCAGATTCAATCACGGCTTTCAAAAGGGTTAAGTATCTGAAGGAAAGAAATTTGCAGGGCTATGGGGAAAGGGCGGGGAGTGGGACTAGCTGAAGTGATCTTGCAGAGAGCCGGCACGGGCTCGACGGGCTGAATGGCCTCCTTCTGTGCTGTAACCATTCTATGATTCTATAAAATATTAGAAAGTTTGTGCCACAGAAGCACGGGGTTTATCTGCTTTTATTCATGAATTTAAAAAGTCTGTATTAAAACCTGAGCCAGTGTGTTGTGAGACAAAGAGCCTTGTGTCCAATAAGGGGAATAAAGGCCCACAGCCTCCCCTGGCCCCGGGCCCTGAACAAGGGACTGGAGAAACTCGCTGCCCCGCGGATCAGACAATCAGCCGGCGCTAGTCCCGCCCCTCGGGCTCCCCGATTGGTTGGAGGACCCGCCGCCGGCTCGCTCCTCCAGCCCCGCCCCGCTCGCTCCCTATTGGACGGAAGCTCCCGTCAATCAGGTCGTGGGCCCGGGTCACGTGACCCCGAGGAGATCACGTGCTCCGTCTGAATGACTCCGCTCGGTCCGGGGCCTCGCGGACTCTGAGGTTTTTCTATTTCTCTTTATTCTCTCCCGATCCACCCCTCCCCCCCACCCCGCGCGATTCACCACCCAATCGGAGCGGAGAAAACTCACTCTGCGTCACCGATCGCGACTCTGTAACCGACACCAAGGCCTTTCCCCGGAATGCCCCGCGCCGACTCCATCCGGCAGGATCCGACCGCGCAGGCGCGGCTCCGAGTGGGGGAGGGGGTTGGTCTTCGCTGGGCATGCGCGGTTATTACCCTTGGTGACCGGGAGGGGGCGCTGTGCCGGACTCGGCCCAAACCGCCAATGAAGTGACGTCACTGTTGTAATGTGGGAAAGGCGGCAGCCAATCAGCGCCCAGCAAGACTGAGGGATAAACATTGGCCCGGACACCGGGGATAGCTCCCCTGCTCTGCTTAGAAACCGGGCCTCCATTTAATATCTCCTCTGAAAGACGGCACCTCCGACAGTGCCGCACTCCCTCAGCACTGCACTGGAGCGTCAGCCTGGATTCCTGTGCTCAAGTCTCTGGAGTGGGACTTGAACCCACAACTTTCTGACTCAGAGGCGAGAGTGCTACCCACTGAGCCACTGGCTGACACTAAAGGACAAGCAGTTCTGACGAAAGGTCATCGACCTGAAACGTTAACTCTGTTTCTGTCTCCACAGATGCTGCCTGACCTGCTGAGTGTTTCCAGCAGTTTCTGTTTTTATTAAAGAAACGAGGGAGTGATTGCTGACAGGAAGAATGTTGGGTCGTCCTGCGCATGCGCACCTCCCTGGCGTCTGAGGCGAAACACCGACTCGCCCCCACCTGAGCCGCGCACACGTACCAGATGTTGCGGCTCCGCATGCGCGCCCGATGTTCCAACCGCGGGGTTTTGTGCGCTGAGCCTGCGCGTTGTGGACCGATCAAGACAGGCGATTGTGGAGCAGGAGGGAGAGCGCGGGGGCCATGAGCACATGGGCGGGACTCAGAGTCAACAGAGCGCTTTCTGGAGCGCCGGGGCTTGTGGGTATTACAGCCGCCATTACTGCTGATCCTTTCAACCAACCTGTGCAGCAGCTGGAGCCTGAAAATCAGCTTCACTACTCCTAGGCTGGGAAAGGGGAAAATTAAACAACAGTTTGCCTCTGATCCTTTTCTGAACTTGATTTACAGGGTTATAGAAGTGGAGCAGTTACAGGCGGGAAGCTCAGACCAAACATCACGTCAAAATCTGACAGAGTTGCTCGATTCATCAGGACCTGAATATCATCGGCCTTTGCACATGGAAGGAGAAAGCAGCGATCGCAGCGATGACAAACCGTACACGTGTTCGGTGTGTGGACGCGGATTCAGCCGATCGCCTGCCCTGGTGAGACACGTGCACCGTCACACCGGGGAGAAACCGGGTAAAGGTGGGGACGGTGGGAAGGGATTCAGTTCCCCGTCTGCAATAGAAGTTCAACGGCGCAGTCACACCAGGGACAGTCCGTTCACCTGCTCCGTGTGTGGAAAGGGATTTGTTTGTTCATCCCACCTGCAAACACACCAGCGAGTTCACACTGACGAGAGACCATTTCAGTGTTCTGACTGTGGGAAGAGCTTTAAAATCCCCCAGAATCTGAAGCGACACCAGCTTGTTCACACCGATGAGCGACCGTTTATATGTTCTGACTGTGGGAAGAGCTTTAAAAGCTCCGGGGATCTGAAGCAACACCAGCGTGCTCACACTGATGAGAGGCCATTTACATGTTCTGACTGTGGGAAGAGCTTTAAAAGTTCCGGGGATCTGAAGGGACACCAACACCTACACACTGCAGAGAGGCCGTTCACCTGCTCCGTGTGTGGGAAGGGATTCACTCAGTCATCCAACCTGCAGAGACACAAGCGCCTCCACACTGGGGAGAGGATATTCATCTGCTCCGAATGTGGGAAGGCATTCACTCAGTATTCCACCCTGCAGACACACCAGCGAGTTCACACTGACGAGAGACCCTTTAAATGTTTTGAATGTGGGAAGAGATTTAAAAGCTCCGGGGAGCTGAAGAGACACCAACACCTACACACTGGGGAGAGACCGTTCACCTGCTCCGAGTGTGGGAAGGGATTCGCTCGGTCCTCCAACCTGCTGGCACATCAGCGAGTTCACACTGGAGAGAACCCCTTTAAATGTTCTGACTGTGGGAGAATCTTTAAAAGCTCCCGGGATCTGAAGGGACACCAACACCTACACACTGGGGAGAGACCGTTCACCTGCTCTGTGTGTGGGAAGGGATTCACTCAGTCATCCAACCTCACTGAACACCAGCGAGTTCACACTGGGGAGAGACCCTTTAAATGTTCTGACTGTGGGAAGAGTTTTAAAAGCTCGAAGAACCTTAAGAGACACCAGCGTCTTCACACTGATCATAGAATCTAACAGCACAGAAGGAGGTGATTCGGCCCATCGTGTCTGTGCCGGCTCTTTGAAAGAACTGTCCAATTTAGTCCCAAACCCCAGCTTTATCCCCAGAACTCTGCAAACTAGTCCTCTTCAAGTACACGTCCAATCACCGTTTGAAAGTTCCTGTGGAACCTGATTCCAGCATCCTTTCAGATGGTGCGTTCCAGATCTTAACAACCCTCTGTGTGAAAACAATTCTCCTCATTCACCTCGAGTTCTTTTAGCAACTATTTTAAATCTGTGACCTTTGGTTACCGACCCACTTGCCAGAGTGAACAGTTTCTCCCTACTTGCTCGATCAAAACCCCTCATCATTTTGAATATCTCTATTAGGTCTCCTCTTAACCTTCTCTGCTCTAAGGGGAAGAATCCCAGCTTCTCCAATCTCTCCACATAACTGAAGTCCCTCATCCCTGGTACCATCCTGGTCAACCTCCTCTGCACCCTCTCCAAGGCCTTGACATCCTTCCTAAAGTGTGGTGCCCAGAACTGTACACAAGACTCCAGCTGAGGCCAAAACCCTGCAGCTGTACAAAACCCTGGTTAGACCACACCTGGAGTACTGTGAGCAGTTCTGGGCACCACACCTTAGGAAGGATATATTGGCCTTGGAGGGAGTGCAGCGCAGGTTTACCAGAATGATACCCGGACTCCAAGGGTTAAGTTACGGGGAGAGATTACACAAATTAGGGTTGTATTCCCTGGAATTTAGAAGGTTAAGGTGTGATCTGATCGAAGTTTTCAGGATATTAAGGGGAACAGATAGGGTAGATAGAGAGAAACTATTTCCGCTGGTTGGGGATTCTAGGACTCGGGGCATAGTCTAAAAATTAGAGCCAGACCTTTCAGGAGTGAAATTAGGAAACACTTCTACACACAAAGGGTGGTAGAAGTTTGGAACTCTCTTCCGCAAACGGCAATTGATGCGAGATCAATTGTTAATTTTAAATCTGAGATTGATAGGTTTTTGTTACCCAAAGGTATTAAGGGATATGGGCCAAAGGCGGGTGTATGGAGTTAGGTCACAGATCAGCCATGATCTCATTGAATGGCGGAACAGGCTCGAGGGGCTGAATGGCCTCCTCCTGTCCTATGTTCCTAACTAGTGATTTGTAAAGGTTTAGTGTAACTTCCTTGTTTTTGTATTCAATGGCCCTATTTACAAAGCCAAGTATCCCATACGCTTTCTGAACCGCCTCACCAACTTGCCGTGGCACTTTCAAAGATTTGTGAATATGGATCCCCAGGTCCCTCTGCTCTTGCACCCCCTCAAAATAGTCCCATTTAGATTATACGGCCTCTCCCTGTTGTTCCTCCCAAAGTGCATCACTTCACACTTATCCTCATTTAATTTCATCTGCCTTGTGTCTGCTCATTTCACAGTCTGTCTCTGTCCTCCTGAAGTCTGCTACTACTATGCTCACTATTTACTACGTTGCCAAGTTTTGTATCATCTGTAAACTTCAAACTTGTCCACCTATACCCAAGTCCAGGTCAGTTATATATAACAAGAAAAGCAATGGTCCTAATCCCGACCCCTGGGGGAACCCACTGCATACTTCCCTCCAGTCAGAAAAACATCCCTCAGCACTGCTCACTGTCTCCTCTCCCTTAGCCAATTATACCCAAATTACCATCAGCCCTTTCATTCCCTGTGCTTCTATTTTCTGAGTAAGTCTGTTGTGTGGTACTTTATCAAATGCCTTTTGAAAGTCCATAAGAACATAAGAATTAGGAGCAGGAGTAGGCCATACGGCCCCTCGAGCCTGCTCCACCATTCAATAAGATCAAGGCTGATCATCGACCTCAACTCCACTTTCCTGCCCGATCTCCATATCCCTTGATTCCCCCAGAGTCCAAAAATCTATCTATCTCAGCCTTGAATATGCTCAAAGACTCAGCATTCACAGCCCTCTGGGGCAGAGAATTCCAAAGATTCACAACCCTCTGAGTGAAGAAATTCCTCCTCATCTCAGTCTTAAATGGCCGACCCCTTATCCTGAGACTATGCCCCCTGGTTCTAGACACTCCAGCCAGGGGAAACAACCTCTCAGCATCTACCCTGTCTATCCCCTTCAGAATCTTGTATGTTTCAATGAGATCACCTCTCATTCTTCTAAACTCCAGAGAGTATAGGCCCATTCTACACAATCTCTCATCATAGGACAGCCCTCTCATCCCAGGAATCAATCTAGTGAACCTTCGTTGCACCGCCTCCAAGGCAAGTATATCCTTCCTCAGATAAGGAGACCAAAACTGTGTACAGTACTCCAGGTGTGGTCTCACCAAGGCCCTGTACAATTGTAGCAAGACTTCCTTACTCTTATAGTCCAACCCCCTTGCAATAAAGGCCAACATGCCATTTGCCTTCCTTATTGCTTGCTGTACCTGCATGCTAGCTTTCTGTGTTTCTTGCACGAGGACACCCAAATCTCTCTGAACACCAACATTTGAAAGTTTCTCACCATTTAAAAAATATTCTGTTTTTCTATTCTTCCTACCAAAGTGAATAACCTCACATTTCCCTACATTATACTCCATCTGCCACCTTACTGTCCACTCACTTAATCTATCTATATCCCTTTGCAAAGTCTTTGTGTTCTCCTCACAGCTTACTGTCCCACCTAGCTTTGTATCATCAGCAAACTTGGATACATTACACTCGGTCCCTTCATCTAGGTCATTAATATTGATTGTAAATAGCTGAGGCCCCAACACTGATCCTTGCGGCACCCCACTAGTTACAGCCTGCCAACCTGAAAAAGATCAGTTTATCCCTACTCTCTGTTTTCTGTCCGTTAACCAATCCTCTATCCATGCTACTATATTACCCCCAACCCCATGAGCCCTAATCTTGAGCAATAACCTTTTATGTGGCACCTTATCGAATGCCTTTTGGAAATCCAAATATACTACATCCACTGACTCCCCTTTATATATACCCTGCTAGTTACATCCTCAAAAAACTCAAACATGATTTCCCTTTCATAAAACCATGTTGACTCTGTCTAATCATGTTATGATTTTCTAAGTGCCCTGATACCACTTCCGTAACAATGGATTCCAGCATTTTTCCAATGACTGATGTCAGGCTAACTGGCCTGTCGTTCCCTGTTTTTTCACTCCCTCCTTTCTTGAATAGCGGTGTTACATTTGCGACCATCCAATTCGCTGGGACCATTCCAGAATCTAGGGAATTTTGGAAGATCAAAACCAATGCATCCACTATCTCTTCAGCCACCTCTTTTAGAACCCTAGGATGTAGGCCGTCAGGTCCAGGGGATTTGTCGGCTTTTAGTCCCATTAGTTTCTCTAGTACTCTCGTACTTATATTAATTACATTAAGTTCCTCACCCTCATTAGACCCTCGGTTCCCCACCATCTTTGGTTTGCTTTTGTGTCTTCTACGTTTCTGCCATTTCCTTATTCCCCATAATAATTTCTCCTGTCTGTACCTCTAAGGGACCAACGTCAGCTATGGCTCAGTTGGTAGCACACTCGCCTCTGGGTCAAAGGGTTGTGGGTTCAAGTCCCGCTCCAGGGACTTGAGCACATAAAGCTAGGTTGACACTCCAGTGCTGTGCTGAGGGAGTGCTGCACTGTCAGAGGTGCCGTCTTTCGGATGAGACGTTAAACCGAGGCCCCGTCTGCTCTCTCAGGTGGATGTAAAAGATCCCATGGCACTATTTCGAAGAAGAGTAGGTGAGTTCTCCCCAGTGTCCTGGCCAATATTTATCCCTCAACCAACATAACAAAAACAGATTATCTGGTCATTATCACATTGCTGTTTGTGGGAGCTTGCTGAGCACAAATTGGCTGCTGCGTTTCCCACATTACAACAGTGACTCCACTTCAAAAAGTACTTCATTGGCTGTAAAGAGCTTTGAGACGTCCGGTGGTCGTGAATGGCGCTATATAAATGCAAGTCTTTCTTCTTTCTTTACTTTTGCTACTCTCTTCCTTTTTGATGCTTTTGATTTAATTATTAAACATTTAAGAAATTATTGCAGTGACCAGGGCTGTCTCTAAAACTGCAGGAATTTGTCTTTAAATAATCTTCTTTAGTGAAGCTGCTGTCGCTCTGGCCCTTTGCCAGGCCCGCTGACTGTGGCCCCTCTCCCAGATTCCAGCCCCAGCTCTGTGCTGACTGAGCTGCTCTCACCTGGGGACAGCGCGTCACAATCGGCCCCAGCGCACCTGAGCTGCTCACCAGGCCCCGCCCCCTTGCTGCACCGCCATTGGTTGGAGGACCCGCCGCCCGCTCGGTCCTCCAGCCCCGCCCCGCTCTTCCTATTGGTCCGGAGCTCCCGTCAATCACCCGGGCAGTGTGAGCTGAGCATGCGCGGACCTTGGCAGCAGCCGCTGACACATCAGGTGAGAGAGCTCAGGGAGCGGGTTAATAAACCCCGGGGGGACGCGGGCTGCACACACCCCGAGTGCGGCCCCAGGCCCCATTATTAAAACACTCAACATTATCCGCTTCACAAACACCCGGGGTGGGCCTCAGGCCCCGAACAAGAGCCTCCGGGCCGGGCGTTTGCCCCAAGCGGGGCGGCAGCTGCGGGGCTTTCTCCCGGTGACAGGCCCGGGTTAACGGCCGCCATCTTGACAGGCTCAGGGGGCAGCAGGGCGCATGCGCGGCCCCCTTGGCCAGGAACCAGGAGGAGAGAATCTTGTCAATTTCTATCCTGGACTCACAGTCATGGCTTTTGGAAACTCCTTTTACAGGCTGTGAGAAGGGCAGCATTTACACACCGCAAACTCAAACCAAACATCACATCAAGATCTGACAGAGTCACTCCATTCATCAGGACCCAAATATCATCGGCCTTTGAATGTGGAAGTTTGTCTGTTTAAGGTCATAAGGTCACCTGCACCATGGAGAAACCGTGGAAATGTGGAGACTGTGGGAAGGGGTTCAATTACCCATCCAAGCTGGAAATTCATCGACGCAGTCACACCGGGGAGAGGCCGTTCACCTGCTCCGTGTGTGGGAAGGGATTCAATTACCCATCTGAGCTGAGAAATCATGAACGCAGTCACACTGGGGAGAGGCCATTCAGCTGCTCTGTGTGTGGGAAGGGATTCACTCGCTCGTCCATTCTGCAGACACATCAGCGAGTTCACACTGACGAGAGACCATTCAGCTGCACTCACTGTGGGAAGAGGTTCAAGCAGTCAGCCAACCTCATACTACACCAGCGAATTCACACTGGGGAGAGGCCCTTCACTTGCTTAGTGTGTGGGAAGGGATTCATTCACTTATCCCACCTGCTGACACACCAGCGAATTCACACCGGGGAGAGGCCATTCTCCTGCTCCGTGTGTGGAAAGGGATTCACTCGTTCATCCGAGCTTCTGACACACCAGCGAATTCACACTGGGGAGAGGCCATTCACCTGCTCCGTGTGTGAGAAGGGATTTAATCGATCATCGAACCTGCTGAGACACCAGCGAGTTCACAAGTGACTGCAGGGGTTGAATTCTGCTGTTATTGCTGCTGTTAATCACATCCAGGACTGAACCATGTTCATTCTGACAGTTGGGGTTTGTTTCTGATTCTTGCCTTTATTAGCCGAGGCATAGAATACAAGAGCAGGGAGGTTATGCTTGAACTATATAAAACACTAGTTAGGCCACAGCTCTAGAGTACTGTGTGCAGTTCTGGTCACCACATTACAGGAAAGATGTGGTTGCGATAGAGAGGGTACAGAGGAGATTTACGAGGATGTTGCCTGGACTGGAGAATTTTAGCTGCGAGGAAAGATTGGATAGGCTGGGGTTGTTTTCTTTGGAACAGTGGAGGCTGAGGGGATACCTTATTGAGGTGTATAAAAATATGAGGGGCCTAGATAAGAACATAAGACATAAGATGTAGGAGCAGGAGTAGGTCATTTGGCCCCTCGAGAGTGGACAGAAAGGACCTATTTCCCTTAGCAGAGGGGTCAACAACAAGGGGGCATAGATTTAAAGTAATTGGTAGGAGGTTTAGAGGGGATTTGAGAGGAAATTTCTTCACCCAGAGGGTAGTTGGGCTCTGGAACTCACTGCCTGTAAGGGTGGTAGAGGCAGAGACCCTCACCACATTTAAAAAGTGCTTGGATGTGCACTGGAAGTGCCGTAACCTACAGGGCTACGGACCAAGAGCTCGAAAGTGGGATTAGGCTGGAGAGCTCTTTGTCGGCCAGTGCAGACACGATGGGCTGAAATGGCCTCCTTCTGTGCTGTAAATTTCTATAATTCTGCTGATATTAATAACCCCTATAACTGGGCTGGAGTTTAATGTTCTGGATATATAGCTGATTGTATTCTCGGGGCTGCAGTGTCCCTTTAAGAACTGCTGTCTGTGATCTTTCATCAGAAATTATTTTACAATAAAATTATGAACTTTTACTTCAATCCTAAATTGATCTTTGGTACAAAATCTACAATTCAGTGTCTGAAAGGTTCCACTGATTAACATCTCCAATTAGAAAGTGCTGATTAATCCTCGCTGACAATTCTTACTGACTTGCACATTACACACAGTGGCACCTCCATTATCCACCAGAAAGAAGGGGAATGGGAATTGGTGGAGAATCGAGAGTCCCCAAATGTTGCCCCTCCCGTCTGGTACAGCAATCCCCTCAGCACAGGAATGGAGACAAGTCCAGTTATAGTAACGGGATGAGTTAAAGGTATTTACTCAGATGGGCGGAAGGTGGGAAGTGGTGTTCCACGGGGATCGGTGCTGGGACCACTGTTGTTCACCATTTACATGAATGATTTGGACTCGGGAATCAGAGGTACAATTTCAAAATTTGCTGATGACACTAAATTGGGGGGTGTAGTTAATACTGAGGAAGACTGCGATAGCATCCTTGTAGAATTATTCAGTTGTGTTCAGTAAATAGCAGCATCTTTTAATTTGCTTTCACTGATCACATCACTATATAGTTATGTGAAAAACAGAAATCATTAACAGCTCCCAATTTCAGAATTGTCAGATTCAAACTCAACTTCTTCCAAGTACAATCTAACATTTCAAAAATTGTAATGGATGTAGGCGAGATATTAGGCCTGTTGTCTAACTCAATCCAAACACAGTGACACACAGACAGATGGGCAGGTGTAGCTTCACAGCGAATCCTTTCAAGCCTCACTAAAAAGTGGCAGACTGGCAATCCATTGTTCACTAATGGAGTTGTGATCTTTGTAAATTAAGAAAGGAAATGCATGGAAATGTGTCAAAGAGTTGATTAACAGAGTGGGGCATCATCTCCCTTTGATTTCTATTTCTGACACCAGGCAACAGAAAAAGGTCATTACAACACGACATAAACAGACTCTTCAGGTGTGAGACATCAGACTTCAGAACAACACGTCTGCCAGCTCTGGCCACAAACCTCAGTACAGTCAACCTTTCAGCAGCTGCAGCCCTGATTTAAATAACTAGTAGTTTAACATGTCTAGTAGAGCTTTTGTATCAAAATAGAAGAGATGTATTTGTGACACACACACAATTAATAATTAAATCACAATGTGATTGTGAGGATCGATTATCGCCTCTTGATACCTTCCGTGCCCACCGGTCGAGGAAGGTATCAAGTGAACCGGTGGACACCGCCTGCTCCCTCTCCAGGGCCACCCGGGCAGGGACAAGACCACGGGAGAGAGGTAGGCAGCCAGAGTGATCCCCCCCCATGGGCCCCGCCCATCCTGGGCCTACAAATTGCTGTTTTTGCCAGGCCCAAGAGCAGGTCCAGGAGAAGATCCTCTGACTTACCCACCCCCCTCCGCACCGGGCGGCCAAAGATTAGGAGCGTGGGGCTAAAGTGTAACCAAGAGTTGAGGAGCAGCCCCTTCAGGTAACTATACAGGGGCTGCAACCTCTCGCACTGAATATATACACGGCCCGTGGACTCCTCTAGGCCGCAAACATCACATCTGGCCTTGGAGTTCGGAAAGGAGCTTAAACTGTGCACACGACAGCTCCTTGCAACAGTCTCCACCCCAGATCCCCAATGGTGCAGGGAAGGACCCCCGCGTAGAGAGCCCTCCATTAGGGAACCTCGCCTCCGCCAGACGGCAAGATGACCCACCAGTCTGATTGAGATTGGGCAATAAACTAAATTAATCAATAAATGATACAGAAACCCGAGTCCCCGGGTCCTCAGCCCTGGTGTGAAGTACGCTGGCCGCCAATTTTCCATCATTAACTCGCACCTCAGGCCCCGCCCAGTCTGGTTTAATTACTAAATGATTTCTAACTCGAGTTCAGGACTGTCATTCTGAGGGAAACTTACGAGGCCTCATTTTTTTTGTGTGACCTTCCCGAGAGGCTTTAATAAACTGGCAATAAGATTTTATTTTAAAGGAGGAAAGTGGTGAAAAACACCACTAGCGATGCCTCAAAACTCACGGACAGAGAAATCCACTTCATCAGCGCCCCTGCCACAGGACTCAATATCCACCCCCTCCACCACTGGTGCACTGTGTCTGCAGTATGTACGGTCTACAAGATGACCACGGTCAGGCCGTGTGGAGTCAAAGGTCAGGTAACAGAATGGATGGAAAGATCACAACAAACTTCCCTTAACTCCAACCCTCTGATTTCTGTTTTGTCGCCATCTTTCTATCCATTCTGCTGCCTGGCCCTTCGCTCCACACGAGGGTGGGAGGAGGCTCATGTGGAGCAGAAACACCAGCATTGACCAGTGAGGCCGAATGGCCTGTTCCTGTGCTGTAGACTCTGTAACGGCCTCTCCCCAGTGTGAACTCGCTGGTGTACATTGCGCTCAGTGAACGGCCTCTCCCCAGTGTGAACTGGCTGGTGTACAGTGAGCTCAGTGAACGGCCTCTCCCCAGTGTGAGTGCGCTGGTGTACAGTGAGCTCAGTGAACGGCCTCTCCCCAGTGTGAACTCGCTGGTGTACAGTGAGCTCAGTGAACGGCCTCTCCCCAGTGTGAGTGCGCTGGTGTACAGTGAGCTCAGTGAACGGCCTCTCCCCAGTGTGAGTGCGCTGGTGTACAGTGAGCTCAGTGAACGGCCTCTCCCCAGTGTGAACTCGCTGGTGTACAGTGAGCTCAGTGAACGGTCTCTCCCCAGTGTGAACTCGCTGGTGTACAGTGAGCTCAGTGAACGGCCTCTCCCCAGTGTGAGTGCGCTGGTGTACAGTGAGCTCAGTGAACGGCCTCTCCCCAGTGTGAGTGTGCTGGTGTACAGTGAGCTCAGTGAACGGCCTCTCCCCAGTGTGAGTGCGCTGGTGTACAGTGAGCTCAGTGAACGGTCTCTCCCCAGTGTGAACTCGCTGGTGTACAGTGAGCTCAGTGAACGGCCTCTCCCCAGTGTGAACTCGCTGGTGTACAGTGAGCTCAGTGAACGGTCTCTCCCCAGTGTGAGGGCGCTGGTGTACAGTGAGCTCAGTGAACGGCCTCTCCCCAGTGTGAACTCGCTGGTGTACAGAGAGCTCAGTGAACGGTCTCTCCCCAGTGTGAGTGCGCTGGTGTACAGTGAGCTCAGTGAACGGCCTCTCCCCAGTGTGAGTGCGCTGGTGTACAGTGAGCAAAGTGAACGGTCTCTCCCCAGTGTGAACTCGCTGGTGTACAGTGAGCTCAGTGAACGGTCTCTACCCAGTGTGAACTCGCTGGTGTACAGTGAGCTCAGTGAACGGCCTCTCCCCAGTGTGAACTCGCTGGTGTACAGTGAGCTCAGTGAACGGCCTCTCCCCAGTGTGAACTCGCTGGTGTACATTGCGCTCAGTGAACGGCCTCTCCCCAGTGTGAACTCGCTGGTGTACAGTGAGCTCAGTGAACGGCCTCTCCACAGTGTGAGTGCGCTGGTGTACAGTGAGCTCAGTGAACGGCCTCTCCCCAGTGTGAGTGCGCTGGTGTACAGTGAGCTCAGTGAATGGCCTCTCCCCAGTGTGAACTCGCTGGTGTACAGTGAGCTCAGTGAACGGCCTCTCCCCAGTGTGAACTCGCTGGTGTACAGTGAGCTCAGTGAACGGCCTCTCCCCAGTGTGAGTGCGCTGGTGTACAGTGAGCTCAGTGAACGGCCTCTCCCCAGTGTGAACTCGCTGGTGTACAGTGAGCTCAGTGAACGGCCTCTCCCCAGTGTGAGTGCGCTGGTGTACAGTGAGCTCAGTGAACGGCCTCTCCCCAGTGTGAACTCGCAGGTGTACAGTGAGCTCAGTGAACGGTCTCTCCCGAGTGTGAACTCGCTGGTGTACAGTGAGCTCAGTGAACGGCCTCTCCCCAGTGTGAATGCGCTAGTGTACAGTAAGCTCAGTGAACGGCCTCTCCCCAGTGTGAACTCGCTGGTGTACAGTGAGCTCAGTGAACGGCCTCTCCCCAGTGTGAACTCGCTGGTGTACAGTGAGCTCAGTGAACGGCCTCTCCCCAGTGTGAACTCGCTGGTGTACAGTGAGCTCAGTGAACGGCCTCTCCCCAGTGTGAGTGCGCTGCTGTACAGTGAGCTCAGTGAACGGTCTCTCCCCAGTGTGAACTCGCTGGTGTACAGTGAGCTCAGTGAACGGCCTCTCCCCAGTGTGAACTCGCTGGTGTACAGTGAGCTCAGTGAACGGTCTCTCCCCAGTGTGAGGGCGCTGGTGTACAGTGAGCTCAGTGAACGGCCTCTCCCCAGTGTGAACTCGCTGGTGTACAGAGAGCTCAGTGAACGGTCTCTCCCCAGTGTGAGTGCGCTGGTGTACAGTGAGCTCAGTGAACGGCCTCTCCCCAGTGTGAGTGCGCTGGTGTACAGTGAGCTCAGTGAACGGTCTCTCCCCAGTGTGAACTCGCTGGTGTACAGTGAGCTCAGTGAACGGTCTCTACCCAGTGTGAACTCGCTGGTGTACAGTGAGCTCAGTGAACGGCCTCTCCCCAGTATGAACTCGCTGGTGTACAGTGAGCTCAGTGAACGGCCTCTCCCCAGTGTGAACTCGCTGGTGTACATTGCACTCAGTGAACGGCCTCTCCCCAGTGTGAACTCGCTGGTGTACAGTGAGCTCAGTGAACGGCCTCTCCCCAGTTTGAGTGCGCTGGTGTACAGTGAGCTCAGTGAACGGCCTCTCCCCAGTGTGAGTGCGCTGGTGTACAGTGAGCTCAGTGAACGGCCTCTCCCCAGTGTGAACTCGCTGGTGTACAGTGAGCTCAGTGAACGGTCTCTACCCAGTGTGAACTCGCTGGTGTACAGTGAGCTCAGTGAACGGCCTCTCCCCAGTGTGAACTCGCTGGTGTACAGTGAGCTCAGTGAACGGCCTCTCCCCAGTGTAAACTCGCTGGTGTACATTGCGCTCAGTGAACGGCCTCTCCCCAGTGTGAACTCGCTGGTGTACAGTGAGCTCAGTGAACGGCCTCTCCCCAGTGTGAGTGCGCTGGTGTACAGTGAGCTCAGTGAACGGCCTCTCCCCAGTGTGAGTGCGCTGGTGTACAGTGAGCTCAGTGAACGGCCTCTCCCCAGTGTGAACTCGCTGGTGTACAGTGAGCTCAGTGAACGGCCTCTCCCCAGTGTGAGTGTGCTGGTGTACAGTGAGCTCAGTGAACGGCCTCTCCCCAGTGTGAGTGCGCTGGTGTACAGTGAGCTCAGTGAACGGTCTCTCCCCAGTGTGAACTCGCTGGTGTACAGTGAGCTCAGTGAACGGCCTCTCCCCAGTGTGAACTCGCTGGTGTACAGTGAGCTCAGTGAACGGTCTCTCCCCAGTGTGAGGGCGCTGGTGTACAGTGAGCTCAGTGAACGGTCTCTCCCCAGTGTGAACTCGCTGGTGCACAGTGAGCTCAGTGAACGGTCTCTCCCCAGTGTGAGGGCGCTGGTGTACAGTGAGCTCAGTGAACGGCCTCTCCCCAGTGTGAACTCGCTGGTGTACAGAGAGCTCAGTGAACGGTCTCTCCCCAGTGTGAGTGCGCTGGTGTACAGTGAGCTCAGTGAACGGCCTCTCCCCAGTGTGAGTGCGCTGGTGTACAGTGAGCTCAGTGAACGGTCTCTACCCAGTGTGAACTCGCTGGTGTACAGTGAGCTCAGTGAATGGCCTCTCCCCAGTGTGAACCCGCTGGTGTACAGTGAGCTCAGTGAACGGCCTCTCCCCAGTGTGAACTCGCTGGTGTACATTGCGCTCAGTGAACGGCCTCTCCCCAGTGTGAACTCGCTGGTGTACAGTGAGCTCAGTGAACGGCCTCTCCACAGTGTGAGTGCGCTGGTGTACAGTGAGCTCAGTGAACGGCCTCTCCCCAGTGTGAGTGCGCTGGTGTACAGTGAGCTCAGTGAACGGCCTCTCCCCAGTGTGAACTCGCTGGTGTACAGTGAGCTCAGTGAACGGCCTCTCCCCAGTGTGAACTCACTGGTGTACAGTGAGCTCAGTGAACGGCCTCTCCCCAGTGTGAGTGCGCTGGTGTACAGTGAGCTCAGTGAACGGCCTCTCCCCAGTGTGAACTCGCTGGTGTACAGTGAGCTCAGTGAACGGCCTCTCCCCAGTGTGAGTGCGCTGGTGTACAGTGAGCTCAGTGAACGGCCTCTCCCCAGTGTGAACTCGCTGGTGTACAGTGAGCTCAGTGAACGGTCTCTCCCCAGTGTGAACTCGCTGGTGTACAGTGAGCTCAGTGAACGGCCTCTCCCCAGTGTGAATGAGCTGGTGTACAGTAAGCTCAGTGAACGGCCTCTCCCCAGTGTGAACTCGCTGGTGTACAGTGAGCTCAGTGAACGGCCTCTCCCCAGTGTGAGTGCGCTGGTGTACAGTGAGCTCAGTGTACGGCCTCTTCCCAGTGTGAACTCGCTGCTGTACAGTGAGCTCAGTGAACGGCCTCTCCCCAGTGTGAGTGCGTTGGTGTACAGTGAGCTCAGTGAACGGTCTCTCCCCAGTGTGAACTCGCTGGTGTACAGTGAGCTCAGTGAACGGCCTCTCCCCAGTGTGAACTCGCTGGTGTACAGTGAGCTCAGTGAACGGCCTCTCCCCAGTGTGAGTGCGCTGGTGTACAGTGAGCTCAGTGAACGGCCTCTCCCCAGTGTGAACTCGCTGGTGTACAGTGAGCTCAGTGAACGGTCTCTCCCCAGTGTGAACTCGCTGGTGTACAGTGAGCTCAGTGAACGGCCTCTCCCCAGTGTGAACTCGCTGGTGTACAGTGAGCTCAGTTAACGGTCTCTTCCCAGTGTGAGGGCGCTGGTGTACAGTGAGCTCAGTGAACGGCCTCTCCCCAGTGTGAACTCGCTGGTGTACAGAGAGCTCAGTGAACGGTCTCTCCCCAGTGTGAGTGCGCTGGTGTACAGTGAGCTCAGTGAACGGCCTCTCCCCAGTGTGAACTCGCTGGTGTACAGTGAGCTCAGTGAACGGCCTCTCCCCAGTGTGAACTCGCTGGTGTACAGTGAGCTCAGTGAACGGCCTCTCCCCAGTGTGAACTCGCTGGTGTACATTGCGCTCAGTGAACGGCCTCTCCCCAATGTGAACTCGCTGGTGTACAGTGAGCTCAGTGAACGGCCTCTCCACAGTGTGAGTGCGCTGGTGCACAGTGAGCTCAGTGAACGGCCTCTCCCCAGTGTGAGTGCGCTGGTGTACAGTGAGCTCAGTGAACGGCCTCTCCCCAGTGTGAACTCGCTGGTGTACAGTGAGCTCAGTGAACGGCCTCTCCCCAGTGTGAACTCGCTGGTGTACAGTGAGCTCAGTGAACGGCCTCTCCCCAGTGTGAACTCGCTGGTGTACATTGCGCTCAGTGAACGGCCTCTCCCCAATGTGAACTCGCTGGTGTACAGTGAGCTCAGTGAACGGCCTCTCCACAGTGTGAGTGCGCTGGTGCACAGTGAGCTCAGTGAACGGCCTCTCCCCAGTGTGAGTGCGCTGGTGTACAGTGAGCTCAGTGAACGGCCTCTCCCCAGTGTGAACTCGCTGGTGTACAGTGAGCTCAGTGAACGGCCTCTCCCCAGTGTGAGTGCGCTGGTGTACAGTGAGCTCAGTGAACGGCCTCTCACCAGTGTGAACTCGCTGGTGTACAGTGAGCTCAGTGAACGGCCTCTCCCCAGTGTGAGTGCGCTGGTGTACAGTGAGCTCAGTGAACGGCCTCTCCCCAGTGTGAACTCGCTGGTGTACAGTGAGCTCAGTGAACGGCCTCTCCCCAGTGTGAGTGCGCTGGTGTACAGTGAGCTCAGTGTACGGTCTCTTCCCAGTGTGAACTCGCTGCTGTACAGTGAGCTCAGTGAACGGCCTCTCCCCAGTGGGAGTGCGTTGGTGTACAGTGAGCTCAGTGAACGGTCTCTCCCCAGTGTGAACTCGCTGGTGTACAGTGAGCTCAGTGAACGGCCTCTCCCCAGTGTGAACTCGCTGGTGTACAGTGAGCTCAGTGAACGGTCTCTCCCCAGTGTGAGGGCGCTGGTGTACAGTGAGCTCAGTGAACGGCCTCTCCCCAGTGTGAACTCGCTGGTGTACAGAGAGCTCAGTGAACGGTCTCTCCCCAGTGTGAGTGCGCTGGTGTACAGTGAGCTCAGTGAACGGCCTCTCCCCAGTGTGAGTGCGCTGGTGTACAGTGAGCTCAGTGAACGGTCTCTCCCCAGTGTGAACTCGCTGGTGTACAGTGAGCTCAGTGAACGGTCTCTACCCAGTGTGAACTCGCTGGTGTACAGTGAGCTCAGTGAACGGCCTCTCCCCAGTGTGAACTCGCTGGTGTACATTGCACTCAGTGAACGGCCTCTCCCCAGTGTGAACTCGCTGGTGTACAGTGAGCTCAGTGAACGGTCTCTACCCAGTGTGAACTCGCTGGTGTACAGTGAGCTCAGTGAACGGCCTCTCCCCAGTGTGAACTCGCTGGTGTACAGTGAGCTCAGTGAACGGCCTCTCCCCAGTGTGAACTCGCTGGTGTACGTTGCACTCAGTGAACGGCCTCTCCCCAGTGTGAACTCGCTGGTGTACAGTGAGCTCAGTGAACGGTCTCTCCCCAGTGTGAACTCGCTGGTGTACAGTGAGCTCAGTGAACGGCCTCTCCCCAGTGTGAACTCGCTGGTGTACAGTGAGCTCAGTTAACGGTCTCTCCCCAGTGTGAGGGCGCTGGTGTACAGTGAGCTCAGTGAACGGCCTCTCCCCAGTGTGAACTCGCTGGTGTACAGTGAGCTCAGTGAACGGTCTCTACCCAGTGTGAACTCGCTGGTGTACAGTGAGCTCAGTGAACGGCCTCTCCCCAGTGTGAACTCGCTGGTGTACAGTGAGCTCAGTGAACGGCCTTCCCCAGTGTGAACTCGCTGGTGTACAGTGAGCTCAGTGAACGGCCTCTCCCCAGTGTGAGGGCGCTGGTGTACAGTGAGCTCAGTGAACGGCCTCTACCCAGTGTGAGTGCGCTGGTGTACAGTGAGCTCAGTGAGCGGCCTCTCCCCAGTGTGAGTGCGCTGGTGTACATTGCGCTCAGTGAACGGCCTCTCCCCAGTATGAACTCGCTGGTGTACAGTGAGCTCAGTGAACGGCCTCTCCCCAGTGTGAGTGCGCTGGTGTACAGTGAGCTCAGTGAACGGCCTCTCCCCAGTGTGAGTGCGCTGGTGTACAGTGAGCTCAGTGAACGGCCTCTCCGCAGTGTGACCTCGCTGGTGTACAGTGAGCTCAGTGAACGGCCTTTCCCCAGTGTGAGTGTGCTGGTGTACAGTGAGCTCAGTGAACGGCCTCTCCCCAGTGTGAGTGCGCTGGTGCACAGTGAGCTCAGTGAACGGTCTCTCCCCAGTGTGAACTCGCTGGTGTACAGTGAGCTCAGTGAACGGCCTCTCCCCAGTGTGAACTCGCTGGTGTACAGTGAGCTCAGTGAACGGTCTCTCCCCAGTGTGAGGGCGCTGGTGTACAGTGAGCTCAGTGAACGGTCTCTCCCCAGTGTGAGTGCGCTGGTGTACAGTGAGCTCAGTGAACGGCCTCTCCCCAGTGTGAGTGCGCTGGTGTACAGTGAGCTCAGTGAACGGTCTCTCCCCAGTGTGAACTCGCTGGTGTACAGTGAGCTCAGTGAACGGTCTCTACCCAGTGTGAACTCGCTGGTGTACAGTGAGCTCAGTGAACGGCCTCTCCCCAGTGTGAACTCGCTGGTGTACAGTGAGCTCAGTGAACGGCCTCTCCCCAGTGTGAACTCGCTGGTGTACATTGCGCTCAGTGAACGGCCTCTCCCCAGTGTGAACTCGCTGGTGTACAGTGAGCTCAGTGAACGGCCTCTCCCCAGTGTGAACTCGCTGGTGTACAGTGAGCTCAGTGAACGGCCTCTCCCCAGTGTGAGTGCGCTGGTGTACAGTGAGCTCAGTGAACGGCCTCTCCCCAGTGTGAACTCGCTGGTGTACAGTGAGCTCAGTGAACAGCCTCTCCCCAGTGTGAACTCGCTGGTGTACAGTGAGCTCAGTGAACGGCCTCTCCCCAGTGTGAGTGCGCTGGTGTACAGTGAGCTCAGTGAACGGCCTCTCCCCAGTGTGAACTCGCTGGTGTACAGTGAGCTCAGTGAACGGCCTCTCCCCAGTGTGAGTGCGCTGGTGTACAGTGAGCTCAGTGAACGGCCTCTCCCCAGTGTGAACTCGCTGGTGTACAGTGAGCTCAGTGAACGGCCTCTCCCCAGTGTGAACTCGCTGGTGTACAGTGAGCTCAGTGAACGGCCTCTCCCCAGTGTGAACTCGCTGGTGTACAGTGAGCTCAGTGAACGGCCTCTCCCCAGTGTGACCTCGCTGGTGTACAGTGAGCTCAGTGAACGTCTCTCCCCAGTGTGAGTGCGCTGGTGTACAGTGAGCTCAGTGAACGGCCTCTCCCCAGTGTGAGTGCGCTGGTGTACAGTGAGCTCAGTGAACGGCCTCTCCCCAGTGTGAACTCGCTGGTGTACAGTGAGCTCAGTGAACGGCCTCTCCCCAGTGTGAGTGCGCTGGTGTACAGTGAGCTCAGTGAACGGCCTCTCCCCAGTGTGAACTCGCTGGTGTACAGTGAGCTCAGTGAACGGCCTCTCCCCAGTGTGAACTCGCTGGTGTACAGTGAGCTCAGTGAACGGCCTCTCCCCAGTGTGAGTGCGCTGGTGTACAGTGAGCTCAGTGAACGGCCTCTCCCCAGTGTGAACTCGCTGGTGTACAGTGAGCTCAGTGAACGGCCTCTCCCCAGTGTGAACTCGCTGGTGTACAGTGAGCTCAGTGAACGGCCTCTCCCCAGTGTGAACTCGCTGGTGTACAGTGAGCTCAGTGAACGGTCTCTCCCCAGTGTGAGTGCGCTGGTGTACAGTGAGCTCAGTGAACGGCCTCTCCCCAGTGTGAACTCGCTGGTGTACAGTGAGCTCAGTGAACGGCCTCTCCCCAGTGTGAGTGCGCTGGTGTACAGTGAGCTCAGTGAACGGCCTCTCCCCAGTGTGAACTCGCTGGTGTACAGTGAGCTCAGTGAACGGTCTCTCCCCAGTGTGAGTGCGCTGGTGTACAGTGAGCTCAGTGAACGGCCTCTCCCCAGTGTGAACTCGCTGGTGTACAGTGAGCTCAGTGAACGGCCTCTCCCCAGTGTGAGTGCGCTGGTGTACAGTGAGCTCAGTGAACGGCCTCTCCCCAGTGTGAACTCGCTGGTGTACAGTGAGCTCAGTGAACGGCCTCTCCCCAGTGTGAACTCGCTGGTGTACAGTGAGCTCAGTGAACGGCCTCTCCCCAGTGTGAACTCGCTGGTGTACAGTGAGCTCAGTGAACGGCCTCTCCCCAGTGTGAACTCGCTGGTGTACAGTGAGCTCAGTGAACGGCCTCTCCCCAGTGTGAGTGCGCTGGTGTACAGTGAGCTCAGTGAACGGCCTCTCCCCAGTGTGAGTGCGCTGGTGTACAGTGAGCTCAGTGAACGGCCTCTCCCCAGTGTGAACTCGCTGGTGTACAGTGAGCTCAGTGAACGGCCTCTCCCCAGTGTGAGTGCGCTGGTGTACAGTGAGCTCAGTGAACGGCCTCTCCCCAGTGTGAACTCGCTGGTGTACAGTGAGCTCAGTGAACGGCCTCTCCCCAGTGTGAGTGCGCTGGTGTACAGTGAGCTCAGTGAACGGCCTCTCCCCAGTGTGAACTCTCCCCCAGTGTGGTGTACAGTGAGCTCAGTGAACGGCCTCTCCCCAGTGTGAGTGCGCTGGTGTACAGTGAGCTCAGTGAACGGCCTCTCCCCAGTGTGAACTCGCTGGTGTACAGTGAGCTCAGTGAACGGCCTCTCCCCAGTGTGAGTGCGCTGGTGTACAGTGAGCTCAGTGAACGGCCTCTCCCCAGTGTGAACTCGCTGGTGTACAGTGAGCTCAGTGAACGGCCTCTCCCCAGTGTGAACTCGCTGGTGTACAGTGAGCTCAGTGAACGGTCTCTCCCCAGTGTGAGTGCGCTGGTGTACAGTGAGCTCAGTGAACGGCCTCTCCCCAGTGTGAACTCGCTGGTGTACAGTGAGCTCAGTGAACGGCCTCTCCCCAGTGTGAGTGCGCTGGTGTACAGTGAGCTCAGTGAACGGCCTCTCCCCAGTGTGAGTGCGCTGGTGTACAGTGAGCTCAGTGAACGGCCTCTCCCCAGTGTGAACTCGCTGGTGTACAGTGAGCTCAGTGAACGGCCTCTCCCCAGTGTGAACTCGCTGGTGTACAGTGAGCTCAGTGAACGGCCTCTCCCCAGTGTGAACTCGCTGGTGTACAGTGAGCTCAGTGAACGGCCTCTCCCCAGTGTGAACTCGCTGGTGTACAGTGAGCTCAGTGAACGGCCTCTCCCCAGTGTGAACTCGCTGGTGTACAGTGAGCTCAGTGAACGGCCTCTCCCCAGTGTGAACTCGCTGGTGTACAGTGAGCTCAGTGAACGGCCTCTCCCCAGTGTGAACTCGCTGGTGTACAGTGAGCTCAGTGAACGGCCTCTCCCCAGTGTGAACTCGCTGGTGTACAGTGAGCTCAGTGAACGGCCTCTCCCCAGTGTGAACTCGCTGGTGTACAGTGAGCTCAGTGAACGGCCTCTCCCCAGTGTGAGTGCGCTGGTGTACAGTGAGCTCAGTGAACGGCCTCTCCCCAGTGTGAGTGCGCTGGTGTACAGTGAGCTCAGTGAACGGCCTCTCCCCAGTGTGAACTCGCTGGTGTACAGTGAGCTCAGTGAACGGCCTCTCCCCAGTGTGAACTCGCTGGTGTACAGTGAGCTCAGTGAACGGCCTCTCCCCAGTGTGAACTCGCTGGTGTACAGTGAGCTCAGTGAACGGCCTCTCCCCAGTGTGAACTCGCTGGTGTACAGTGAGCTCAGTGAACGGCCTCTCCCCAGTGTGAGTGCGCTGGTGTACAGTGAGCTCAGTGAACGGCCTCTCCCCAGTGTGAGTGCGCTGGTGTACAGTGAGCTCAGTGAACGGCCTCTCCCCAGTGTGAGTGCGCTGGTGTACAGTGAGCTCAGTGAACGGCCTCTCCCCAGTGTGAACTCGCTGGTGTACAGTGAGCTCAGTGAACGGCCTCTCCCCAGTGTGAGTGCGCTGGTGTACAGTGAGCTCAGTGAACGGCCTCTCCCCAGTGTGAGTGCGCTGGTGTACAGTGAGCTCAGTGAACGGCCTCTCCCCAGTGTGAACTCGCTGGTGTACAGTGAGCTCAGTGAACGGCCTCTCCCCAGTGTGAATGCTGGTGTACAGTGAGCTCAGTGAACGGCCTCTCCCCAGTGTGAGTGCGCTGGTGTACAGTGAGCTCAGTGAACGGTCTCTCCCCAGTGTGAACTCGCTGGTGTACAGTGAGCTCAGTGAACGGCCTCTCCCCAGTGTGAACTCGCTGGTGTACAGTGAGCTCAGTGAACGGTCTCTCCCCAGTGTGAACTCGCTGGTGTACAGTGAGCTCAGTGAACGGCCTCTCCCCAGTGTGAACTGCGCTGGTGTACAGTGAGCTCAGTGAACGGCCTCTCCCCAGTGTGAGTGCGCTGGTGTACAGTGAGCTCAGTGAACGGTCTCTCCCCAGTGTGAACTCGCTGGTGTACAGTGAGCTCAGTGAACGGTCTCTCCCCAGTGTGAACTCGCTGGTGTACAGTGAGCTCAGTGAACGGCCTCTCCCCAGTGTGAACTCGCTGGTGTACAGTGAGCTCAGTGAACGGCCTCTCCCCAGTGTGAACTCGCTGGTGTACAGTGAGCTCAGTGAACGGCCTCTCCCCAGTGTGAACTCGCTGGTGTACAGTGAGCTCAGTGAACGGCCTCTCCCCAGTGTGAGTGCGCTGGTGTACAGTGAGCTCAGTGAACGGCCTCTCCCCAGTGTGAGTGCGCTGGTGTACAGTGAGCTCAGTGAACGGCCTCTCCCCAGTGTGAACTCGCTGGTGTACAGTGAGCTCAGTGAACGGCCTCTCCCCAGTGTGAACTCGCTGGTGTACAGTGAGCTCAGTGAACGGCCTCTCCCCAGTGTGAGTGCGCTGGTGTACAGTGAGCTCAGTGAACGGCCTCTCCCCAGTGTGAACTCGCTGGTGTACAGTGAGCTCAGTGAACGGCCTCTCCCCAGTGTGAGTGCGCTGGTGTACAGTGAGCTCAGTGAACGGCCTCTCCCCAGTGTGAACTCGCTGGTGTACAGTGAGCTCAGTGAACGGCCTCTCCCCAGTGTGAACTCGCTGGTGTACAGTGAGCTCAGTGAACGGCCTCTCCCCAGTGTGAACTCGCTGGTGTACAGTGAGCTCAGTGAACGGCCTCTCCCCAGTGTGAACTCGCTGGTGTACAGTGAGCTCAGTGAACGGCCTCTCCCCAGTGTGAGTGCGCTGGTGTACAGTGAGCTCAGTGAACGGCCTCTCCCCAGTGTGAGTGCGCTGGTGTACAGTGAGCTCAGTGAACGGCCTCTCCCCAGTGTGAACTCGCTGGTGTACAGTGAGCTCAGTGAACGGCCTCTCCCCAGTGTGAGTGCGCTGGTGTACAGTGAGCTCAGTGAACGGCCTCTCCCCAGTGTGAACTCGCTGGTGTACAGTGAGCTCAGTGAACGGCCTCTCCCCAGTGTGAACTCGCTGGTGTACAGTGAGCTCAGTGAACGGCCTCTCCCCAGTGTGAATGCGCTGGTGTACAGTGAGCTCAGTGAACGGCCTCTCCCCAGTGTGAACTCGCTGGTGTACAGTGAGCTCAGTGAACGGCCTCTCCCCAGTGTGAACTCGCTGGTGTACAGTGAGCTCAGTGAACGGCCTCTCCCCAGTGTGAACTCGCTGGTGTACAGTGAGCTCAGTGAACGGTCTCTCCCCAGTGTGAGTGCGCTGGTGTACAGTGAGCTCAGTGAACGGCCTCTCCCCAGTGTGAACTCGCTGGTGTACAGTGAGCTCAGTGAACGGCCTCTCCCCAGTGTGAGTGCGCTGGTGTACAGTGAGCTCAGTGAACGGCCTCTCCCCAGTGTGAACTCGCTGGTGTACAGTGAGCTCAGTGAACGGCCTCTCCCCAGTGTGGCTGGTGTACTCTCCCCAGTGTGAGTGCGCTGGTGTACAGTGAGCTCAGTGAACGGCCTCTCCCCAGTGTGAACTCGCTGGTGTACAGTGAGCTCAGTGAACGGCCTCTCCCCAGTGTGAACTCGCTGGTGTACAGTGAGCTCAGTGAACGGCCTCTCCCCAGTGTGAACTCGCTGGTGTACAGTGAGCTCAGTGAACGGCCTCTCCCCAGTGTGAACTCGCTGGTGTACAGTGAGCTCAGTGAACGGCCTCTCCCCAGTGTGAACTCGCTGGTGTACAGTGAGCTCAGTGAACGGCCTCTCCCCAGTGTGAGTGCGCTGGTGTACAGTGAGCTCAGTGAACGGCCTCTCCCCAGTGTGAGTGCGCTGGTGTACAGTGAGCTCAGTGAACGGCCTCTCCCCAGTGTGAACTCGCTGGTGTACAGTGAGCTCAGTGAACGGCCTCTCCCCAGTGTGAACTCGCTGGTGTACAGTGAGCTCAGTGAACGGCCTCTCCCCAGTGTGAGTGCGCTGGTGTACAGTGAGCTCAGTGAACGGCCTCTCCCCAGTGTGAACTCGCTGGTGTACAGTGAGCTCAGTGAACGGCCTCTCCCCAGTGTGAGTGCGCTGGTGTACAGTGAGCTCAGTGAACGGCCTCTCCCCAGTGTGAACTCGCTGGTGTACAGTGAGCTCAGTGAACGGCCTCTCCCCAGTGTGAACTCGCTGGTGTACAGTGAGCTCAGTGAACGGCCTCTCCCCAGTGTGAATGCGCTGGTGTACAGTGAGCTCAGTGAACGGCCTCTCCCCAGTGTGAACTCGCTGGTGTACAGTGAGCTCAGTGAACGGCCTCTCCCCAGTGTGAACTCGCTGGTGTACAGTGAGCTCAGTGAACGGCCTCTCCCCAGTGTGAACTCGCTGGTGTACAGTGAGCTCAGTGAACGGCCTCTCCCCAGTGTGAGTGCGCTGGTGTACAGTGAGCTCAGTGAACGGCCTCTCCCCAGTGTGAACTCGCTGGTGTACAGTGAGCTCAGTGAACGGCCTCTCCCCAGTGTGAACTCGCTGGTGTACAGTGAGCTCAGTGAACGGCCTCTCCCCAGTGTGACATCGCTGGTGTACAGTGAGCTCAGTGAACGGCCTCTCCCCAGTGTGAACTCGCTGGTGTACAGTGAGCTCAGTGAACGGCCTCTCCCCAGTGTGAGTGCGCTGGTGTACAGTGAGCTCAGTGAACGGCCTCTCCCCAGTGTGAGTGCGCTGGTGTACAGTGAGCTCAGTGAACGGTCTCTCCCCAGTGTGAACTCGCTGGTGTACAGTGAGCTCAGTGAACGGCCTCTCCCCAGTGTGAACTCGCTGGTGTACAGTGAGCTCAGTGAACGGCCTCTCCCCAGTGTGAACTCGCTGGTGTACAGTGAGCTCAGTGAACGGCCTCTCCCCAGTGTGAACTCGCTGGTGTACAGTGAGCTCAGTGAACGGCCTCTCCCCAGTGTGAACTCGCTGGTGTACAGTGAGCTCAGTGAACGGCCTCTCCCCAGTGTGAGTGCGCTGGTGTACAGTGAGCTCAGTGAACGGCCTCTCCCCAGTGTGAGTGCGCTGGTGTACAGTGAGCTCAGTGAACGGCCTCTCCCCAGTGTGAACTCGCTGGTGTACAGTGAGCTCAGTGAACGGCCTCTCCCCAGTGTGAGTGCGCTGGTGTACAGTGAGCTCAGTGAACGGCCTCTCCCCAGTGTGAACTCGCTGGTGTACAGTGAGCTCAGTGAACGGCCTCTCCCCAGTGTGAACTCGCTGGTGTACAGTGAGCTCAGTGAACGGCCTCTCCCCAGTGTGAGTGCGCTGGTGTACAGTGAGCTCAGTGAACGGCCTCTCCCCAGTGTGAACTCGCTGGTGTACAGTGAGCTCAGTGAACGGTCTCTCCCCAGTGTGAGTGCGCTGGTGTACAGTGAGCTCAGTGAACGGCCTCTCCCCAGTGTGAGTGCGCTGGTGTACAGTGAGCTCAGTGAACGGCCTCTCCCCAGTGTGAACTCGCTGGTGTACAGTGAGCTCAGTGAACGGCTCTCCCCAGTGTGAACTCGCTGGTGTACAGTGAGCTCAGTGAACGGCCTCTCCCCAGTGTGAACTCGCTGGTGTACAGTGAGCTCAGTGAACGGCCTCTCCCCAGTGTGAACTCGCTGGTGTACAGTGAGCTCAGTGAACGGCCTCTCCCCAGTGTGAACTCGCTGGTGTACAGTGAGCTCAGTGAACGGCCTCTCCCCAGTGTGAGTGCGCTGGTGTACAGTGAGCTCAGTGAACGGCCTCTCCCCAGTGTGAGTGCGCTGGTGTACAGTGAGCTCAGTGAACGGCCTCTCCCCAGTGTGAACTCGCTGGTGTACAGTGAGCTCAGTGAACGGCCTCTCCCCAGTGTGAACTCGCTGGTGTACAGTGAGCTCAGTGAACGGCCTCTCCCCAGTGTGAACTCGCTGGTGTACAGTGAGCTCAGTGAACGGCCTCTCCCCAGTGTGAACTCGCTGGTGTACAGTGAGCTCAGTGAACGGCCTCTCCCCAGTGTGAACTCGCTGGTGTACAGTGAGCTCAGTGAACGGCCTCTCCCCAGTGTGAGTGCGCTGGTGTACAGTGAGCTCAGTGAACGGCCTCTCCCCAGTGTGAGTGCGCTGGTGTACAGTGAGCTCAGTGAACGGCCTCTCCCCAGTGTGAACTCGCTGGTGTACAGTGAGCTCAGTGAACGGCCTCTCCCCAGTGTGAGTGCGCTGGTGTACAGTGAGCTCAGTGAACGGCCTCTCCCCAGTGTGAACTGCGCTGGTGTACAGTGAGCTCAGTGAACGGCCTCTCCCCAGTGTGAACTCGCTGGTGTACAGTGAGCTCAGTGAACGGCCTCTCCCCAGTGTGAACTCGCTGGTGTACAGTGAGCTCAGTGAACGGCCTCTCCCCAGTGTGAACTCGCTGGTGTACAGTGAGCTCAGTGAACGGTCTCTCCCCAGTGTGAACTCGCTGGTGTACAGTGAGCTCAGTGAACGGCCTCTCCCCAGTGTGAGTGCGCTGGTGTACAGTGAGCTCAGTGAACGGCCTCTCCCCAGTGTGAACTCGCTGGTGTACAGTGAGCTCAGTGAACGGCCTCTCCCCAGTGTGAGTGCGCTGGTGTACAGTGAGCTCAGTGAACGGCCTCTCCCCAGTGTGACTGCGCTGGTGTACAGTGAGCTCAGTGAACGGCCTCTCCCCAGTGTGAACTCGCTGGTGTACAGTGAGCTCAGTGAACGGCCTCTCCCCAGTGTGAACTCGCTGGTGTACAGTGAGCTCAGTGAACGGCCTCTCCCCAGTGTGAACTCGCTGGTGTACAGTGAGCTCAGTGAACGGCCTCTCCCCAGTGTGAACTCGCTGGTGTACAGTGAGCTCAGTGAACGGCCTCTCCCCAGTGTGAGTGCGCTGGTGTACAGTGAGCTCAGTGAACGGCCTCTCCCCAGTGTGAGTGCGCTGGTGTACAGTGAGCTCAGTGAACGGCCTCTCCCCAGTGTGAACTCGCTGGTGTACAGTGAGCTCAGTGAACGGCCTCTCCCCAGTGTGAACTCGCTGGTGTACAGTGAGCTCAGTGAACGGCCTCTCCCCAGTGTGAGTGCGCTGGTGTACAGTGAGCTCAGTGAACGGCCTCTCCCCAGTGTGAACTCGCTGGTGTACAGTGAGCTCAGTGAACGGCCTCTCCCCAGTGTGAGTGCGCTGGTGTACAGTGAGCTCAGTGAACGGCCTCTCCCCAGTGTGAACTCGCTGGTGTACAGTGAGCTCAGTGAACGGCCTCTCCCCAGTGTGAACTCGCTGGTGTACAGTGAGCTCAGTGAACGGCCTCTCCCCAGTGTGAACTCGCTGGTGTACAGTGAGCTCAGTGAACGGCCTCTCCCCAGTGTGAACTCGCTGGTGTACAGTGAGCTCAGTGAACGGCCTCTCCCCAGTGTGAGTGCGCTGGTGTACAGTGAGCTCAGTGAACGGCCTCTCCCCAGTGTGAACTCGCTGGTGTACAGTGAGCTCAGTGAACGGCCTCTCCCCAGTGTGAGTGCGCTGGTGTACAGTGAGCTCAGTGAACGGCCTCTCCCCAGTGTGAACTCGCTGGTGTACAGTGAGCTCAGTGAACGGCCTCTCCCCAGTGTGAACTCGCTGGTGTACAGTGAGCTCAGTGAACGGTCTCTCCCCAGTGTGACATCGCTGGTGTACAGTGAGCTCAGTGAACGGCCTCTCCCCAGTGTGAGTGCGCTGGTGTACAGTGAGCTCAGTGAACGGCCTCTCCCCAGTGTGAGTGCGCTGGTGTACAGTGAGCTCAGTGAACGGCCTCTCCCCAGTGTGAACTCGCTGGTGTACAGTGAGCTCAGTGAACGGTCTCTCCCCAGTGTGAACTCGCTGGTGTACAGTGAGCTCAGTGAACGGCCTCTCCCCAGTGTGAACTCGCTGGTGTACAGTGAGCTCAGTGAACGGTCTCTCCCCAGTGTGAGTGCGCTGGTGTACAGTGAGCTCAGTGAACGGCCTCTCCCCAGTGTGAACTCGCTGGTGTACAGTGAGCTCAGTGAACGGCCTCTCCCCAGTGAAGTGCGCTGGTGTACAGTGAGCTCAGTGAACGGCCTCTCCCCAGTGTGAACTCGCTGGTGTACAGTGAGCTCAGTGAACGGCCTCTCCCCAGTGTGAACTCGCTGGTGTACAGTGAGCTCAGTGAACGGCCTCTCCCCAGTGTGAACTCGCTGGTGTACAGTGAGCTCAGTGAACGGCCTCTCCCCAGTGTGAACTCGCTGGTGTACAGTGAGCTCAGTGAACGGCCTCTCCCCAGTGTGAGTGCGCTGGTGTACAGTGAGCTCAGTGAACGGCCTCTCCCCAGTGTGAGTGCGCTGGTGTACAGTGAGCTCAGTGAACGGCCTCTCCCCAGTGTGAACTCGCTGGTGTACAGTGAGCTCAGTGAACGGCCTCTCCCCAGTGTGAGTGCGCTGGTGTACAGTGAGCTCAGTGAACGGCCTCTCCCCAGTGTGAACTCGCTGGTGTACAGTGAGCTCAGTGAACGGCCTCTCCCCAGTGTGAGTGCGCTGGTGTACAGTGAGCTCAGTGAACGGCCTCTCCCCAGTGTGAACTCGCTGGTGTACAGTGAGCTCAGTGAACGGCCTCTCCCCAGTGTGAGTGCGCTGGTGTACAGTGAGCTCAGTGAACGGCCTCTCCCCAGTGTGAACTCGCTGGTGTACAGTGAGCTCAGTGAACGGCCTCTCCCCAGTGTGAGTGCGCTGGTGTACAGTGAGCTCAGTGAACGGCCTCTCCCCAGTGTGAACTCGCTGGTGTACAGTGAGCTCAGTGAACGGCCTCTCCCCAGTGTGAACTCGCTGGTGTACAGTGAGCTCAGTGAACGGCCTCTCCCCAGTGTGAGTGCGCTGGTGTACAGTGAGCTCAGTGAACGGCCTCTCCCCAGTGTGAACTCGCTGGTGTACAGTGAGCTCAGTGAACGGTCTCTCCCCAGTGTGAGTGCGCTGGTGTACAGTGAGCTCAGTGAACGGCCTCTCCCCAGTGTGAGTGCGCTGGTGTACAGTGAGCTCAGTGAACGGCCTCTCCCCAGTGTGAACTCGCTGGTGTACAGTGAGCTCAGTGAACGGCCTCTCCCCAGTGTGAACTCGCTGGTGTACAGTGAGCTCAGTGAACGGCCTCTCCCCAGTGTGAACTCGCTGGTGTACAGTGAGCTCAGTGAACGGCCTCTCCCCAGTGTGAACTCGCTGGTGTACAGTGAGCTCAGTGAACGGCCTCTCCCCAGTGTGAACTCGCTGGTGTACAGTGAGCTCAGTGAACGGCCTCTCCCCAGTGTGAACTCGCTGGTGTACAGTGAGCTCAGTGAACGGCCTCTCCCCAGTGTGAACTCGCTGGTGTACAGTGAGCTCAGTGAACGGCCTCTCCCCAGTGTGAACTCGCTGGTGTACAGTGAGCTCAGTGAACGGCCTCTCCCCAGTGTGAACTCGCTGGTGTACAGTGAGCTCAGTGAACGGCCTCTCCCCAGTGTGAGTGCGCTGGTGTACAGTGAGCTCAGTGAACGGCCTCTCCCCAGTGTGAGTGCGCTGGTGTACAGTGAGCTCAGTGAACGGCCTCTCCCCAGTGTGAACTCGCTGGTGTACAGTGAGCTCAGTGAACGGCCTCTCCCCAGTGTGAACTCGCTGGTGTACAGTGAGCTCAGTGAACGGCCTCTCCCCAGTGTGAACTCGCTGGTGTACAGTGAGCTCAGTGAACGGCCTCTCCCCAGTGTGAACTCGCTGGTGTACAGTGAGCTCAGTGAACGGCCTCTCCCCAGTGTGAGTGCGCTGGTGTACAGTGAGCTCAGTGAACGGCCTCTCCCCAGTGTGACTCGCTGGTGTACAGTGAGCTCAGTGAACGGCCTCTCCCCAGTGTGACTCGCTGGTGTACAGTGAGCTCAGTGAACGGCCTCTCCCCAGTGTGAACTCGCTGGTGTACAGTGAGCTCAGTGAACGGCCTCTCCCCAGTGTGAGTGCGCTGGTGTACAGTGAGCTCAGTGAACGGCCTCTCCCCAGTGTGAACTCGCTGGTGTACAGTGAGCTCAGTGAACGGCCTCTCCCCAGTGTGAACTCGCTGGTGTACAGTGAGCTCAGTGAACGGCCTCTCCCCAGTGTGAGTGCGCTGGTGTACAGTGAGCTCAGTGAACGGCCTCTCCCCAGTGTGAACTGCGCTGGTGTACAGTGAGCTCAGTGAACGGCCTCTCCCCAGTGTGAACTCGCTGGTGTACAGTGAGCTCAGTGAACGGCCTCTCCCCAGTGTGAACTCGCTGGTGTACAGTGAGCTCAGTGAACGGCCTCTCCCCAGTGTGAGTGCGCTGGTGTACAGTGAGCTCAGTGAACGGCCTCTCCCCAGTGTGAGTGCGCTGGTGTACAGTGAGCTCAGTGAACGGCCTCTCCCCAGTGTGAGTGCGCTGGTGTACAGTGAGCTCAGTGAACGGCCTCTCCCCAGTGTGAACTCGCTGGTGTACAGTGAGCTCAGTGAACGGTCTCTCCCAGTGTGAACTCGCTGGTGTACAGTGAGCTCAGTGAACGGCCTCTCCCCAGTGTGAACTCGCTGGTGTACAGTGAGCTCAGTGAACGGCCTCTCCCCAGTGTGAACTCGCTGGTGTACAGTGAGCTCAGTGAACGGCCTCTCCCCAGTGTGAACTCGCTGGTGTACAGTGAGCTCAGTGAACGGCCTCTCCCCAGTGTGAGTGCGCTGGTGTACAGTGAGCTCAGTGAACGGCCTCTCCCCAGTGTGAGTGCGCTGGTGTACAGTGAGCTCAGTGAACGGCCTCTCCCCAGTGTGAACTCGCTGGTGTACAGTGAGCTCAGTGAACGGCCTCTCCCCAGTGTGAACTCGCTGGTGTACAGTGAGCTCAGTGAACGGCCTCTCCCCAGTGTGAGTGCGCTGGTGTACAGTGAGCTCAGTGAACGGCCTCTCCCCAGTGTGAACTCGCTGGTGTACAGTGAGCTCAGTGAACGGCCTCTCCCCAGTGTGAACTCGCTGGTGTACAGTGAGCTCAGTGAACGGTCTCTCCCCAGTGTGAGTGCGCTGGTGTACAGTGAGCTCAGTGAACGGCCTCTCCCCAGTGTGAAGTGCGCTGGTGTACAGTGAGCTCAGTGAACGGCCTCTCCCCAGTGTGAACTCGCTGGTGTACAGTGAGCTCAGTGAACGGCCTCTCCCCAGTGTGAGTGCGCTGGTGTACAGTGAGCTCAGTGAACGGCCTCTCCCCAGTGTGAACTCGCTGGTGTACAGTGAGCTCAGTGAACGGTCTCTCCCCAGTGTGAACTCGCTGGTGTACAGTGAGCTCAGTGAACGGCCTCTCCCCAGTGTGAATGCGCTGGTGTACAGTGAGCTCAGTGAACGGCCTCTCCCCAGTGTGAACTCGCTGGTGTACAGTGAGCTCAGTGAACGGCCTCTCCCCAGTGTGAACTCGCTGGTGTACAGTGAGCTCAGTGAACGGCCTCTCCCCAGTGTGAACTCGCTGGTGTACAGTGAGCTCAGTGAACGGCCTCTCCCCAGTGTGAGTGCGCTGGTGTACAGTGAGCTCAGTGAACGGCCTCTCCCCAGTGTGAACTCGCTGGTGTACAGTGAGCTCAGTGAACGGCCTCTCCCCAGTGTGAGTGCGCTGGTGTACAGTGAGCTCAGTGAACGGCCTCTCCCCAGTGTGAACTCGCTGGTGTACAGTGAGCTCAGTGAACGGCCTCTCCCCAGTGTGAGTGCGCTGGTGTACAGTGAGCTCAGTGAACGGCCTCTCCCCAGTGTGAACTCGCTGGTGTACAGTGAGCTCAGTGAACGGCCTCTCCCCAGTGTGAACTCGCTGGTGTACAGTGAGCTCAGTGAACGGTCTCTCCCCAGTGTGAACTCGCTGGTGTACAGTGAGCTCAGTGAACGGCCTCTCCCCAGTGTGAACTCGCTGGTGTACAGTGAGCTCAGTGAACGGCCTCTCCCCAGTGTGAGTGCGCTGGTGTACAGTGAGCTCAGTGAACGGCCTCTCCCCAGTGTGAGTGCGCTGGTGTACAGTGAGCTCAGTGAACGGTCTCTCCCCAGTGTGAACTCGCTGGTGTACAGTGAGCTCAGTGAACGGCCTCTCCCCAGTGTGAACTCGCTGGTGTACAGTGAGCTCAGTGAACGGCCTCTCCCCAGTGTGAACTCGCTGGTGTACAGTGAGCTCAGTGAACGGCCTCTCCCCAGTGTGAACTCGCTGGTGTACAGTGAGCTCAGTGAACGGCCTCTCCCCAGTGTGAACTCGCTGGTGTACAGTGAGCTCAGTGAACGGCCTCTCCCCAGTGTGAACTCGCTGGTGTACAGTGAGCTCAGTGAACGGCCTCTCCCCAGTGTGAACTCGCTGGTGTACAGTGAGCTCAGTGAACGGCCTCTCCCCAGTGTGAACTCGCTGGTGTACAGTGAGCTCAGTGAACGGCCTCTCCCCAGTGTGAGTGCGCTGGTGTACAGTGAGCTCAGTGAACGGCCTCTCCCCAGTGTGAACTCGCTGGTGTACAGTGAGCTCAGTGAACGGCCTCTCCCCAGTGTGAACTCGCTGGTGTACAGTGAGCTCAGTGAACGGCCTCTCCCCAGTGTGAACTCGCTGGTGTACAGTGAGCTCAGTGAACGGCCTCTCCCCAGTGTGAACTCGCTGGTGTACAGTGAGCTCAGTGAACGGCCTCTCCCCAGTGTGAACTCGCTGGTGTACAGTGAGCTCAGTGAACGGCCTCTCCCCAGTGTGAGTGCGCTGGTGTACAGTGAGCTCAGTGAACGGCCTCTCCCCAGTGTGAACTCGCTGGTGTACAGTGAGCTCAGTGAACGGCCTCTCCCCAGTGTGAGTGCGCTGGTGTACAGTGAGCTCAGTGAACGGCCTCTCCCCAGTGTGAACTCGCTGGTGTACAGTGAGCTCAGTGAACGGCCTCTCCCCAGTGTGAGTGCGCTGGTGTACAGTGAGCTCAGTGAACGGCCTCTCCCCAGTGTGAACTCGCTGGTGTACAGTGAGCTCAGTGAACGGCCTCTCCCCAGTGTGAGATCGCTGGTGTACAGTGAGCTCAGTGAACGGCCTCTCCCCAGTGTGAACTCGCTGGTGTACAGTGAGCTCAGTGAACGGCCTCTCCCCAGTGTGAGTGCGCTGGTGTACAGTGAGCTCAGTGAACGGCCTCTCCCCAGTGTGAAGCGCTGGTGTACAGTGAGCTCAGTGAACGGCCTCTCCCCAGTGTGAACTCGCTGGTGTACAGTGAGCTCAGTGAACGGCCTCTCCCCAGTGTGAACTCGCTGGTGTACAGTGAGCTCAGTGAACGGTCTCTCCCCAGTGTGAACTCGCTGGTGTACAGTGAGCTCAGTGAACGGCCTCTCCCCAGTGTGAGTGCGCTGGTGTACAGTGAGCTCAGTGAACGGCCTCTCCCCAGTGTGAGTGCGCTGGTGTACAGTGAGCTCAGTGAACGGCCTCTCCCCAGTGTGAACTCGCTGGTGTACAGTGAGCTCAGTGAACGGCCTCTCCCCAGTGTGAGTGCGCTGGTGTACAGTGAGCTCAGTGAACGGCCTCTCCCCAGTGTGAACTCGCTGGTGTACAGTGAGCTCAGTGAACGGCCTCTCCCCAGTGTGAACTCGCTGGTGTACAGTGAGCTCAGTGAACGGCCTCTCCCCAGTGTGAGTGCGCTGGTGTACAGTGAGCTCAGTGAACGGCCTCTCCCCAGTGTGAGTGCGCTGGTGTACAGTGAGCTCAGTGAACGGCCTCTCCCCAGTGTGAACTCGCTGGTGTACAGTGAGCTCAGTGAACGGCCTCTCCCCAGTGTGAACTCGCTGGTGTACAGTGAGCTCAGTGAACGGCCTCTCCCCAGTGTGACTGCGCTGGTGTACAGTGAGCTCAGTGAACGGCCTCTCCCCAGTGTGAACTCGCTGGTGTACAGTGAGCTCAGTGAACGGCCTCTCCCCAGTGTGAACTCGCTGGTGTACAGTGAGCTCAGTGAACGGCCTCTCCCCAGTGTGAACTCGCTGGTGTACAGTGAGCTCAGTGAACGGCCTCTCCCCAGTGTGAACTCGCTGGTGTACAGTGAGCTCAGTGAACGGTCTCTCCCCAGTGTGAGTGCGCTGGTGTACAGTGAGCTCAGTGAACGGCCTCTCCCCAGTGTGAACTCGCTGGTGTACAGTGAGCTCAGTGAACGGCCTCTCCCCAGTGTGAGTGCGCTGGTGTACAGTGAGCTCAGTGAACGGTCTCTCCCCAGTGAACTCGCTGGTGTACAGTGAGCTCAGTGAACGGCCTCTCCCCAGTGTGAGTGCGCTGGTGTACAGTGAGCTCAGTGAACGGCCTCTCCCCAGTGTGAACTCGCTGGTGTACAGTGAGCTCAGTGAACGGCCTCTCCCCAGTGTGAACTCGCTGGTGTACAGTGAGCTCAGTGAACGGCCTCTCCCCAGTGTGAGTGCGCTGGTGTACAGTGAGCTCAGTGAACGGCCTCTCCCCAGTGTGAACTCGCTGGTGTACAGTGAGCTCAGTGAACGGCCTCTCCCCAGTGTGAGCGCTGGTGTACAGTGAGCTCAGTGAACGGCCTCTCCCCAGTGTGAGTGCGCTGGTGTACAGTGAGCTCAGTGAACGGCCTCTCCCCAGTGTGAACTCGCTGGTGTACAGTGAGCTCAGTGAACGGCCTCTCCCCAGTGTGAGTGCGCTGGTGTACAGTGAGCTCAGTGAACGGCCTCTCCCCAGTGTGAACTCGCTGGTGTACAGTGAGCTCAGTGAACGGCCTCTCCCCAGTGTGAACTCGCTGGTGTACAGTGAGCTCAGTGAACGGCCTCTCCCCAGTGTGAACTCGCTGGTGTACAGTGAGCTCAGTGAACGGCCTCTCCCCAGTGTGAACTCGCTGGTGTACAGTGAGCTCAGTGAACGGCCTCTCCCCAGTGTGAGTGCGCTGGTGTACAGTGAGCTCAGTGAACGGCCTCTCCCCAGTGTGACTGCGCTGGTGTACAGTGAGCTCAGTGAACGGCCTCTCCCCAGTGTGAACTCGCTGGTGTACAGTGAGCTCAGTGAACGGCCTCTCCCCAGTGTGAACTCGCTGGTGTACAGTGAGCTCAGTGAACGGCCTCTCCCCAGTGTGAACTCGCTGGTGTACAGTGAGCTCAGTGAACGGCTCTCCCCAGTGTGAACTCGCTGGTGTACAGTGAGCTCAGTGAACGGCCTCTCCCCAGTGTGAACTCGCTGGTGTACAGTGAGCTCAGTGAACGGCCTCTCCCCAGTGTGAGTGCGCTGGTGTACAGTGAGCTCAGTGAACGGCCTCTCCCCAGTGTGAGTGCGCTGGTGTACAGTGAGCTCAGTGAACGGCCTCTCCCCAGTGTGAACTCGCTGGTGTACAGTGAGCTCAGTGAACGGCCTCTCCCCAGTGTGAACTGCGCTGGTGTACAGTGAGCTCAGTGAACGGCCTCTCCCCAGTGTGAACTCGCTGGTGTACAGTGAGCTCAGTGAACGGCCTCTCCCCAGTGTGAACTCGCTGGTGTACAGTGAGCTCAGTGAACGGCCTCTCCCAGTGTGAACTCGCTGGTGTACAGTGAGCTCAGTGAACGGCCTCTCCCCAGTGTGAGTGCGCTGGTGTACAGTGAGCTCAGTGAACGGCCTCTCCCCAGTGTGAACTCGCTGGTGTACAGTGAGCTCAGTGAACGGCCTCTCCCCAGTGTGAACTCGCTGGTGTACAGTGAGCTCAGTGAACGGCCTCTCCCCAGTGTGAACTCGCTGGTGTACAGTGAGCTCAGTGAACGGTCTCTCCCCAGTGTGAGTGCGCTGGTGTACAGTGAGCTCAGTGAACGGCCTCTCCCCAGTGTGAGTGCGCTGGTGTACAGTGAGCTCAGTGAACGGTCTCTCCCCAGTGTGAACTCGCTGGTGTACAGTGAGCTCAGTGAACGGCCTCTCCCCAGTGTGAACTCGCTGGTGTACAGTGAGCTCAGTGAACGGCCTCTCCCCAGTGTGAACTCGCTGGTGTACAGTGAGCTCAGTGAACGGCCTCTCCCCAGTGTGAACTCTGGTGTACAGTGAGCTCAGTGAACGGCCTCTCCCCAGTGTGAACTCGCTGGTGTACAGTGAGCTCAGTGAACGGCCTCTCCCCAGTGTGAGTGCGCTGGTGTACAGTGAGCTCAGTGAACGGCCTCTCCCCAGTGTGAAGTGCGCTGGTGTACAGTGAGCTCAGTGAACGGCCTCTCCCCAGTGTGAACTCGCTGGTGTACAGTGAGCTCAGTGAACGGCCTCTCCCCAGTGTGAGTGCGCTGGTGTACAGTGAGCTCAGTGAACGGCCTCTCCCCAGTGTGAACTCGCTGGTGTACAGTGAGCTCAGTGAACGGCCTCTCCCCAGTGTGAACTCGCTGGTGTACAGTGAGCTCAGTGAACGGCCTCTCCCCAGTGTGAACTCGCTGGTGTACAGTGAGCTCAGTGAACGGCCTCTCCCCAGTGTGAGTGCGCTGGTGTACAGTGAGCTCAGTGAACGGCTCTCCCCAGTGTGAACTCGCTGGTGTACAGTGAGCTCAGTGAACGGCCTCTCCCCAGTGTGAACTCGCTGGTGTACAGTGAGCTCAGTGAACGGCCTCTCCCCAGTGTGAGTGCGCTGGTGTACAGTGAGCTCAGTGAACGGCCTCTCCCCAGTGTGAACTCGCTGGTGTACAGTGAGCTCAGTGAACGGCCTCTCCCCAGTGTGAGTGCGCTGGTGTACAGTGAGCTCAGTGAACGGCCTCTCCCCAGTGTGAGTGCGCTGGTGTACAGTGAGCTCAGTGAACGGCCTCTCCCCAGTGTGAACTCGCTGGTGTACAGTGAGCTCAGTGAACGGCCTCTCCCCAGTGTGAGTGCGCTGGTGTACAGTGAGCTCAGTGAACGGTCTCTCCCCAGTGTGAACTCGCTGGTGTACAGTGAGCTCAGTGAACGGCCTCTCCCCAGTGTGAACTCGCTGGTGTACAGTGAGCTCAGTGAACGGTCTCTCCCCAGTGTGAACTCGCTGGTGTACAGTGAGCTCAGTGAACGGCCTCTCCCCAGTGTGAACTGCGCTGGTGTACAGTGAGCTCAGTGAACGGCCTCTCCCCAGTGTGAGTGCGCTGGTGTACAGTGAGCTCAGTGAACGGCCTCTCCCCAGTGTGAGTCGCTGGTGTACAGTGAGCTCAGTGAACGGTCTCTCCCCAGTGTGAACTCGCTGGTGTACAGTGAGCTCAGTGAACGGTCTCTCCCCAGTGTGAACGCGCTGGTGTACAGTGAGCTCAGTGAACGGCCTCTCCCCAGTGTGAACTCGCTGGTGTACAGTGAGCTCAGTGAACGGTCTCTCCCCAGTGTGAACTCGCTGGTGTACAGTGAGCTCAGTGAACGGCCTCTCCCCAGTGTGACTGCGCTGGTGTACAGTGAGCTCAGTGAACGGCCTCTCCCCAGTGTGAACTCGCTGGTGTACAGTGAGCTCAGTGAACGGCCTCTCCCCAGTGTGAAGTGCGCTGGTGTACAGTGAGCTCAGTGAACGGTCTCCCCAGTGTGAACTCGCTGGTGTACAGTGAGCTCAGTGAACGGCCTCTCCCCAGTGTGAACTCGCTGGTGTACAGTGAGCTCAGTGAACGGCCTCTCCCCAGTGTGAACTCGCTGGTGTACAGTGAGCTCAGTGAACGGCCTCTCCCCAGTGTGAGTGCGCTGGTGTACAGTGAGCTCAGTGAACGGCCTCTCCCCAGTGTGAACTCGCTGGTGTACAGTGAGCTCAGTGAACGGCCTCTCCCCAGTGTGAGTGCGCTGGTGTACAGTGAGCTCAGTGAACGGCCTCTCCCCAGTGTGAACTCGCTGGTGTACAGTGAGCTCAGTGAACGGCCTCTCCCCAGTGTGAACTCGCTGGTGTACAGTGAGCTCAGTGAACGGCCTCTCCCCAGTGTGAACTCGCTGGTGTACAGTGAGCTCAGTGAACGGCCTCTCCCCAGTGTGAACTCGCTGGTGTACAGTGAGCTCAGTGAACGGTCCTCTCCCCAGTGTGAGTGCGCTGGTGTACAGTGAGCTCAGTGAACGGCCTCTCCCCAGTGTGAGTGCGCTGGTGTACAGTGAGCTCAGTGAACGGCCTCTCCCCAGTGTGAACTCGCTGGTGTACAGTGAGCTCAGTGAACGGCCTCTCCCCAGTGTGAGTGCGCTGTGTACAGTGAGCTCAGTGAACGGCCTCTCCCCAGTGTGAACTCGCTGGTGTACAGTGAGCTCAGTGAACGGCCTCTCCCCAGTGTGAACTCGCTGGTGTACAGTGAGCTCAGTGAACGGCCTCTCCCCAGTGTGAATGCGCTGGTGTACAGTGAGCTCAGTGAACGGCCTCTCCCCAGTGTGAACTCGCTGGTGTACAGTGAGCTCAGTGAACGGCCTCTCCCCAGTGTGAACTCGCTGGTGTACAGTGAGCTCAGTGAACGGCCTCTCCCCAGTGTGAACTCGCTGGTGTACAGTGAGCTCAGTGAACGGCCTCTCCCCAGTGTGAGTCGCTGGTGTACAGTGAGCTCAGTGAACGGCCTCTCCCCAGTGTGAACTCGCTGGTGTACAGTGAGCTCAGTGAACGGCCTCTCCCCAGTGTGAGTGCGCTGGTGTACAGTGAGCTCAGTGAACGGTCCTCTCCCAGTGTGAACTCGCTGGTGTACAGTGAGCTCAGTGAACGGCCTCTCCCCAGTGTGAGTGCGCTGGTGTACAGTGAGCTCAGTGAACGGCCTCTCCCCAGTGTGAACTCGCTGGTGTACAGTGAGCTCAGTGAACGGCCTCTCCCCAGTGTGAACTCGCTGGTGTACAGTGAGCTCAGTGAACGGCTCTCCCCAGTGTGAGTGCGCTGGTGTACAGTGAGCTCAGTGAACGGCCTCTCCCCAGTGTGAACTCGCTGGTGTACAGTGAGCTCAGTGAACGTCTCTCCCCAGTGTGAGTGCGCTGGTGTACAGTGAGCTCAGTGAACGGCCTCTCCCCAGTGTGAGTGCGCTGGTGTACAGTGAGCTCAGTGAACGGTCTCTCCCAGTGTGAACTCGCTGGTGTACAGTGAGCTCAGTGAACGGCCTCTCCCCAGTGTGAACTCGCTGGTGTACAGTGAGCTCAGTGAACGGCCTCTCCCCAGTGTGAACTCGCTGGTGTACAGTGAGCTCAGTGAACGGCCTCTCCCCAGTGTGAACTCGCTGGTGTACATAGTGAGCTCAGTGAACGGCCTCTCCCCAGTGTGAACTCGCTGGTGTACAGTGAGCTCAGTGAACGGCCTCTCCCCAGTGTGAACTCGCTGGTGTACAGTGAGCTCAGTGAACGGCCTC
>JASTWF010001792.1:0-58576 GCA_030390025.1 Squalus acanthias | reverse complement strand
TGTGAATGACCCACATTGTCTCTCTCTCTCTCTCTGGGCTGTATGTGAATGACCCACAGTGTCTCTCTTTCTCTGGGCTGCATGTGAATGACCCACATTGTCTCTCTCTCTGGTCTGTATGTGAATGACCCACATTGTGTCTCTCTCTCTGGTCTGTATGTGAATGACCCACATTGTCTCTCTCTCTGGGCTGTATGTGAATGACCCACATTGTCTGTCTCTCTCTGGGCTGTATGTGAATGACCCACATTGTCTCTCTCTCTCTCTCTGGGCTGTATGTGAATGACCCACATTCTCTCTCTGGGCTGTATGTGAATGACCCACATTGACTCTCTCTCTCTCTGGGCTGTATGTCAATGACCCACATTGTCTCTCTCTCTCTCTGGGCTGTATGTGAATGACCCCACATTGTCTCTCTCTCTCTCTCTCTCTGGGCTGTATGTGAATGACCCACATTGTCTCTCTCTGTGCTGTATGTGAATGACCCACATTGTCTGTCTCTCTCTCTCTCTCTCTGGGCTTTTTGTGAATGACCCACATTGTCTCTCTCTCTCTGGGCTGTTTGTGAATGACCCAAATTGTCTGTCTCTCTCTCTCTCTGGGCTGTATGTGAATGACCCACATTGTCTCTCTCTCTCTCTCTCTCTGGGCTGTAAGTGAATGACCCACATTGTCTCTCTCTTTCTGTCTCTGGGCTGTATGTGAATGACCCACATTGTCTCTCTCTCTGGGCTGTATGTGAATGACCCACGTTGTCTCTCTCTCCATGCTGTATGTGAATGTCCCATATTTACTCCCTCTCTCTGGGCTGAATGTGAATGACCCACATTGTCTCTCTCTCTGTCTCTCTGGGCTGCATGTGAATGACCCACATTGTCTTTCTCTCTCTCTGGGCTGTATGTGAATGACTCACATTGTCTCTCTCTGGGCTGTATGTGAATGACCCACCTTGTCTCTCTCTCTCTCTGGGCTGTATGAGAATGACCCACCTTGTCTCTCTCTCTCTCTGGGCTGTATGAGAATGACCCACATTGTCTCTCTCTCTCTCTCTCTGGTCTGTATGTGAATGACCCACATTGTCTGTCTCTCTGGGCTGTGTGTGAATGACCCACATTGTCTCTCCCTCTGGGCTGTATGTGAATCACCCACTTTGTCTCTCTCTCTCTCTCTGGGCTGTATGTGAATGACCCACATTGTGTGTGTCTCTCTCTCTGGGCTGTTCGTGAATGACCCACATTGTGTCTCTCTCTCTCTGGGCTGTATGTGAATGACCCACATTGTCTCTCTCTCTCTCTCTCTGGGCTGTATGTGAATGACCCACATTGTCTCTCTCTCTCTCTGGGCTGTATGTGAATGTCCCACATTGTGTGTCTCTCTCTCTCTCTCTCTCTCTCTCTCTCTGGGCTGGTTGTGAATGACTCCCATTGTCTCTCTCTCTCTGGGCTGGATGTGAATGACTCCCATTGTCTCTCTTTCTCTGGGCTGGATGTGAATGACCCACATTGTCTCTCTGGGCTGTATGTGAATGACCCACATTGTCTCTCTCTCTCTGGGATGTGTGTGACTGACCCACATTGTCTCTCTCTCTGGGCTGTCTGTGAATGACCCACATTGTCTCTCTCTCTCTCTCTGGGCTGTATGTGAATGACCCACAGTGTCTCTCTTTCTCTGGGCTGCATGTGAATGACCCACATTGTCTCTCTCTCTGGTCTGTATGTGAATGACCCACATTGTGTCTCTCTCTCTGGTCTGTATGTGAATGACCCACATTGTCTCTCTCTCTGGGCTGTATGTGAATGACCCACATTGTCTGTCTCTCTCTGGGCTGTATGTGAATGACCCACATTGTCTCTCTCTCTCTCTCTGGGCTGTATGTGAATGACCCACATTCTCTCTCTGGGCTGTATGTGAATGACCCACATTGACTCTCTCTCTCTCTGGGCTGTATGTCAATGACCCACATTGTCTCTCTCTCTCTCTGGGCTGTATGTGAATGACCCACATTGTCTCTCTCTCTCTCTCTCTCTGGGCTGTATGTGAATGACCCACATTGTCTCTCTCTGTGCTGTATGTGAATGACCCACATTGTCTGTCTCTCTCTCTCTCTCTCTGGGCTTTTTGTGAATGACCCACATTGTCTCTCTCTCTCTGGGCTGTTTGTGAATGACCCAAATTGTCTGTCTCTCTCTCTGGGCTGTATGTGAATGACCCACATTGTCTCTCTCTCTCTCTCTCTCTGGGCTGTAAGTGAATGACCCACATTGTCTCTCTCTTTCTGTCTCTGGGCTGTATGTGAATGACCCACATTGTCTCTCTCTCTGGGCTGTATGTGAATGACCCACGTTGTCTCTCTCTCCATGCTGTATGTGAATGTCCCATATTTACTCCCTCTCTCTGGGCTGAATGTGAATGACCCACATTGTCTCTCTCTCTGTCTCTCTGGGCTGCATGTGAATGACCCACATTGTCTTTCTCTCTCTCTGGGCTGTATGTGAATGACTCACATTGTCTCTCTCTGGGCTGTATGTGAATGACCCACCTTGTCTCTCTCTCTCTCTGGGCTGTATGAGAATGACCCACCTTGTCTCTCTCTCTCTCTGGGCTGTATGAGAATGACCCACATTGTCTCTCTCTCTCTCTCTCTGGTCTGTATGTGAATGACCCACATTGTCTGTCTCTCTGGGCTGTGTGTGAATGACCCACATTGTCTCTCTCTCTGGGCTGTATGTGAATCACCCACTTTGTCTCTCTCTCTCTCTGGTCTGTATGTGAATGACCCACATTGTGTGTCTCTCTCTCTCTGAACTGTTCGTGAATGACCCACATTGTGTCTCTCTCTCTCTGGGCTGTATGTGAATGACCCACATTGTGTCTCTCTCTCTCTCTGGGCTGTTCGTGAATGACCCACATTGTGTCTCTCTCTGGGCTGTATGTGAATGACCCACATTGTCTCTCTCTCTCTCTGGGCTGTATGTGAATGTCCCACATTGTGTGTCTCTCTCTCTCTCTCTCTCTCTCTCTCTGGGCTGGTTGTGAATGACTCCCATTGTCTCTCTCTCTCTGGGCTGGATGTGAATGACTCCCATTGTCTCTCTTTCTCTGGGCTGGATGTGAATGACCCACATTGTCTCTCTGGGCTGTATGTGAATGACCCACATTGTCTCTCTCTCTCTGGGATGTGTGTGACTGACCCACATTGTCTCTCTCTCTGGGCTGTCTGTGAATGACCCACATTGTCTCTCTCTCTCTCTCTGGGCTGTATGTGAATGACCCACAGTGTCTCTCTTTCTCTGGGCTGCATGTGAATGACCCACATTGTCTCTCTCTCTGGTCTGTATGTGAATGACCCACATTGTGTCTCTCTCTCTGGTCTGTATGTGAATGACCCACATTGTCTCTCTCTCTGGGCTGTATGTGAATGACCCACATTGTCTGTCTCTCTCTGGGCTGTATGTGAATGACCCACATTGTCTCTCTCTCTCTCTCTGGGCTGTATGTGAATGACCCACATTCTCTCTCTGGGCTGTATGTGAATGACCCACATTGACTCTCTCTCTCTCTGGGCTGTATGTCAATGACCCACATTGTCTCTCTCTCTCTCTGGGCTGTATGTGAATGACCCACATTGTCTCTCTCTCTCTCTCTCTCTGGGCTGTATGTGAATGACCCACATTGTCTCTCTCTGTGCTGTATGTGAATGACCCACATTGTCTGTCTCTCTCTCTCTCTCTCTGGGCTTTTTGTGAATGACCCACATTGTCTCTCTCTCTCTGGGCTGTTTGTGAATGACCCAAATTGTCTGTCTCTCTCTCTGGGCTGTATGTGAATGACCCACATTGTCTCTCTCTCTCTCTCTCTCTGGGCTGTAAGTGAATGACCCACATTGTCTCTCTCTTTCTGTCTCTGGGCTGTATGTGAATGACCCACATTGTCTCTCTCTCTGGGCTGTATGTGAATGACCCACGTTGTCTCTCTCTCCATGCTGTATGTGAATGTCCCATATTTACTCCCTCTCTCTGGGCTGAATGTGAATGACCCACATTGTCTCTCTCTCTGTCTCTCTGGGCTGCATGTGAATGACCCACATTGTCTTTCTCTCTCTCTGGGCTGTATGTGAATGACTCACATTGTCTCTCTCTGGGCTGTATGTGAATGACCCACCTTGTCTCTCTCTCTCTCTGGGCTGTATGAGAATGACCCACCTTGTCTCTCTCTCTCTCTGGGCTGTATGAGAATGACCCACATTGTCTCTCTCTCTCTCTCTCTGGTCTGTATGTGAATGACCCACATTGTCTGTCTCTCTGGGCTGTGTGTGAATGACCCACATTGTCTCTCTCTCTGGGCTGTATGTGAATCACCCACTTTGTCTCTCTCTCTCTCTGGTCTGTATGTGAATGACCCACATTGTGTGTCTCTCTCTCTCTGAACTGTTCGTGAATGACCCACATTGTGTCTCTCTCTCTCTGGGCTGTATGTGAATGACCCACATTGTGTCTCTCTCTCTCTCTGGGCTGTTCGTGAATGACCCACATTGTGTCTCTCTCTGGGCTGTATGTGAATGACCCACATTGTGTCTCTCTCTCTCTCTGGGCTGTTTGTGAATGACCCACATTGTGTCTCTCTCTCTCTGGGCTGTATGTGAATGACCCGCATTGTCTCTCTCTCTGGGCTGTATGTGAATGACCCACATTGTCTCTCTCTCTCTCTCTCTCTGGGCTGTATGTGAATGACCCACATTGTCACTCTCTCTCTCTCTCTGGGCTGTATGTGAATGACCCACATTGTCTCTCTCTCTCTCTCTGGGCTGTATGTGAATGTCCCACATTGTGTGTCTCTCTCTCTCTCTCTCTCTCTCTGGGCTGGTTGTGAATGACTCCCATTGTCTCTCTCTCTCTGGGCTGGATGTGAATGACTCCCATTGTCTCTCTTTCTCTGGGCTGGATGTGAATGACCCCCATTGTCTCTCTGGGCTGTATGTGAATGACCCACATTGTCTCTCTCTCTCTGGGCTGTATGTGAATGACCCACATTGTCTCTCTGGGCTGTATGTGAATGACCCACATTGTCTCTCTCTCTCTGGGATGTGTGTGACTGACCCACATTGTCTCTCTCTCTGGGCTGTCTGTGAATGACCCACATTGTCTCTCTCTCTCTCTGGGCTGTATGTGAATGACCCACAGTGTCTCTCTTTCTCTGGGCTGCATGTGAATGACCCACATTGTCTCTCTCTCTGGGCTGTATGTGAATGACCCACATTGTCTGTCTCTCTCTGGTCTGTATGTGAATGACCCACATTGTGTCTCTCTCTCTGGTCTGTATGTGAATGACCCACATTGTCTCTCTCTCTGGGCTGTATGTGAATGACCCACATTGTCTGTCTCTCTCTGGGCTGTATGTGAATGACCCACATTGTCTCTCTCTCTCTCTCTCTGGGCTGTATGTGAATGACCCACATTCTCTCTCTCTGGGCTGTATGTGAATGACCCACATTGTCTCTCTCTCTCTCTCTCTCTCTGGGCTGTATGTGAATGACCCACATTGTCTCTCTCTGGGCTGTATGTGAATGACCCACATTGTCTGTCTCTCTCTCTCTCTCTCTCTCTCTGGGCTGTATGTGAATGACCCACATTGTCTCTCTCTCTGGGCTGTATGTGAATGACCCAAATTGTCTGTCTCTCTCTCTCTCTGGGCTGTATGTGAATGACCCACATTGTCTGTCTCTCTCTCTCTCTCTCTCTGGGCTGTATGTGAATGACCCACGTTGTCTCTCTCTCTCTCTCTCTGGGCTGTATGTGAATGACCCACATTGTCTCTCTCTCTCTGGGCTGTATTTGAATGACCCACATTGTCTCTCTCTCTCTGTGCTGTATGTGAATGACCTCCATTGTCTCTCTCTCTCTGGGCTGTATGTGAATGACCCACATTGTCTGTCTCTCTCTCTGGGCTGTATGTGAATGACCCACATTGTTTCTCTCTCTCTCTCTGGGATGTATGTGAATGACCCACATTGTCTGTCTCTCTCTGGGCTGTATGTGAATGACCCACATTGTCTCTCTCTCTCTCTGGGCTGTATGTGAATGACCCACATTCTCTCTCTCTCTCTGGGCTGTATGTGAATAACCCACATTGTCTCTCTCTCTCTGGGCTGTATGTGAATGACCCACATTGCCTCTCTCTCTCTCTCTGGGCTGTATGTGAATCACCCCCATTGTCTGTCTCTCTCTCTCTGGGCTGTATGTGAATGACCCACATTGTCTCTCTCTCTCTGGGCTGTATTTGAATGACCCAAATTGTCTCTCTCTCTCTCTGGGCTGTATGTGAATGACCCACATTGTCTCTCTCTCTCACTGGGCTGTATGTGAATGACCCACATTGTCTCACTCTCTCTGGGCTGTATGTGAATGACCCACATTGTCTCTCTCTCTCTGGGCTGTATGTGAATGACCCAGATTGTCACTCTCTCTCTCTGGGTTGTATGTGAATGACCCACATTGTCTGTCTCTCTCTCTCTCTTTGGGCTGTATGTGAATGACCCACATTGTCTCTCTCTCTCTGGGCTGTATGTGAATGACCCACATTGTGTCTCTTTCTCTCTTTCTGGGCTGTATGTGAGTGACCCACATTGTCTCTCTCTCTCTGGGCTGTATGTGAGTGACCCACATTGTCTCTCTCTCTCTCTCTGGGCTGTATGTGAATGACCCACGTTGTCTCTCTCTCTCTCTCTGGGCTGTAAGTGAATGACCCACATTGTCTCTCTCTTTCTGTCTCTGGGCTGTATTTGAATGACCCACATTGTCTCTCTCTCTCACTGGGCTGTATGTGAATGACCCACATTGTCTCTCTCTTTCTGTCTCTGAGCTGTTTGTGAATGACCCACATTGTCTCTCTCTCTCTCTCTCTCTCTCTCTCTCTGGGCTGTATGTGAATGACCCACATTGTCTCTCTCTCTCTCTCTGGGCTGTATGTGAATGACCCACATTGTCTCTCTCTCTCTCTCTGGGCTGTATGTGAATGACCCACATTGTCTCTCTCTCTGGGCTGTATGTGAATGACCCACATTGTCTCTCTCTGGGCTGTATGTGAATGACCCACATTGTCTCTCTCTCTCTCTCTCTGGGCTGTATGTGAATGACCCACATTGTCTGTCTCTCTCTCTGGGCTGTATGTGAATGACCCACATTGTCTCTCTCTCTGGGCTGTATGTGAATGACCCACATTGTCTCTCTCTGGGCTGTATGTGAATGACCCACATTGTCTCTCTCTCTCTCTCTCTGGGATGTATGTGAATGACCCACATTGTCTGTCTCTCTCTCTCTGGACTGTATGTGAATGACCCACATTGTCTCTCTCTCTCTCTCTGGGCTGTAAGTGAATGACCCACATTGTCTCTCTCTTTCTGTCTCAGCTGTATGTGAATGACCCACAGTGTCTCTCTCTCTCTCTCTCGGGGCTTGTATGTGATGACCCACCTTGTCTCTCTCTCTCTCTGGGCTGTATGATGAATGTCCCCACATTGTGTCTCTCTCTCTGCTTCTATCTCCTCTGGCCTGTCTCTCTCTCTCGATCCCATGCTATGGCCACCCACATTGTCTCTCTCTCTCTCTGGGCTGTATGTGAATGACCCACATTGTCTCTCTCTCTTCTGGGCTGTATGTGAATGACCCACATTGGCTCTCTCTCTCTCTCTGGGCTGTATGTGAATGACCCACATTGTCTCTCTCTCTCTTCTGGGCTGTATGTGAATGACCCACATTGTCTCTCTCTCTCTCTCTCTGGGCTGTATGTGAATGACCCACGTATGTCTCTCTCTCTCTCTGGGCTGTATGTGAATGACCACATTGTCTCTCTCTCTCTCTGGGCTGTATGTGAATGACCACATGCCTGCTCTTCTCTCTCTCTGGGCTGTATGTGAATGCACCAACATTGTCTCTCTCTCTGGGCTGTATGTGAATGACCCACTTTGTCTCTCTCTCTCTCTCTCTCTGGGATGTATGTGAATGACCCACATTGTCTCTCTCTCTCTCTCTGGACTGTATGTGAATGACCCACATTGTCTCTCTCTCTCTCACTGGGCTGTATGTGAATGACCCACGTTGTCTCTCTCTCTCTCTGGGCTGTAAGTGAATGACCCACATTGTCTCTCTCTTTCTGTCTCTGAGCTGTATGTGAATGACCCACATTGTCTGTCTCTCTCTCTCTGGGCTGTATGTGAATGACCCACATTGTCTCTCTCTCTGGGCTGTATGTGAATGACCCACATTGTCTCTCTCTCTCTCTCTCTGGGCTGTATGTGAATGACCCACATTGTCTCTCTCTCTGGGCTGTATGTGAATGACCCACATTGTCTCTCTCTCTGGGCTGTATGTGAATGACCCACATTGTCTCTCTCTCTCTCTCTCTGGGATGTATGTGAATGACCCACATTGTCTGTCTCTCTCTCTCTGGACTGTATGTGAATGACCCACATTGTGTCTCTCTCTCTCTGGGCTGTATGTGAATGACCCACATTGTCTCTCTCTCTCTCTCTGGGCTGTATGTGAATGACCCACATTGTTTCTCTCTCTCTCTCTCTGGGCTGTATGTGAATGACCCACATTGTCTCTCTTTCTCTCTCTCTGGGCTGTATGTGAATGACCCACATTGTCTCTCTCTCTGGGCTGTATGTGAATGACCCACATTGTCTCTCTCTCTGGGCTGTATGTGAATGACCCACATCATCTCTCTCTCTCTCTGGTCTGTATGTGAATGACCCACATTGTCTCTCTCTCTCTCTGGGCTGTATGTGAATGACCCACATTGTCTCTCTCTCTCTGGGCTGTATGTGAATGACCCACATTGTCTCTCTCTCTCTCTCTCTCTCTCTCTGGGCTGTCTGTGAATGACCCACATTGTCTCTCTCTCTCTCTCTCTCTCTGGGCTGTTTGTGAATGACCCACATTGTCTTTCTCTCTCTCTCTCTCTGGGCTGTCTGTGAATGACCCACATTGTCTCTCTTTCTCTGCTGTATGTGAATGTCCCTTATATACTCCCTCTCTCTGGGCTGAATGTGAAATGAACCACATGTCTCTCTCTCTCTCTCTCTCTCTGGTGTATGTGAAGGACTCACATTGTCTCTCCTCTCTCTGGGCTGTATGTGAATGACCCACATTGTCTCTCTCTCTCTCTCTGCGGGCCTGTATGAGAATGACCCCCACATGTGTCTCTCTCTCTCTGGCTGTATGTGAATGGACCACACATTGTCTGTCTCTCTCTCTCTCTCTCTCTCTGCGGCTGTATGTGAATGACCCACATTGTCTCTCTCTCCCCTCTCTGGGCTGTTTGATGTGAATGACCCACCTTGTCTCTCACTCTCTCTGGCTGTATGTGATGACCCACATTGTCTCTCTCTCTCTCCCTGGGCTGTATGTGAATGACCCCACATTGTCTCTCTCTCTCTCTGGGTCTGGTATGTGAATGACCCACATTGTCTCTATCTCTCTCTGGGCTCGTATGTGAATGACCCCCATTGTCTCTCTCTGGGCTGTATGTGAATGACCCAGCCTTGGTCTCTCTCTCTCTCTCTCTCTCTCTGGGCTCTATGTGAATGGCCCACATTGTCTGTCTCTCTCTCTCTGGGCTGTATGTGAATGACCCACGTTGTCTCTCTCTCTCTCTCTGGGCTGTATGTGAATGACCCACATTCTCTCTCTGGGCTGTATGTGAATGACCCACATTGTCTCTCTCTCTCTCTGGGCTGTATGTGAATGACCCACATTGTCTCTCTCTCTCTCTGGGCTGTATGTGAATGACCCACATTGTCTCTCTCTGGGCTGTATGTGAATGACCCACATTGTCTGTCTCTCTCTCTCTCTGGGCTGTATGTGAATGACCCACATTGTCTCTCTCTCTCTGGGCTGTATGTGAATGACCCAAATTGTCTGTCTCTCTCTCTCTGGGCTGTATGTGAATGACCCACATTGTCTGTCTCTCTCTCTCTCTCTCTGGGCTGTATGTGAATGACCCACATTGTCTCTCTCTCTCTCTCTCTCTCTCTGGGCTGTATGTGAATGACCCACATTGTCTCTCTCTCTCTGGGCTGTATTTGAATGACCCACATTGTCTCTCTCTCTCTGTGCTGTATGTGAATGACCTCCATTGTCTCTCTCTCTCTGGGCTGTATGTGAATGACCCACATTGTCTCTCTCTGGGCTGTATGTGAATGACCCACATTGTCTCTCTCTCTCTCTCTGGGCTGTATGTGAATGACCCACATTGTCTGTCTCTCTCTCTGGGCTGTATGTGAATGACCCACATTGTCTCTCTCTCTGGGCTGTATGTGAATGACCCACATTGTCTCTCTCTGGGCTGTATGTGAATGACCCCATTGTCCTCTCTCTCTCTGGGATGTAAGTGAATGACCCACATTGTCTGTCTCTCTCTCTCTGGACTGTATGTGAATGACCCACATTGTCTCTCTCTTCTGTCTCTGGAGCTGTACTGTGAATGACCCACATTGTCTAGGTCTCTCTCTCTCTCTCTCCTGGGCTGTATGTGAATGACCACATTGTCTCTCTCTCTCTCTCTGGGCTGTATGTGAATGACCCACATTGTCTCTCTCTCTCTCTCTGGGCTGTATGTGAATGACCCACATTGTCTCTCTCTCTCTCTCTGGGATGTATGTGAATGACCCACATTGTGTCTCTCTCTCTCTCTCTCTCTCTCTGGGCTCTATGTGAATGCCCACATTGTCTCTCTCTCTCTCTGGGCTGTATGTGAATGACCCACATTGTCTGTCTCTCTCTCTCTCCTGGCTGTATGTGAATGACCCACGTTGTCTCTCTCTCTCTCTGGGCTGTAAGTGAATGACCCACATTGTCTCTCTCTTCCTGTCTCTGGGCTGTATGTGAATGACCCACATTGTCTGTCTCTCTCTCTCTCTGGCTGTATGTGAATGACCCACGTTGTCTCTCTCTCTCTCTCTGGGCTGTATTTGAATGACCCACATTGTCTCTCTCTCTCACTGGGCTGTATGTGAATGACCCACATTGTCTCTCTCTCTCTCTGGGCTGTAAGTGAATGACCCACATTGTCTCTCTCTCTGGGCTGTATGTGAATGACCCACGTTGTCTCTCTCTCTCTCTCACTCTGGGATGTATGTGAATGACCCACATTGTCTCTCTCTCTCTCTCTGGACTGTATGTGAATGACCCACATTGTCTCTCTCTCTCTCACTGGGCTGTATGTGAATGACCCACGTTGTCTCTCTCTCTCTCTGGTCTATAAGTGAATGACCCACATTGTCTCTCTCTTTCTGTCTCTGAGCTGTATGTGAATGACCCACATTGTCTGTCTCTCTCTCTCTGGGCTGTATGTGAATGACCCACATTGTCTCTCTCTCTCTCTCTCTCTGGGCTGTATGTGAATGACCCACATTGTCTCTCTCTCTGGGCTGTATGTGAATGACCCACATTGTCTCTCTCTCTCTCTCTCTGGGCTGTATGTGAATGACCCACATTGTCTCTCTCTCTGGGCTGTATGTGAATGACCCACATTGTCTCTCTCTCTGGGCTGTATGTGAATGACCCACATTGTCTCTCTCTCTCTCTCTCTGGGATTGTATGTGAATGACCCACATTGTCTGTCTCTCTCTCTCTGGACTGTATGTGAATGACCCACATTGTGTCTCTCTCTCTCTCTGGGCTGTATGTGAATGACCCACATTGTCTCTCTCTCTCTCTCTCTCTCTCTGGGATGTATGTGAATGACCCACATTGTCTCTCTCTCTCTCTCTGGGCTGTATGTGAATGACCCACATTGTTTCTCTCTCTCTCTCTCTGGGCTGTATGTGAATGACCCACATTGTCCTCTCTTTCTCTCTCTCTGGGCTGTATGTGAATGACCCACATTGTCTCTCTCTCTGGGCTGTATGTGAATGACCCACATCGTCTCTCTCCTCTCTCTGGTCTGTATGTGAATGACCCACATTGCTCTCTCTCTCTCTCTCTCTCTGGCTGTTTGTGAATGACCCACATTGTCTTCTCTCTCTCTCTGGCCTGTCTGTGAATGACCCACTTGTCTCTCTCTCTCTGGGCTGTATGTGAATGACCCACATTGTCTCTCTCTCTCTCTCTCTGGGCTGTATGTGAATGACCCACATTGTCTCTCTCTCTCTCTGGGCTGTATGTGAATGACCCACATTGTCTCTCTCTCTCTCTCTCTGGGCTGTATGTGAATGACCCACATTGTCTCTCTCTCTCTCTCTGGGCTGTATGTGAATGACCCACATTCTCTCTCTCTCTCTCTGGGCTGTATGTGAATGACCCACATTGTCTCTCTCTCTCTCTCTCTGGGCTGTATGTGAATGACCCACATTGTCTCTCTCTCTCTCTCTGGGATGTATGTGAATGACCCACCTTATCTGTCTCTGGGCTGTATGTGAATGACCCACATTGTGTCTCTCTCTCTCTCTCTCTCTCTCTGGGCTCTATGTGAATGGCCCACATTGTCTGTCTCTCTCTCTCTGGGCTGTATGTGAATGACCCACGTTGTCTCTCTCTCTCTCTCTGGGCTGTATGTGAATGACCCACATTCTCTCTCTGGGCTGTATGTGAATGACCCACATTGTCTCTCTCTCTCTCTGGGCTGTATGTGAATGACCCACATTGTCTCTCTCTCTCTCTGGGCTGTATGTGAATGACCCACATTGTCTCTCTCTGGGCTGTATGTGAATGACCCACATTGTCTGTCTCTCTCTCTCTCTGGGCTGTATGTGAATGACCCACATTGTCTCTCTCTCTCTGGGCTGTATGTGAATGACCCAAATTGTCTGTCTCTCTCTCTCTGGGCTGTATGTGAATGACCCACATTGTCTGTCTCTCTCTCTCTCTCTCTGGGCTGTATGTGAATGACCCACATTGTCTCTCTCTCTCTCTCTCTCTCTCTGGGCTGTATGTGAATGACCCACATTGTCTCTCTCTCTCTGGGCTGTATGTGAATGACCCACATTGTCTCTCTCTCTCTGGGCTGTATGTGAATGACCCCATTGTCTCTCTCTCTCTGGGCTGTATGTGAATGACCCACATTGTCTCTCTCTGGGCTGTATGTGAATGACCCACATTGTCTCTCTCTCTCTCTCTCTGGGCTGTATGTGAATGACCCACATTGTCTGTCTCTCTCTCTCTGGGCTGTATGTGAATGACCCACATTGTCTCTCTCTCTGGGCTGTATGTGAATGACCCACATTGTCTCTCTCTGGGCTGTATGTGAATGACCCACATTGTCTCTCTCTCTCTCTGGGATGTATGTGAATGACCCACATTGTCTGTCTCTCTCTCTCTGGACTGTATGTGAATGACCCACATTGTCTCTCTCTTTCTGTCTCTGAGCTGTATGTGAATGACCCACATTGTCTGTCTCTCTCTCTCTCTCTCTCTGGGCTGTATGTGAATGACCCACATTGTCTCTCTCTCTCTCTCTGGGCTGTATGTGAATGACCCACATTGTCTCTCTCTCTCTCTCTGGGCTGTATGTGAATGACACACATTGTCTCTCTCTCTCTCTCTGGGATGTATGTGAATGACCCACATTGTGTCTCTCTCTCTCTCTCTCTCTCTCTGGGCTCTATGTGAATGGCCCACATTGTCTCTCTCTCTCTCTGGGCTGTATGTGAATGACCCACATTGTCTGTCTCTCTCTCTCTCCTGGCTGTATGTGAATGACCCACGTTGTCTCTCTCTCTCTCTCTGGGCTGTAAGTGAATGACCCACATTGTCTCTCTCTTCCTGTCTCTGGGCTGTATGTGAATGACCCACATTGTCTGTCTCTCTCTCTCTCCTGGCTGTATGTGAATGACCCACGTTGTCTCTCTCTCTCTCTCTGGGCTGTATTTGAATGACCCACATTGTCTCTCTCTCTCACTGGGCTGTATGTGAATGACCCACATTGTCTCTCTCTCTCTCTGGGCTGTAAGTGAATGACCCACATTGTCTCTCTCTCTGGGCTGTATGTGAATGACCCACGTTGTCTCTCTCTCTCTCTCACTCTGGGATGTATGTGAATGACCCACATTGTCTCTCTCTCTCTCTCTGGACTGTATGTGAATGACCCACATTGTCTCTCTCTCTCTCACTGGGCTGTATGTGAATGACCCACGTTGTCTCTCTCTCTCTCTGGTCTATAAGTGAATGACCCACATTGTCTCTCTCTTTCTGTCTCTGAGCTGTATGTGAATGACCCACATTGTCTGTCTCTCTCTCTCTGGGCTGTATGTGAATGACCCACATTGTCTCTCTCTCTCTCTCTCTCTGGGCTGTATGTGAATGACCCACATTGTCTCTCTCTCTGGGCTGTATGTGAATGACCCACATTGTCTCTCTCTCTCTCTCTCTCTGGGCTGTATGTGAATGACCCACATTGTCTCTCTCTCTGGGCTGTATGTGAATGACCCACATTGTCTCTCTCTCTGGGCTGTATGTGAATGACCCACATTGTCTCTCTCTCTCTCTCTCTGGGATGTATGTGAATGACCCACATTGTCTGTCTCTCTCTCTCTGGACTGTATGTGAATGACCCACATTGTGTCTCTCTCTCTCTCTGGGCTGTATGTGAATGACCCACATTGTCTCTCTCTCTCTCTCTCTCTCTGGGATGTATGTGAATGACCCACATTGTCTCTCTCTCTCTCTCTGGGCTGTATGTGAATGACCCACATTGTTTCTCTCTCTCTCTCTCTGGGCTGTATGTGAATGACCCACATTGTCTCTCTTTCTCTCTCTCTGGGCTGTATGTGAATGACCCACATTGTCTCTCTCTCTGGGCTGTATGTGAATGACCCACATCGTCTCTCTCTCTCTCTGGTCTGTATGTGAATGACCCACATTGTCTCTCTCTCTCTCTCTCTCTCTGGGCTGTTTGTGAATGACCCACATTGTCTTTCTCTCTCTCTCTGGCCTGTCTGTGAATGACCCACATTGTCTCTCTTTCTCTGGGCTGTATGTGAATGACCCACATTGTCTCTCTCTCTCTCTCTGGGCTGTATGTGAATGTCCCACATTGTCTCTCTCTCTCTGGGCTGTATGTGAATGTCCCACATTGTCTCTCTCTCTCTGTGCTGTATGTGAATGACCCACATTGTCTGTCTCTCTCTCTCTCTCTCTCTCTCTGGGCTGTATGTGAATGACCCACATTGTCTCTCTCTCTCTCTCTGGGCTGTATGTGAATGACCCACATTGTCTCTCTCTCTCTCTCTCTGGGCTGTATGTGAATGACCCACATTGTCTCTCTCTCTCTCTCTGGGCTGTATGTGAATGACCCACATTGTCTCTCTCTCTGGGCTGTATGTGAATGACCCACATTGTCTCTCTCTGGGCTGTATGTGAATGACCCACATTGTCTCTCTCTCTCTCTCTCTGGGATGTATGTGAATGACCCACATTGTCTGTCTCTCTCTCTCTGGACTGTATGTGAATGACCCACATTGTCTCTCTCTCTCACTGGGCTGTATGTGAATGACCCACGTTGTCTCTCTCTCTCTCTCTGGGCTGTAAGTGAATGACCCACATTGTCTCTCTCTTTCTGTCTCTGAGCTGTATGTGAATGACCCACATTGTCTGTCTCTCTCTCTCTCTCTCTCTCTGGGCTGTATGTGAATGACCCACATTGTCTCTCTCTCTCTCTCTGGGCTGTATGTGAATGACCCACATTGTCTCTCTCTCTCTCTCTCTGGGCTGTATGTGAATGAACCACTATGTCTCTCTCTCTCTCTCTGGGATGTATGTGAATGACCCACATTATCTGTCTCTGGGCTGTATGTGAATGACCCACATTGTGTCTCTCTCTCTCTCTCTCTCTCTCTGGGCTCTATGTGAATGGCCCACATTGTCTGTCTCTCTCTCTCTGGGCTGTATGTGAATGACCCACGTTGTCTCTCTCTCTCTCTCTGGGCTGTAAGTGAATGACCCACATTGTCTCTCTCTTCCTGTCTCTGGGCTGTATTTGAATGACCCACATTGTCTCTCTCTCTCACTGGGCTGTATGTGAATGACCCACATTGTCTCTCTCTCTCTCTGGGCTGTAAGTGAATGACCCACATTGTCTCTCTCTCTGGGCTGTATGTGAATGACCCACATTGTCTCTCACTCTCTCTGGGCTGTATGTGAATGACCCACATTGTCTCTCTCTGGGCTGTATGTGAATGACCCACATTGTGTCTCTCTCTCTCTCTCTCTCTCTCTGGGATGTATGTGAATGACCCACATTGTCTCTCTCTCTCTCTCTGGACTGTATGTGAATGACCCACATTGTCTCTCTCTCTGGGCTGTAAGTGAATGACCCACATTGTCTCTCTCTTTCTGTCTCTGAGCTGTATGTGAATGACCCACATTGTCTCTCTCTTTCTGTCTCTGAGCTGTATGTGAATGACCCACATTGTCTCTCTCTCTCTCTCTCTCTGGGCTGTATGTGAATGACCCACATTGTCTCTCTCTCTCTCTCTGGGCTGTATGTGAATGACCCACATTGTCTCTCTCTCTCTCTCTCTCTGGGCTGTATGTGAATGACCCACATTGTCTCTCTCTCTCTCTCTCTCTCTGGGCTGTATGTGAATGACCCACATTGTCTCTCTCTCTGGGCTGTATGTGAATGACCCACATTGTCTCTCTCTCTGGGCTGTATGTGAATGACCCACATTGTCTGTCTCTCTCTCTCTGGACTGTATGTGAATGACCCACATTGTGTCTCTCTCTCTCTCTCTCTCTCTCTCTCTCTCTCTGGGATGTATGTGAATGACCCACATTGTCTCTCTCTCTCTCTCTGGGCTGTATGTGAATGACCCACATTGTTTCTCTCTCTCTCTCTCTGGGCTGTATGTGAATGACCCACATTGTCTCTCTTTCTCTCTCTCTGGGCTGTATGTGAATGACCCACATTGTCTCTCTCTCTGGGCTGTATGTGAATGACCCACATTGTCTCTCTCTCTGGGCTGTATGTGAATGACCCACATCGTCTCTCTCTCTCTCTGGTCTGTATGTGAATGACCCACATTGTCTCTCTCTCTCTCTGGGCTGTATGTGAGTGACCCACATTGTCTCTCTCTCTCTGGGCTGTATGTGAATGACCCACATTGTCTCTCTCTCTCTCTCTCTCTCTCTCTGGGCTGTCTGTGAATGACCCACATTGTCTCTCTCTCTCTCTCTCTCTGGGCTGTTTGTAAATGACCCACATTGTCTTTCTCTCTCTCTCTGGCCTGTCTGTGAATGACCCACATTGTCTCTCTTTCTCTGGGCTGTATGTGAATGACCCACATTGTCTCTCTCTCTCTCTCTGGGCTGTATGTGAATGTCCCACATTGTCTCTCTTTCTCTGGGCTGTATGTGAATGACCCACATTGTCTCTCTCTCTCTCTCTGGGCTGTCTGTGAATGTCCCACATTGTCTCTCTCTCTCTGTGCTGTATGTGAATGACCCACATTGTCTGTCTCTCTCTCTCTCTCTGGGCTGTCTGTGAATGACCCCCATTGTTTCTCTCTCTCTAGGTTCTGGTGGTCTCGCAGACTCTCCCTCTTCTCTGCGTGTTGGTCAGCTGCTGCAGAATTCTGGCAGTGGAACAAGGTGATTGGGACTGTGAGCAGGAGACCGACTCTCCACCCTGCGGGAGTTCCTGGAGATTACTGTTGATGATGTGTTGTTTGATCTTGCGTTGAATGTGCTGGATGTCTGGAGTGAAATGAAGATTTTTATTTTCCTTGCTTTTCTCAACACACAGCCTTTTCTGAGTGAGTCACAGACAGGTAAAACTGATTTCTGTTTGTGTATTTAATGCTACTATTGCAACATTTCTATTGGAGGAAGGTCTCTGTTAAAAAGCAGATGAAAATGAAGGCCAAGCTGTAAGATTTGGAGAACAGTGAGCTATATCTGTGGATGGCCGTCGGTGACTGTGTATCCCTAGACATTGTGTTGTATATTTACATTATGACGTGTACACTAGATACCCTCGGGTAGCAGAGAGGTGCCCAGAATGTGTGCACCACAGAGATCAGGTGTTTTTTTAATTTGTTTATGGGATCTGGGCGTCGCTGGCAAGGCCAGCATTTATTGCCCATCCCTGTTGATAGTGGGGGATTCGGCGATGGTCATCCCATTGAATGTCAAGGGGAGGTGGTTAGACTCTCACTTGTTGGAGATAGTCATTGCCTGGCACTTCTGTGGCGCGAATGTTACCTGCCACTTATCAGCCGAAGCCTGAACGTCGTCCAGGACTTGTTGCATGCGAGCATGGACTGCTTCATTATCTGAGGAGTTGGGAATGGCGCTGAATACTGTGCAGTCATCAGCGAACATCCCCATTTCTGACCTTATGTTGGAGGGAAGGTCATTGATGAAGCAGCTGAAGATGGTTGGGCCTAGGACTCTGCCCTGAGGAACTCCTGCAGCGATGTCCTGGGGCTTAGATGATTGACCTCCAATAACCCCAACCATCTTCCTTTGTGCTAGGTATGACTCCAGCCAGAGGAGAGGTTTCTCCCTGATTCCCATTGAATTCAGTTTTACTGGGGCTCCTTGATGCCAGACTCGGTCAAATGCTGCCTTGATATCAAGGGCAGTCACTCTCACCTCACCTCTGGAATTCAGCTCCTTTGTCCATGTTTGGACCAAGGCTGTAATGAGGTCGGGAGCCGAGTGGTCCTGGTGGAACCCAAACTGGGCATCAGTGAGCAGGTTATTGGTGAGTAAGTGCCGCTTGATAGCACTGTCGATGACACCTTCCATCACTTTGCTGATGATTGAGAGTAGACTGATGGGGCGGTAATTGGCCGGGTTGGACTTGTCCTGCTTTTTGTGGACAGGACATACCTGGGCAGTTTTCCACATTGTCGGATAGATGCCAGTGTTGTAGCTGTACTGGAACAGCTTGGCTAGAGGCGCAGCTAGTTCTGGAGCACAAGTCTTCAGCACATAGCCGGGATGTTGTCGGGGCCCATAGCCTTTGCTGTATCCAGTGCGCTCAGCCATTCCTTGATATCACGTGGAGTGAATCGAATTGGCTGGAGACTAGCACCTGTGATGGTGGGGACCTCGGGAGTAGGCCGATATGAATCATCCACTCGTCACTTCTGGCTGCAGTTGGTTGCAAACGCTTCAGCCTTGTCTTTTGCACTCACGTGCTGGGCTCCACCTTCATTGAGGATGGGGATATTCTTGGAGCCTCATCCTCCCGTTAGTTGTTTAATGGTCCACCACCATTCACGACCGGATGTGGCAGGACTGCAGAGCTTTGCTCTGATATGTTGATTGTGGGATAGAGTCATAGGGGGAGAAATTCAGTATCGCCCCATTTGGGGCACAATTATCGGCCGAGCGCAAAGATTAGCGCCTGGCGCTAATTATCGTCTCCGACTGCAAACTTGACTTTTATCGCCCCTGGAGGTGATTGGAGCGCTAAATCAGGCGCTTCACACCTGTCTTAAGGCGCAAAGGCCGAGGAGTGAGGCGCTACCTCAGAGCGCTGGCGAAGCTCATGTGATGTCAGTCAGCAATGGAACACACACACAATGGCATGGGCCAGTTCTTAAAGGGGAGGGTTGATCTTGCTTTCCATCCACATCCTGCTCATTGCAGCCTTGTATCTCGGCCTGGAGAGACCTGCACATCAAATCTACTGGAAAGAACAATGGAGAGAACCAGGGAAAGAGCTCAGAGTGCAGCCCCCACAGTCTCTTCTAAATCGATACAAGGAAGGGCAAATCAAAATGAACCTGCAAAGTGCTGCTCAGTACCCAAAACTCCTTCACACAGCGTTGAATCTCTCCAGAAGTCAGTCTCTCTCTCTCTCTCTCTCTCTCTCTCAGAATGTGTGGTTCAAAAATGTCACCAATAATAAAAGGCAGGAAGCGGTCGCCTTTAAATAGCGCTCCCCCAGTCCCTTCCTGACTGCAAAACGCTCCCCTCAACCTGTCGTTCCTAGCGGCAGGCGGTAAGGCAGGGAGCGCCACTCAATATCCGCTCCGGGGCGTTGCGCACTCGACTGACGTCACGATCTGCCGGTGCAGGAGATCGTGGCGCTAGTGTTCAGCACCACCGCAAAATGTCTAGTTAATTTCGCGAGCGGCGCAAACATCGCCGCGCCCGGGCGCTAGTTGCTTTGCGCCCCATTAGCGCCCTCTTAAGGCGCTAACGGGAGGCGCAACCAACTGAATTTTTCCCCCATAGAGTTATACAGCACAGAAGGAGGCCCTTCGGCCCATCGTGTCCGCGCTGGCCATCAAGCCCTGTCTATTCTAAACCCATTTTCCAGCACTTGGTCCGTAGCCTTGTATGCTATGGCGTTCCAAGTGCTCATCTAAATGCTTCTTGAATGTTGTGAGGGTTCCTGCCTCTACCACCCTTTCAGGCAGCGAGTTCCAGATTCCAACCACCCTCTGGGTGAAAAAGTTTTTCCTCAAATCCCCTCTAAACCTCCTGCCCCTTACCTTGAAACTATGCCCCCTGGTTATTGACCCCTCCACTTAGGGGAAAAGTTCCTTTCTATCTACCCTATCTATGCCCCTCATAATTTTGTACACCTCAATCAGGTCCCCCCTCAGCCTTCGCTTAGCCCTGTCTATAGCATGCTGCTTCCGCTTTTTAGCATGCATGTAGTCCTGTGTTGCAGCTTCCCCAGGTTGGCACCTCATTTTTAGGTATGCCTGGTGCTGCTCCTGGCATGCTCTTCTACACTCGTTGCACCAGGGTTGGTCCCCTGGCTTGGTGGCAATTGCAGAGTGAGGGATATGCTGGACCATGAGGTTACAGATTGTGGTGGAATACAATTCTGCTGCTGCTGATGGCCCACAGCGCCTCATGGATGCCCAGTTTTGAGCTGCTAGATCTGTTCTGAATCTATCCCATTAAGCACGGTGGTAGTGCCACACAACAACGATGGAGGGTGTTCTCAGTGTGAAGACGGGACTTCGTCTCCACAATGACTGTGCGGTGGTCACTGCTGCCAATGCTGTCATGGACAGATGCATCTGCGACAGGTAGATTGGTGAGGTCGAGGTCAAGTAGATTTTTCCCTTGTGTTGGTTCTCTCTCCACCTGTCGCAGGCCCAGACTGGCAGTTATGTCCTTCAGCACTCGGCCAGCTTGGTCATTAGTGGTGCTACCGAGCCACTCTTGGTGATGGACATTGAAGTCCCCCACCCAGAGTACATTCTGTGCCCTTGCTACCCTCAGTGCTTCTTCCAAGTGGTGTTCAACATGGAGGAGTACTGATTCATCAGCTGAGGGAGGGCGGTAGGTGGTAATCAGTAGGAGGTTTCCTTGCTCATGCTTGACCTGAAGCCATGAGACTTGATGGGGTCCGGAGTCAATGTTGAGGACTCACAGGGCCACTCCTTCCCGACTGTATACCACGGTGCCGCCACCCCAGATGTTGGTGAGGAGGACTTTGCAGTGTCGACTGGGCTGGCTGTGCCGTTGCCGTGTCCGTAGCCGGTGCCGAGGTCGTTGCCGGGTGGTCCGTCCGGTTTCATTCTTATTATGTTTCGTAGTGGTTAGTTACAACTGAGTGGCTTGCTGGGCCATTTCTGTAAGGGGTTTTTGTCTCGGGCTTATTTGTAGGTCAGCCAGTTGTGTTTTCCTGGACTGTCCTGCCCGCTGTGCGGTTGCGAATCGCTATCCCCTTCCTAGTTCTGAGCCCAGGACTTATCGAGCGCCGATAAGGACAAACGAACAGACCCGTGGATTGGTGCGAGGAAAACCAATGGTTATTTAACAGAGATGAAACATAGCATGTCAATCATAACTTCGGTATAAACGAGGGAAATGACAGTAGAACAATACCTCACCCCTCCCAACCCCACTTTACTAGCTAAGTTAGACTCTTGAGGACCAGGGATAATGCTCACCAATCCTTTGACAGTTGAGATATGGTTTAAAGTCCTTTTTAAGTAAAAAGTTTCATAAGGCCCTTGTGCCTCGAGGTGTTTGATGGTCACTGGAACCGTTGCTCTGGTTTCTTCTTCCGTGTCGGTCTGTTTCTGGAGCTGCTGGCCTTCTTTGTTGAACGGTTTTGTTTTCTGTTGAACTGTGTACTGGAGAACTCCTGTGCTTCAGCTGTCCTGCTTGTGGCCTGTCTGTGTGGCTTGAACAGCTTGTTTTAAACTGCTAGGCTGCAAAACTGCCAGTCTCGTCTCTGCAGTCTCGTCTCTGTAGAACTCTCTTGTTCCAGCACAGGTCTAAAGTTATACTACCTCCACCTGGACCATGACCCCACTACCGAACATCAAGCCACCGTGTCCAAGACTGTCACTGACCTCATCTCCTCTGGAGATCTTCCCCCCCACGGCCGCCAACCTCATAGTTCCCCAACCCCGCACAGCCCGCTTCTACCTCCTTCCCAAGATCCACAAACAGGACTGCCCCGGTAGACCCATCGTTTCAGCCTGTTCTTGCCCCACGGAACTTATCTCTTCCTATCTCGACTCTATTTTTTCTCCCCTTGTCCAGTCTCTTCCCACCTACATCCGCGACTCTTCCGACGCCCTCCGCCATTTTAACAGTTTTCAGTTTCCCGGCCCCAACCGTCTCCTCTTCACTATGGACGTACAATCCCTCTACACCTCCATTCCCCACCAGGATGGCCTGAGGGCGCTCCGCTTCTTCCTTGAACAGAGGCCCAACCAGTCCCCATCCACCACCACCCTCCTCCGCCTGGCTGAACTTGTTCTCACATTGAACAACTTCTCCTTTGACTCTACCCATTTCCTCCAAATTAAAGGTGTTGCTATGGGTACCCGCATGGGTCCTAGCTATGCCTGCCTTTCGTGGGATATGTGGAACACTCTTTGTTCCAGTCCTACTCGGGTCCCCTCCCTCACCTCTTTTTCCGGTACATTGATGACTGTATCGGTGCTGTCTCCTGCTTTCGCCCTGAACTAGAACATTTCATTCACTATGCTTCCAATTTCCACCCTTCCCTCACCTTCACATGGTCCATCTCCGACTCTTCCCTTCCCTTCCTCGACTTCTCCATCTCTGGGGATAGGTTATTGACTAACATTCACTACAAGCCCACTGACTCCCACAGCTACCTGGACTACACTTCCTCCCACCCCGCCTCCTGTAAGGACTCTATTCCATTCTCCCAGTTTCTCCGTCTCCGCCGCATCTGTTCTGATGATGCCACCTTCCATACCAGTGCTTCCGACATGTCTTCCTTTTTCCTCAACCGAGGATTCCCCTCCACTGTGGTCGACACGGCCCTCGACCGTGTCCGTTCTATCTCCCGCACTTCTGCCCTCACCCCTGCCCCTCCCTCCCGGAACCACGATAGGGTTCCCCTTGTCCTCACCTTTCACCCCACCAGCCTCCACATTCAACGGATCATCCTCCGCCATTTCCGCCACCTCCAGCGTGATCCCACCACCAAACACATCTTCCCCTCACCTCCCCTTTCAGCATTCCGCAGGGACCGCTCCCTCCGCGACACCCCAGTCCACTCCTCTACCACCCCCAGCACCCCTTCCCCTTCGCCCGGCACCTTCCCGTGCAAGCACAGGAGATGCAACACATGCCCTTATACCTCCCCTCTTCCCACTGTCCAGGGCCCCAAACACCCCTTTCAGGTGAAACAGCGATTTACTTGTACTTCCTGCAATTTAGTATACTGTATTCGCTGCTCACGATGTGGTCTCCTCTACATTGGGGAGACCAAACGCAGATTGGGTGACCGCTTTGCGGAACACCTCCGTTCAGTCCGTAAGGGGGACCCCGAGCTCCCGGTGGCCTGTCACTTTAATTCTCCGCTCCACTCCCATTCAGACCGCACTGTCCTCGGCCTATTACACTGTTCCACGGAAGCTCAGCATAAGCTCGAGGAACAGCACCTCATCTTTCGTTTCGGCACGCTACAGCCCTCTGGACTCAATATCGAGTTCAACAATTTTAGATCATAACCTCAGCCCCATCACATTTATATTTTATTTTTTCATCCCCCCCTTTTATTTGGCCCCCCCCCCCCCCCCCACTTTTTTTTCCTCCCAGAAGCTGGCAGCTGTCCTTCATTCTGCCAGTGGATTTCACACTTCATTCAGCCTCAACCTGTTACATGAACACCTCCTCTTGCCTTGCATATCTCTTAATGTCTCTTTATCTCCCCCTTTGTTCCTTTATCCCCCTCCCCCTTTTCCCAGCTTTATCCTGGCCTTAAATCTATTTGATTTCCGGCTCTTTCCAGTTCTGACAAAAGATCATCGACCTGAAACGTTAACTCTGTTTCTCTCTCCACGGATGCTGCCTGGCCTGCTGAGTTTTTCCAGCGTTTTCTGTTGTTATTTCTAAAGTTATACTCTTCGATTGTTCCTTATTTGCCCGCCAAATCTTCCCAGTGCTTTGTTTAATTCTGGTGGGCTCGTTAAGGTTGTTAACTTTAATGGCACGAGATGGCCTTTAACGATATTAAATATTTGTTAAGTGGAGGATGATTGCTGGTCTGATGGTTGTTCATTTGTGTTGCCTTTACTTCTTTGTATAAATGCTAAACAGTTTGATGGGGCTGGAGACAGGCCGACCACCTGTAATATACAACATTGTCTCTGTCGAGGCCAGCCCCGCCTCCTTTGGCAGCCTGTACTGAGATCTGCCCGGGCATGTTTAAAAATGTCCCTGGTCCAATACACTCAATTGGTTTTAAAATGTCCAAAGCCCCTTTTTCTTAGGGTCTCTCTCTTTTCCTCTGAGTCTTTTGGGGGTCTGGGAGTTTCGCAACTCTCTTACAGACCCAGGCATGTCACCTGGCCTGTTATTGCAGGGCCCTGGTTTCTGTTCAATGTCGCAGGCTTCTGCCACGAGGTCCAGAAGCCACTTTGTCCAGGGTACCCCTTATTAATAACTCTGGGGAATGTGGGAATTTTGAGAACCCTACAATTTCAGAGGGCAGTTCAGAGTCAACCACATTGCTGTGGGTCTGGAGTCACATATAGGCCAGACTGGGTAAGGACGGCAGATTTCCTTCCCTAAAGGACATTAGTGAACCTGATGGGTTTTTAGGACAATCCGGTAGTTCCATGGTCACCATCACTGATACTAGCTTTTTATTCCAGATTTATTTAATTAACTGAATTTAAATTCCCCAGCTGCCGTGGTGGGATTTGAACTCACGTCTCTGGATCATTAGTCCAGGCCTGTGGATTACTAGCCCAGTGATATTACCACTACGCTACCGTTCCCGAGGAGCAGGGGTGCAGGGGTTAGCACGCTGTCCCTGGGAACTGGCTTTGACTAACTCTCCTGTTTCCATTGGCTGCAAAGTGTTGGTATAGATCGATCAAAGGAATTAATACGGCGCCTTTCACAACCTCAGGACGTCCCAAAATGCTTTACGGCCAATGAAGTATTTTTGAAGTGTAGTCTCTGTTCTAATGTAGGAAACGCGGCAACCAATTTGTGCACAGCAAGCTCCCACAAACAGCAATGTGATAATGACCAGATAATCATTCACCTGAGCAGGCAGATGGGGCCACATCAGAGAAACAGTGTAGTACAGATTTGTCTCGGGCTCTCACGCAAAATGGCTGTCCAGGACGAATTTATACCCCATTGGCCCCAACAATGCAGCACTGGAGTTTCAGCCTGGAAAATGGACTCAAGTTTCTAGAGTGGGGCTTGAATCCATGACCTTCTGACTCAGAGGCGAGAGTGCTACCACTGGAGAAGACTGACCATTTATACATTGGCCACCTGACTACATAGCATGTTAACAGAAGAAATAGGAGCAGGAGTAGGCCATTCGGCCCCTCGAGCCTGCTCCACCATTCAATAAGATCATGGCTGATCTTCTACCTCATCTCCATTTTCCTGCACTATCCCCATATTCCTTGATTCCTTTAATATCCAAAAATCTATCAATCTCTGTCTTGAATATTCTCAACGACTGAGCCTCCACAGCCCTCTGGGCTAGAGAATTCCAAAGATTCACCACCCAATGAGTGAAGAAATGTCTCTTCATCTGAGTCCTAAATGGCCGACCCCTTATCCTGAGACTGTGACCCCTGGTTCTAGACTCCCCAGCCAGGGGAAACATCCTCCCTGCATCTACCCTGTCAAGCCCTGTAAGAATTTTGTATGTTTCAATGAGATCACCTCTCATTCTTCTAAACTCTAGGGAATATAGGCCTAGTCTACTCAATCTCTCCTCATAGGACAATCCCCCCATCCTAGGAGTCAGTCTGGTGAACCTTTATTGCACTCCCTCTATGGCAAGTATATCCTTCCTTAGATAAGGAGACCAAAACTGTACACAATACTCCAGGTGTGGTCTCACCAGGGCCCTATATAATTGCAGTAAGACATCTTTACTCTTATACTCAAATCCTCTTCTAATAAAGGCCAACATACCATTTGCTTTCCTGCATGTTAACTTTCAGTGATTCGTGTACAAGGACACCCAGGTCCCTCTGAACACCAACATTTCCCAATCTCTCACTATTTGAAAAATACTCTGCTTTTCTATTTTTTCCTATCAAAGTGGATAACTTTACATTTCTCCACATTATATTCCATTTGCCATGTTCTTGCCCACTCACTTAGCCTGTCTATATCCCCTTGAAGCCACCATGCATCCTCCTCACAACTTACATTCCCACCCAGCTTTGTATCATCAGCAAACTTGGATATGTCACATTTGGTCCCCTCATCCAAATCATTGATGTAGCTTGTGAATAGCTGAGGCCCAAGCACTGATCCTTGTGGTACCCCACTCGTTTCAGCCTGCCAACCCGAAAATGACTCTCCTCTCTGTTTTCTGTCCATTAACCAATCCTCAATCCATGCTAGTATATTACCCCCAATCCCATAGAAACATAGAAGATAGGAGCAGGAGTCGGCCATTCGGCCCCTCGAGGCTGTTCCGCCATTCAATGCGATCATGGCTGATCATCCAAACTCAGTACCCTGTCCCTGCTTTCTCCCCGTATCCCTTGATCCCTTTAGCCTTAAGAAATATATCTAACTCCTTCTTGAATATATTTAATGACTTGGCCTCAACTGCCTTCTGTGGTAGAGAATTCCACAGGTTCACCACTCTCTGGGTGAAGAAATTCTTCCTCATTTCTGTCCTAAATGGCTTACCCCTTATCCTTAGACTGTGACCCCTGGTTCTGGACTCCCCGGCCATCGGGAACATCCTTCCTGCATCTAGTATTGTTTCTAATAACCTCTTGTGTGGCACCTTATCGAATGCCTTCTGAAAATCCAGATACACCAGAGGCACCACGGGTGGTTCAGCTGCACAGGAATGGAGGAAAAAGAGTGGAAGAGCAGTAGTGGTCGGGGACTCAATAGTTAGGGGAGCAGACAGGCGTTTCTACGGCCGCAGACGTGACTCCAGGATGGTATGTTGTCTCCCTGGTGCCAGGGTCAAGGATGTCACTGAGCGGCTGCAGGACACTCTGAGGGGGGTGGGTGAACAGCCAGAGGTCGTTGTTCATATCGGTACCAACGACATAGGCAGAAAGAGGGATGAGTTCCTGCAGGCAGAGTTTAGGGAACTAGGAGAGAGATTAAAAAGCAGGACCTCAAAGGTAGTAATCGCCGGATTACTCCCGGTGCCACGTGCTGGTGAGTACAGGAATAGGAAGGTAGAGCAGAAGAATGCGTGGCTGGAGAGATGATGCAGGAGGGAGGGCTTTAGATTCCTGAGGCATTGGGACCGTTTCTGGGGGAAGGTGGGAAGGTGGGACCTGTACAAGACAGACGGGTTACACCTCAACAGAGCCGGGACCAATATTCTCGCGGGGAGGTTTGCTGGTGCTGTTGGGGAAGGTTTAAACTAGCTTGGCAGGGTGATGGGCACCAGCATGTAGGAGTAGCAAAGAGGAATAAGGTGCATAAAAGAGCGAGTGTGTTGGCTATTACTAGAGAAGAAAGTAGTACGAGAGGCGGAAGTAGTACCATATTAGATCGGAGTAGACCAAGAAAGACTACGAAAAATTCAACAATGGGTTTAGAATGCATGTACGTAAACGCACAAAGTGTGGTGAATAACGTTGGTGAGCTACAAGCACAATTAGCCTTGTGGCAATATGATGTTGTGGCAATAACGGAAACGTGGCTTAAAAACGGGGAGGACTAGGCACTTAATATTCAAGGGTACAAGGTGTTCAGAAAAGAAACGGAAGGAAAAAAGGGAGGTGGGGTGGCAGTGCTGATTAAGGAAGACATTGTAGTGTTGGAAAGGGAGGATGTTCTTGAGGGGACAAGGACAGAATCCATTTGGTTAGAGTTGAGGAGCAAAAAGGGAATGATCACGCTATTCTATCGGCCTCCAAATAGTGAGAGGGAGGTAGAGGAGCAAATCTGCAGGGAAATCGCAGAGATATGCAAGAGCTATAGAGTGGTGATATTGGGAGACTTTACCCAAATATCATAGTCATACAGCACAGAAAGAGGTCCTTCGGCCCATCGTGTCTGCGCCGGCCATAAAGCCCTGTCTATTCTAATCCCATTTTCCAGCACTTGGTCCGTAGCCTTGTATGCTATGGCGTTTCACGTGCTCATCTAAATGCTTCTTGAATGTTGTGAGGGTTCCTGCCTCTACCACCCTTTCAGGCAGCGAGTTCCAGATTCCAACCACCCTCTGGGTGAAAAAGTTTTTCTTCAAATCCCCTCTAAACCTCCTGCCCCTTACCTTGAAACTATGCCCCCTGGTTATTGACCCCTCTACTAAGGGGAAAAGTTCCTTTCTATTTACCCTATCTATGCCCCTCATAATTTTGTACACCTCAATCAGGTCCCCCCTCAGCCTTCTCTGCTCTAAGGAAAACAACCCCAGCCTGTCCAGTCTCTCTTCATAGCTGAAGCGCTCCAGCCCAGGTAACATCCTGGTGAATCTCCTCTGCATCCTCTCCAATGCAATCACATCCCTCCTATAGTGTGGTGACCAGAACTGCACACAGTATTCCAGCTGTGGCCTAACTAGCGTTTTGTACAGCTCCATCATAACCTCCCTGCTCTTGCCTTCATTAGCCGAGGCATAGAATATAAGTATCCCATATGCCTTTTTAACCACCTTATCTGCCTGTCCTGCTGCCTTCAGGGATCTATGTACATGCACACCAAGGTCCCTCTGATCCTCTGTCCTTCCTAGGGTCCTACCATTCATTGTGTATTCCCTTGCCTTGTTAGTCCTCCCAAAATGCATCACCTCACACTTTTCAGGGTTAAATTCCATTTGCCACTGTTCTGCCCATCTAACCAACCCGTCTATATCTTCCTGTAGCCTGAGGCTTCCCTCCTCGCTATTTACCACTCCACCAATTTTCGTGTCATCTGCAAACTTACTGATCATACCTCCTACATTCATAACCAAAACATTAATGTACACTACAAACAGCAAAGGACCCAGCACCGATCCCTGCGGTACACCACTGGACACAGGCTTCCAGTCACAAAAACAACCTTCGACCATCACCCTCTACCTCCTGCCACTAAGCCAATTTGGATCCAATGTGCCAAATTGCCCTGGATCCCATGGGCTCTTACCTTCTTGACCAGTATCCCATGCGGGACTTTGTCAAAAGCCTTACTGAAGTCCATGTAGACCACATCAACTGCACTACCCTCATCCACACACCTAGTCACCCTCTCGCAAAATTCAATCAAATTGGTCAGATATGATCTCCCCCTGACAAAGCCATGCTGACTATCCTTGATTAATCCTTGCCTCTCCAAGTGGAGACTAATTCTGTCCCTCAGAATTTTTTCCAATAATTTCCCTACCACTGATGTTAGGCTCACTGGCCTGTAATTCCCTGGTTTATCCCTACTACCCTTCTTGAATAATAGTACTACGTTAGCTGTTCTCCAGTCCTCTGGCACCTCCCCTGTGGCCAGAGAGGTTCTGAAAATTTGTGTCAGAGCCCCTGCAATCTCCTCCCTTGCCTCACACAGCAACCTGGGATACATCTCGTCTGGGCCTGGGGATTTATCCACTTTTAAGCCCACTAAAACCGCTAGTACTTCCTCCCTCTCAATATTAATTTGTTCAAGTATATCACAATCCCCCTGCCTGATTTCTATGCCTACATCGTCCTTCTCCATAGTGAACACAGATGCAAAATATTCATTTAAAACCTCACCTACATCTTCCGGCTCCACACACAGATTGACACTTTGGTCCCTAATGGGCCCTACTCTTTCCCTGGTTACCCTCTTGACCTTAACATACTTATAAAACACCTTGGGAATTTCCTTTATTTTGCCCGCCAGTGTTTTTTCATGCCCCCTCTTCGCTCTCCTAATTTCTTTTTAAGTACCCCCCTGCACTTTCTATACTCCTCTAGGGCTTCCACTGTTTTTAGTCCTTTGTATCTGCCAAAAGCCTCCCTGATGTTGTTTGTACAGGGACACTATGTAATGAACTTTTCTTTTATTTCAGATCCGATCAAGCTGGTGGCTGCTGCAAGAAGCTCAGTTTTATTCCCAGGAATAAAAAATCCTGCCTCATATAGAGTTTTGTTTTGGAGATTCAATTCCGTTGAAAGCAGTGCGAACATTTTGACTTATGTCACCGGAGGCGGTGGCACATCTAGTATCTATCCTCTATATGAACAAAGAATTATATTTTATTCATCAAATGTGTCCTTCGTGCTAACTAATGTACAGGTATCAGACAGCGGGACATACGTATTAGTGGAAACTGCGGATGCTACTGACTTACAAGATGTGCGTCTCAGCGTGTACAGTAAGCACTAAAACTGCTTATTTGATTGTTGAATAAAATGTGTAAGATTAGCCCCTTTTTCCTCTCCTCTCCTGAAGTAGTTTGCTGCTTGTCGGGATATGATTCTAGCTGAGAGGTGCCCTTCACGGGTCTGCTTAGACAGTGAGTCTGTGAGACAGTGCCCTTTCTCATTGCCCAATACTAGATCTAAATTAGCTTGTTCCCTAGTTGGTTCCTAAACATACTGATCTAGAAAACTATCTTGTATACATTCCATGAATTTGTCCACCACACTATTACTGCAAAGGAGGAAGAGTTAGAGGAAGCAGAAGGTAGGAGGCAACCCAGACAGCCCATTTCTACCCGGGCTATCCTTGATCGACTCATCCGACTGCAGTACGAGTTAACGCAACCTCAAATCCCCATTCAACAATGGTCCCACACCTTCCCTTCCCTCTGTTACTGACCATCACAGTGTCCTTTTGGCCACAATGCTGAAATAAAAGCCACCACAAAAGAAACATTCTAATCCAACTTTATCCATCAATGCATCTAATATAACCTAGCAAAGTCAACTAATTACCCTTGTGCATTCCCTTAGTGACTATCTTCAGTGTGCCTTTGCCTGTCCTAGTGCTCCTATGAAGTGTTACCCCAGTGGCTGCAGCATGGTTGGTGGAAGGCTGCTGACTTTCAGTGGGGGTGACTGCAGATGGCCTTGCAGATGACCTTGAGCACCTCTGGGCCGAGAAGGCCCGGCTGCGGACTGCACCACCTCGGTATGGGTGGCAGCAATCTGGGCTGGCTGGCTGACCGACAACAGCAAGGCCACTGGTGGATTGGCAGTGGTGGAAGGATGAATGCTGTCACCCTGAGAGAGGACAGCAGGTTCCATGCTGGAAAGGATGGGTTCCAAGCTCTGCGCAAAGCAAGCTTGGTGCCGGACTCCTCCATGCACCTTGATATTGCACACAGGCTTTCTGGCAGGCCTGCCAATGCACCAAGCGTTTCATTGTGCATACCCATCAGTGTTCTTCTGTCGGCCGCCCCATCGAAGTCCTCAGGAGAAAATCCCGTGTGCGACCTCACCCTCTGGGGAGCTGGCACTTGCGCTACCCTTCCCCCCTGCCCTGGCTGCAGACCACTCGTGCCCGGTGACTCACCACGTGCAAATTCCACCTCTAAACTCCACCCAGGGCCAGTATCTGAACTGGTGGCTGCGACTGTCAGATCGAGTGATGGTGTTTCTTCTTCATCACTCTTCTCTCCCTCTTCTTCAACCACTGGCTGGGCAGGTTGGATTTCTTGGCTCTCTGAAAAGAGAAAGGCACAAGAGAAGGGTTGTAGTGAGCAGAGGGGGGAAAGCAAGAGTTGCATGCTTACACCATGTGCAGATTGTAAATCAGAAGAGATTGTGGGATGAGGGGGAAGTGGGATTTGAGAAGGAGGATTATGTACGAGGACACTCTTTCAGCCCTGCCGCTGGCCACGGGCTCAGCCATGCCCCTCCCAAGAATGGCCAGCACCGTCTCCTCCATGGGGATACGGTGATGTAGGTGAGCCTGTCCCCTGCCGGTTAGGCGCCACCCTTCCCTGCACGAGAAAGGGAAGTGTGTCAGTGAGTGTGTTGCAATGTGTTTGGGTGATTTCACTGTCATGGTTGAATAGCTGACTGTGTGCAAGCTGTGACATGTGGGTGTGAGGCTTGCAGCAGTGCTAAGTGTGTGAGGGTGAGATGGAGCATGTGAGGTATGAGTCGTGATTGATAGAGATTATTGGTGAGTAAGTGATGGGAGTGTGGTGAATTGAGCAGTGTGTGAGGCTGGTGGTACAGTTTGTGGAATATGGCATTTGAAGATGAATTCACTGACCTTGACCACTCGTGTGAGGTCATTAAACTTCTTCCTGCATGACGTCCAGGTCCTCGGGGCTACACTGCTGGCATTCACCACAGTGGCTATCTGCTCCCACTGTACTTTGCTCCGTTGCCTGGTGGGTCTCCTGGTCCCCTGTGGAAAGAGGTCATCTCTCCTCCTATTAACCTCCTGCACCAAGGCCTCCAGTGCTGTATCCCCTGTGGTGCCATCATTTATAGTTTCTTTCCAGTGTCTTCCTCAGCTAGTTCAATGATTTGCTGGAGGCAGAATGCACCTCCCCTTTTAGAGGTGCAGACTGCCTTTAAGTAGTGCAGGCCAGCTTTAATTGGTGCTAGCCTCGCGCGAACCTGGGCCTCCGCTGAGTGTTCAGCCACTCAGTAGCACGTTCTGTGCTGGGCTGAAGTCCACACTCATGGAAATGAGCAGGCAGCACGAAGTTCGCGTCCTCCAGCCCTCCGAACGGGCATGGGTTGCTAGCGCATCGCGTTTCCCGCGCCCGTTTTCGGGGGCAAAATAATTTCTAGGCCACTGACTGTGATTGATTCCATCCAGTGATGTTCACCTCATTATTCTCCGAGATTCAGCTTCAGATCCAGGCAGTGGAGGTGGAAGGGCCATATGAGTTACCCAGTCTCTCCCTAATATTAAAACCCTCTGTTCCATCTCTCTCCAGATCCTGTTGTCATCCTCCAAGTATCCAGTAACTCCAGCCTGGAAAACAGTGTTATCGCATTGAACTGTGAACTGCTGGACGGGAGAAACCAGTCTATCATGTGGATTAAAGTACAAGGTGCCCTTCAAGATGAGCGTTACAGATTCACCAATAATAACAGGACTTTAATCATTAATACGGCACAGAAATCAGATTCTGGCACCTACACCTGTTTCGTAGAAAACCCCGTCAGTAAAAACACCTTATCCTACTTTCTGGAAATCTCAAGTGAGTGTGTAAAGTTTTCTATTTAGTGTGTAAAGGCGTGGGGTCCTTGTAACAAAAGTCTCCACTCATGCACTTTACTGTGTTTGTAAATCAGGGTACATGAAGTGACTGGATTCTCCAAAATTGTATGTGATGCAGCGTAAACCCTGTCTGTAACCAGCAGGGGACTTGGTGTTAGTATTCCTGGAGGTGGGTGTGGGTGAGCAATGGTTGCAATGTGGTGTGCAATACACTTTACAAATTGAATTGGATCGGGAAAGTGGGAGGGCAGAATTCCCACTGGGGGGATAGTTCCCTGTGCTTGCTTTGAGCGTGTGAGGTTGGGAACTGGGATGCAAAGTCATTCGGCTGTCCTCCTCCTCCACTCACACATCCAATGCACAATAAAGCCCAGTCACACTCTGACCTTTCTTATAGGTCACCTGCTCGAATTTAGAGAGCAGCTGCTCAGATTTCTAGCCCTGCCCAGCTCTGCTCTTGATGCGGAGATGCCGGTGTTGGACTGGGGTGGACAAAAATGAGAAGTCGCACAACACCAGGTTATAGTCCAACAGTTTTATTTGAAATTACGAGCTTTCGGAGCGCTGCTCCTTCGTCAGGTACAGTGAGGGAATACAAATCGGTTACAAAGTATATATAGACAGAGAACAATGTGTCTGCAGAGATACAATCCGTCAGGGAGGCATTACATCAAAGACACAGCAGAGTACAGCTAAGACAATGAGGTGGGTCACAGGGGGTCCAACGTGTCAAATGCTGCAGTCTGCAGTTAAGCTTTTTACTTTTTTTTTAAAACTGGAAATCACACCTGTGAACCAGACAACGATGTCGAGTCACGTTCTGTAGCGTGACATGAACCCGAGATCCCTATTGAGGCCGTCCTCATGGGTGCGGAACTTGGCTATCAGTTTCTGCTCGATGATTTTGCATTGTCGTGTGTCTCGAAGGCCGCCTTGGAGAACGCTAACCCGCAGATCCGAGGCTGAATGTCCTTGACTGCTGAAGTGTTCCCCGACTGGGAGGTAACAATCCTGCCTGGTGATTGCTGCGCGGTGTCCATTCATACGTTGTCTCAGTGGCTGCATGGTCTCGCCGATGTACCATGCTGCGGAGCATTCTTTCCTGCAACGTATGAGGTAGACAACGTTGGCAGCTCTGCTCTGGCAGCACAGGAGAGGATGAGTGAAGGAACGCTACAGGATAGTCTGCAGCAACGTTCTGGGAACAGCCCACCAGACAGCCCCTGTCACACAAAGGTGACAACTGCCTTCAGTCTGTGTATCCAGCACCCCTGACTGACTAATATGTTCACCTGAGGGGCTCTAATGTGTTCACCTGACGGGCTCTAATGTGTTCACCTGACGGGCTCTAATGTGTTCACCTGACGGTCTCTAATGTGTTCACCTGACGGTCTCTAATGTGTTCACCTGACGGGCTCTAATGTGTTCACCTGACGGGCTCTAATGTGTTCTCCTGACGGTCTCTAATGTGTTCACCTGATGGGCTCTAATGTGTTCACCTGATGGGCTCTAATGTGTTCACCTGACGGGCTCTAATGTGTTCTCCTGACGGTCTCTAATGTGTTCTCCTGACGGGCTCTGACGCGTTCACCTGACGGGCTCTGACGCGTTCACCTGATGGGCTCTGACGCGTTCACCTGACGGGCTCTGACGCGTTCACCTGACGGGCTCTGACGCGTTCACCTGACGGGCTCTGACGCGTTCACCTGACGGGCTCTGACGCGTTCACCTGACGGGCTCTGACGCGTTCACCTGACGGGCTCTGACGCGTTCACCTGACGGGCTCTGACGCGTTCACCTGACGGGCTCTGACGCGTTCACCTGACGGGCTCTGACGCGTTCACCTGACGGGCTCTGACGCGTTCACCTGACGGGCTCTGACGCGTTCACCTGACGGGCTCTGACGCGTTCACCTGACGGGCTCTGACGCGTTCACCTGACGGGCTCTGACGCGTTCACCTGACGGGCTCTGACGCGTTCACCTGACGGGCTCTGACGCGTTCACCTGACGGGCTCTGACGCGTTCACCTGACGGGCTCTGACGCGTTCACCTGACGGGCTCTGACGCGTTCACCTGACGGGCTCTGACGCGTTCACCTGACGGGCTCTGACGCGTTCACCTGCCGGGCTCTGACGCGTTCACCTGCCGGGCTCTGACGCGTTCACCTGCCGGGCTCTGACGCGTTCACCTGACGGGCTCTGACGCGTTCACCTGACGGGCTCTGACGCGTTCACCTGACGGGCTCTGACGCGTTCACCTGACGGGCTCTGACGCGTTCACCTGACGGGCTCTGACGCGTTCACCTGACGGGCTCTGACGCGTTCACCTGACGGGCTCCACTGCATGCCCTCCAGCACAGGTAGCAGGTAATGTGGAGCGGGGAGAAGAGCAGATGATATTTCACCTCTCCATTCCAGGGCACAGATCAACGACCCTGGTGCTCTGTGTAACTCAGTATCACACTGGCCCCTGCAATTTGCACTGAGCTATTCTGGGACCCATTCGGGAAAATTTCACTTCCCTTTATCCATCTCTTCATTTCCCTCTCCTGAAATCATTGACCCCCGGCTGGGATATTGATCCACTGGCACTGCGAGCTCTCCAGTACCTTCTCCAAGTATTCTTCACTATTCATGTGTCACCCTTGGCAGTGAGGATCCGCGAGCTATTTGACCATCGTGGGAGGGTGCTGCAGGCAAGTAAAGCAGAGCTAAGCATTGAACGTGTTGTCTCCCAAATCCGTGCCCATGTTTGAACCCCTCCACTCAGATTTCTGCACCTGCCACAGCACTGAAGTGGCCCTTATCAGAGTCACAAATAACATCCTATGTGACTGTGACCGTGGTAAACTATCCCTTCTCATCATTCTCGACCTGTCTGCAGAATTTGACACCGCTGACCCCACCATCCTTCACCAACGTAACTCCTCCATTGTCCAGCTGGGTCGGACTGCCCTCGCCAGGTTCCATTCGTATCTATCCAGTTGTAGCCAGGGAATCTCCTGCAATGGCTTCTCTTCCCGCTTCCGCACCATTACCTCCGGAGTCCTCCAAAGATTTATCCTTGGCCTCCTCTATGAGCAGAAATGTTCTCCAATTGGCAGAAGGTCCAAGGGCGATCTGAGGAAAAACCTTTTTATGCAGCGAGTGGTATTGATCTGGAATGCACTGCGTGAAAGGGTGCTGGAGGCAGATTCAATCGAGGCTTTTAGAAGAGAATTAGGTAAGTAGTTGAAACAAAAAAACATTTGCAGGGGTAAGGAGAAAAGGGATTGGGACTAACTGAAGTGCTCCTGCAGAGAGCTGGCACGGGCTCGACGGGCCGAATGACCTCCTTCTGTGCTGTAACATTCTATGATCCTCCAGGCTAGAAATTCGTTACAGCCAAGCAATTAGGACAAAAGATGGTGAATTAGCACCAGTCGAAAATCCTCTAGACTGCATGCAAAATTCGTCCTCACTGCTCAGTAAAATGATTGGAGTCTTAAAATCAAGTCTAAAAACCCAAGCTCATTGGCATTACACTTAAAGGCTGGACCAATATCGGGTGCAGTCTAATCGCATCTCATGATTGCCACTGGCTTTTTTCACTACTTAAAGGGGAGATTCATTGATGCTGCAGCACCTCATTCTCAGCATTGTTGGCAGTGCAGCTGCCTCAACAACCATAAGAAGAAAGACAAGGAGAAGGAGCACTTACTTACAAATCCTCATGGCAGATCGCCACCCCAGGGAGAGAGCCCGCAGGTTTTCCCTTGAAGCTTTGGAGGTATTGTTTTAACGCTGGAGAGAAGGCAGGCAGTCCTGTACCCATCAACTGGCTGGAGGCCCTCGCCACACGTCTTGCCGCACTATGTAGAGGCAGGTGGTACACCACATCACGGACCCCCCGGTCCGGAAGCCCAAATTGTCTGGCTGCCTCCTCCTTCCCTCCTGTTCCTCATCATCTTCCTCCTCCTCCTCGTCCTCGTCCTCCTCCCTCTGCGCATATGTTCCCGTCTTTCTTGCTGCCTACGCTCCCTCTGCCGTAGATCCTGGAGGGCGATGTGGCATGCCAGTACAGCCCCCATTAATCTAAGCAAGTGTTGCAGTTTGAATCTTTGAAGAATAAATGTAGCTACTTTGTACTTGCCACAAGAGTCCTGATACAAAAGAACTTTGAAATGACTCAATGAAACTGTTGCAGTAGCTGAAACTAACAAAAAGCCACTGAAACTGCACTAACCTGACAGGTGAAAGTGATTACTGATGATCCTTTTAAATAACATCCCTGCAGCCAGCTTGGCTTCCTGGTGCTGCACGTCAGCTTTCCCTGTCTGTGTTTACTCCAGGCGGTGAGGTAAGTGGCTAAAAGCAATTTGGGAAATTGGGCGGTCAGTGAGCATTGCACACTCACTGACGTAATGATCTCCCTGGCGTTGAGGTCCCCGGTAATAGCTGTTACCAGCAGCACTACGGGGGGTCCTGATTTGGCGTGCGGCACTGGATTCGCCTCATAAGAACATAAGAAGTAAGAGCAGGAGTAGGCCATACGGCCCCTCGAGCCTGGTCCGCCATTCAATAAGATCATGGCTGATCATCGACCCCAACTCCACTTTCCCGCCTGATCTCCATATCCCTTGATTCTCCTAGAGTCAAAAAATCTATCTATCTCAGCCTTGAATATACTCAAAGACTCAGCATTCACAGCCCTCTGGGGCAGAGAATTCCAAAGATTCACAACCCTCTGTGTGAAGAAATTCCTCCTCATTTCAGTCCTAAATGGCCTACCCCTTATGCTGAGACTATGCCCCCTAGTACTAGACACTCCAGCCAGGAGAAACAACCTCTCAGCATCTACCCTGTCAATCCCCTTCAGAATCTTGTATGTTTCAATGAGATCACCTCTCATTCTTCTAAACTCCAGAGAGTATAGGCCCATTCTACACATCATAGGACAGCCCTCTCATCCCAGGAATCAATCTAGTGAACCTTCGCTGCACTGCCTCCAAGGCAAGTATATCCTTCCTTAGATAAGGAGACCAGAACTGTGCACAGTACTCCAGGTGTGGTCTCACCAAAGCCCTGTACAATTGTAGCAAGACTTCCTTACTCTTATACTCCAACCCCCTTGCAATAAAGGCCAACATGCCATTTGCCTTCCTTATTGCTTGCTGTACCTGCATGCTAGCTTTCTGTGTTTCTTGCACGAGGACATCCAAATCTCTCTGAACACCAACATTTGAAAGTTTCTCACAATTTAAAATATATTCTGCTTTTCTATTCTTCCTACCAAAGTGAATAACCTCACATTTCCCCACATTATACTCCATCTGCCACCTTACTGCCCACTCACTTAGTCTATCTATATCCCTTTGCAGACTCTTTGGCCTAAAAATTCAGTTGCTTTGTGTCTCCCGTTAGCGCCTCCCTGGGCGTGGCGCCGCCGCCAACGCCTCCCGTGAAATTCAGCGGGAGGTTAGCGGCGGCGGTAACCGTTAGCGCACCGCGGCGCTGCACCGCCGGCAATGACGTCATCACCATGCGCAGCGCTCTGCTCGCGCCCCGGCTGCGATCTTCGGTAGCGCCCCCGACTTACCGCTGGACGCTAAAAGTAGCGCCCCGGCGAAGTTAGCGCCCCAAAGGGGGCGCGACTCAATTTTTCCCCCGTTGTGTTCTCCTCACAGCTTACTGTCCCACCTAGCTTTGTACCATCAGCAAACTTGGATACATTACACTCGGTCCCTTGATCTAGGTCATTAATATAGATTGTAAATAGCTGAGGCCCCAATACTGATTCTTGTAGCACCCCACTAGTAACAGCCTGCCAACCTGAAAAAGATCTGTTTATCCCTACTCTCTGTTTCTGTCCGTTAACCAATCCTCCATCCATGCTAATATATTACCCCCAACCCCATGAGCCCTAATCTTGTGTAATGTTTTATCTGGCACCTTATCGAATGCCTTTTGGAAATCCAAATATACTACATCCACTGGTTCCCCTTTATCTACCCTGCTAGTTACATCCTCAAAAAACTCTAATAAATTTGTCAAACATGATTTCTCTTTCATAAAACCATGTTGACTCTGCCTAATCATGTTATGATTTTCTAAGTGGCTTGATACCACTTCCTTAACAATGGATTCCAGCATTTTCCTGATGACTGATGTCAGGCTAACTGGCCTGTAGTTCCCTGTTTTTTCTCTCCCTCCTTTCTTGAATAGTGGTGTTACATTTGCGACCTTCCAATCCGCTGGGACCTCTCCAGAATTTTGGAAGATCAAAACCAATGCATTCAATATCTCTTCAGCCACCTCTTTTAGAACCCTAGGATGTAGGCCGTCGGGTCCGGGGGATTTGTCGGCGTTTAGTCCCATTAGTTTCTCTAGTAATTTTTCTCTACTTATATTAATTGTGTTAAGTTCCTCACCCTCATTAGACCCTTGGTTCCCCACCATTTTTGGTATGCTTTTTGTGTCTTCTACTGTGAAAACAAATACAAAATATTTGTTTAACGTTTCTGCCATTTCCTTATTCCCCATAATAATTTCTCCTGTCTCAGCCTCTAAGGGACCAACGTTTACTTTTGCTACTCTTTTCCTTTTTACATACTTGTCCCTCGCCCTGTTGGTTCTGGTCTCAGCGCCGCATTGGCGCTATCTACTGCCGCTAACGGGCGGCGCTAAGGGGATGAATTTTTCCTTCTATGATAAACACTGGGAGACCAAAGCCATTGTCTTTGGCCCCCGCCACAAATCTTCTACATCACCAATACCACTTCCACCTCGTAACAGCCACGCTTAAAGCCATGCGCCGCCACATGCAGGCTCTCTGCCCCCATTTTTTCGAATGGCAGCTGTTGCTGATGATTCTGATTCCCATTTATACCTCCTCTAGATCCATCTTTTGTTTCATTATTTGTCCCAATGCCACGTGAGCCCAGCATGCGAGTGCAAAAGACAAGGCAACCATCTTCAGCCAGAAGTGCCGAGTGGATGATCCATATCGGCCTACTCCCGAGGTCCCCGCTATCACAGAAGCCAGTCTTCAGCCAATTCGATTCACTCCACGTGATATCAAGAAACGGCTGAGCACACTGGATACAGCAAAGGCTATGGGCCCCGACAACATCCCGGCTGTCGTGCTGAAGACTTTGACCACCAGATATAGCCACGCCTCTAGCCAAGCTGTTCCAGTACAGCTACAACACTGGCATCTATCCGACAATGTGGAAAACTGCCCAGTTATGGCCTGTCCACAAAAAGCAGGACAAATCCAATCCAGCCAATTACCGCCCCATCACTCTACTCTCAATCATCAGCAAAGTGATGGAAGGTGTCGTCGACAGTGCCATCAAGTGGCACTTACTCACCAATAACCTACTCACCGATGCCCAGTTTGGGTTCCGTCAGGACAACTCGGCTCCAGACCTCATTACAGTCTTGGTCCAAACATGGACAAAGGAGCTGAATTCCAGAGGTGAGGTGAGAGTGACTGCCCTTGACATCAAGGCAGCATTTGACCGAGTGTGGCATCAAGGAGCCCGAGTAAAACTGAATTCAATGGGAATCGGGGAGAAAACTGTCCACTGGCTGGAGTCATAACTAGCACAAAGGAAGATGGTTGGGGTTATTGGAGGTCAATCATCACAGCCCCAGGACATCGCTGCAGGAGTTTCTCAGGGCAGTGTCCTAGGCCCAACCATCTTCAGCTGCTTCATCAATGACCTTGCCTCCAACATAAGGTCAGGAATGAGGGTGTTCGCTGATGACTGCACAGTGTTCAGTTCCATTCACAACTCCTCAGATAATGAAGCAGTCCATTCCCGCATGCAACAAGACCTGGATGACATTCAGCCTTGGGCTGATAAGTGGCAGGTAACATTTGCACCACACAAGTGCCAGGCAATGGCTACATCCAACAAGCGAGAGTCTAACCACTGCCCCTTGACATTCAACGGCATTACTATCGCCGAATCCCCCCACCATCATCATCCTGGGGGGTCACCATTGACCAGAAACTTAACTGGAGCAGCCACATAAATACTGTGGCAACAAGAGCAGGTCAGAGGCTGGGTATTCTGCAGTGAGTGTCTCACCTCTTGACTCCCCAAAGCCTTTCTACCATCTACAAGGCACAAGTAAGGAGTGTAATGGAATACTCTCCACTTGCCTGGATGAGTGCAGCTCCAACAACACAAGAAGCTCGACACCATCCAGGACAAAGCAGCCCGCTTGCTTGGCACCCCATCTACCACCTTAAACATTCACTCCCTCTACCACCGGCGTACCGTGGCTGCAGTGTACACCATCTACAAGATGCACTGCAGCAACTCGCCAAGGCTTCTTCGGCAGCACCTCCCAAACCCGTGACCTCTACACTTAGAAGGACAAGGGCAGCAGGTGCATGGGAACACCACCACCTCCAAGTTCCCCTCCAAGTCACACACCATCCTGACTTAGAAATATATCGCAGATCCTTCATCGTCGCTGGGTCAAAATCCTGGAACTCACTCCCTAACAGCACTGTGGGAGTACCTTCACCACACGGACTGCAGCGGTTCAAGAAGGCGGCTCACCACCACCTTCCCAAGGGCAACTAGGGATGGGCAATAAATGCTGGCCTTGCCAGCGACGCCCACATCCCATGAATGAATTAAAAAAAACACCCCCTTTTGCCTTGCACAATCATCCCTGTTGTCATTTAATCTCTCCTACCTTCTACCCCGTCACAGACCTTCCGTTTTGTTCGTTCCTCCCCCCGCCCCGGCTTTTCCCTGCCTCTGTACTTTCTTAAAACCTGTTACATCTCTAACTTTTTCCAATTCTGACGAAAGGTCATCGGCCTGAAACATTAACTCTTTTTTTCTCCACAGATGCTGTCTGACCTCCTGAGACTTTCCAGCATTTTCTGTTTTAATTTCACATTTCCAGCATCTGCAGTATTTTGCTTTTGTATTAGTGTTTAATTCACTGCCACTTCTCTTCCAGGACTACTCACCTTGAAGAAGTTCTGCTCTTCTTCTCAGCCAGGATCTCCATTTGTGTCTCTTACCGTGTTCATCTTCATCGCTTTCTGTTTCACTTCTTGTCTTTGATCAGGTATCTACCAAAATATCGCTTTCACAGCCACATCTTTCCTCAGCAACTGCCTCTGATCCCGACTTATTCCATGAGGATTCCAACTGGATTTCCACCCTTCATGTTTTGGATCCACCCATGATTACAGATATCTCCAAGATATTCAGTGTTCTTTGAACCACTGATCTCGCCGCATCCTGAGATCCACGCTCCACGCCATGTGCCACCACATGCAGGCGCTCTGCCCCCATGTTTTTGGATGACAGCAGTTGCTGATGATTCTGATTCCCACTTACACCTCCTCTAGACCCATCTTTTGTTTCTTTACTTGTCCAAATATCACCCCCTTTCGCCTTGCACCATCATCCCTTTTAACATTTAGGGGGGAAAATTCAGTTGGTTAGTGCCTCCCGTTAGCACCTCCGGGCGGCGCTGATAGGGCGCTTGCAACTTAGCATGGCTCGCGAAATTGACCTGTCATTTTGCGCTGGCGCTAAACATTACCGCCACGATCTCCTGCGCCCGCAGATCGTGACATCATGCAAGCGTGCTAACGTCCCGGTAGCGCCTCGGACTGGAAATTGATTCTTGCACCCCCCCCCCAGGTTTAGCGCCTGCCGCTAGGAACGACAGGTAGAGGGGGATGTTTTGAAGTCGGGAAGGAGCTGGGGGAGTGCAGTTTAAAGGCGTGCGCATCCTGCTTTTTCTAGTCCGCAAAATTTTTTGCATACGCAGGATGAGAGGGAGAGAGACATCTGGAGAGATTTAACGCTGTCCTAAGGAGTTTTGGTCCTGAGCACCACTTTTCAGGTACCTATTTATCTGAGCTTCATATTTACCATGTTTAGAAGATTAAATGGGGGCTGCACTAACTCTGGACGTCATCCTCCAGCTTCACCGGCAGAGGCGCAGAGAGAGATTGGCAAACGTGGCCAGAGGAAGGTGGGTCAACAGGCCTCTGCACAGGAGACCTTACCCTCCGGGAGAAATTCTCCGATATCTATTTGTCTGAGGAGCAGTTTTTCCGAAGGCTGCGTTTCAGTAGGAGGTGGTCACTGAGCTGTGCTACCTCCTGCAACCAGAGCTCCAGACTCAGCTCAGGACCAGAACACGTCTGTCGGTGGCAGTGAAGGTGACGCTGGATCTGAATTTCTATGCCAGCAGCTCCTTCCAGGCTTCAACTGGGGACATAGCGAATATCTCCCAGTTCGCTGTCCATTGCTGCATCCGGGAGGTCACAAATACTCTGTACAAAAGGAGAAGGGAGTACATCTCTTTCCCCATGACCCGGGACAGACAGCGCGAATGCCCAAGTGGCTTCGCTAGGATAGTGGGCTTCCTCATGGTTCAGGGCGCCATTAACTGCACGCATGTGGCATTGCGGCCACGATGCTTTCATCCTGCGCCAGACTGGTGTCCCAGACCTCTTCCAACCACCGCGTCAACCTCGTGGCTGGCTCCTTGGGGACAAGGGTTATCCACTCTGCCCCTGGCTGATGACACCTCTCCATAACCCCAACACCCCTGCAGAGCTCGCCTACAATGAGAGCCATAGCACCACCAGGAAGCTCACTGAGCAGACGATCGGTGTCTTGAAACAACGGGCCCGCTGTCTGGACCACTCTGGAGGAGCCCTGCAGTACTCTCCCGAGCGAGTCTCGCTTTTCATTGTTGTGTGCGGCATGCTTCACAACCTTGCAATCATGAGGACCCAGCCATTGCCACCAGGGATTGGTGCACCACCTCAGGAGGAGGGAGAGGAGGAGGAGGATGAAGAGGAGGATCAGCAGCACCAACGTGGGTGGGAGGCGCACAATGTTGCCTCTGCAAGGGCCGTCCGTGAACGCCTGATAAGACACCGCTTCTAACGAATTACAGAGAAGATGGCTTCTGGGATGAAGAAGTACATCATCGCAAGCATCCCGCAGCCCCTATTGCCAGACGAAGCTCCAATGAGTCAAATCAGCAAAGTTGTAAAGTAACAATAAAACATTTTATTTATAAACTCTTATTTATTCAGGACAAACAATTAGTTTATGAATTGTTGTGTTTGTTTCTAACAAAACTCGTTCTCTCAACATCGAGATAAGCGTCAAATCACTGAACAAATATATTAAGATGAACATCAAACTTTCCCACAAACATTCCCCCCATTTATTACATAATTTCTACTTTTCGGCCTTCGAGGGTGATCTCCATCCCCTGCGCACTTCCTCCCTTCCCATCCTACTGCTCCTCCGTAATGTGGCCCCAGTGGCTGCAGCAAGGCTGGCGGAAGGCTGCTGAATGTTGGATCCAGAGACTGGAGATGGCCGTGAAGGACGTCCTCGACCAGCTCTGGGCCTGGAGGGCCCGGCTGCAGACTGCACCAACTCTTCATGGGCGGCAGCAGTCTGGCCTGGCTGTGTTGCAGGCCGTGGCAAGTGCAACGGGGAAGTGGCAGTGGTGGGAGCAGGAATGCTGTCATCCTGAGAGAGGACAGCACCTTCCTGCTCGACCGACACACTGCCACTCCCACGGGGCAGTACCTCAGCATCTGGAACAATCTGCTCGAGCACAGATTGCGGGCCTGCTGCGGTACCGTCAGATCCCCAGTGGACTGTGAGCGACCCAGCGAGGATGGCAGCAGTCAGCGCTTGCGTGACATCAATCTGAGACTGCATGAGAGCAGTCTGAGACTGGATGGCACCAGCCAATGACTCGATTGCAGCACTAAGCTGGTGCATTGCATCGGCCTGTGCTGCAATAGATCCTGCCACCTCGCCCATTACACGCGGCATGGGCTCTGGTTCCCCACGGTATCCCTGCAATTCAACCATCCTCTGCAACGAGGCAAGGATGGGTTCAAGGGTTTGTGGACTCCTCCATGCTTCTAGCCAGTCCATCCATGCTGTCGGGCACCCTTGCCATTGCACCCATGAGCTCAGTGTGCATGCTCAAGGCCTGCGTATTCATGGCTGCGAGTCCTGTGCAGCAGAACTGGTGCACCTACTCACCCTCCGGGGAGCTGGCCCCCGAGCTTCCCTTCCCCCATGGCGTTGCTGCAGCCTGCTGGGTCCAGGAGCTTCACCCCCATCAGACCTTAACCCCCCTGCTCCCCTCCAGGGAACGCGTGGTCCCAGTGTCGTAAGTGTCACCCTCGGGTGATGCATGCGGTGAGGCTCCGGCTTCCTCTTCCTCCTCCTCTGGTGCGTCACTGCCACTGGCAGGCTGATGGATAGGCTGGTCAGCTGGTCGTTCACTATCTGAAAGCAGGAAGGTACAAAAGTGGCTTTAGCGTGAGGGCAGGGGGGCAGGAAGGGAGCAAGGACTGGAGATAGTTAGTTAGATTGAAAGTGTAAAAGGCTGGTGTTGTGAGGGGGAAGTGGTATGAGAGGAGAGAGAAAGTTGATGAACATACCATTGCTGTCCCCAAGGGCTTCGACCTCTCCACCGGCCACGGCGCCTACGACCTGGCTCGCAATCAGCCTGTGCACTCTGTCCTCCAATTCAGTGAGGGGGTGTAGGTCCACCTATCCTCCTCCCGTCCACTGGGTCTCTCATCGATTACATGAAAGTTTGGCCTGCAAGAAAAAGGACAGCGTGTGAGTGAGTGTGCAGCCATGTGTTTGGCAGATGTGCCTACCATAGTTGAATAGCCGTTAATGTCTGCAAGGTGTGGGATGTGCATGTGAGTTTTATGAGACGGCCATAGTTGTTGGATGAGTGTTGGGCATTTGGGTATTTACACTGTCTGGGTACAGAGTGAAGTTGAGATGGTGGGATGCAGAGGTATTGAAAAGCAGGTACTCACCCTGACAACAACAACAATAACAACTTGTATTTATATAGCACCTTTAACATAGTAAAACGTCCCAAGGCACTGCACAGGAGTATTTTAAGACAAAAAACATTTTTTGACACCGAGCTACATAAGGATAAATTAGGGCAGGTGACCAAAAGCTGTGTCAAAGAGGGATGGAGTCAGTGGCTAGGGAACGGAGTTTGTGGCGGGGACTGAAAACAATGGCTTCGGTCTTCCCAATATTTAATTGGAGAAAGTTTTTGCTCATCCAGAACTGTATGTCGGACAAACAGTCTGACAATTTAGAGACCGTGGAGGGGTTGAGAGAAGAGGTAGAGCTAGGTGTCGTCACCGTACATGTGGAAACTGACGCTGTGTTTTCGGATGATGTCGTCAAGGGGCAACATGTAGATCAGAAATAGGAGGGGGCCAAGGATAGATCCTTGGGGGACACCGTGGTAATGACGCGGGAGCAGGAGGAGAAGCTGTTGCAGGTGATTCTCCGGTTACGATTAGATAGATAAGAATGGAACCAGGCGAGTGCAGTCCCACCCAGCTGGACGACGGTGGAGAGGCGTTGGAGAAGGATGGAGTGGTCAACTGTGTCAAAGGCTGCAGACAAGTCAAGAAGGATGAGGAGGGATAGTTTACCTTTGTCACAGTCACAAAGGATGTCATTTGTGACTTTGATGAGAGCCGTTTCGGGACTGTGGCAAGGGCGGAAACCTGATTGAGTGAGGTCGTTAAACTTTTTATGACACTGTGTATGTGTCCTTTGCACCAGGCTCCGCGATGACACATGCTGGGCCAGCTCCCTCCAGACTGTTCTAAACTCGTGGGGCAATGGCCTCCTGCTGCTCTCTGGAAGAGCACTGCCCGTCGCCGTTCAACTGCACCAACCAGAGCCATCAATGCCTGGTCGCTAAAGGGCCAAGCTCTCTCCCTGGGCCTCTGAGTATCCATCACAATTGTTTCAGCAATATCAATGATGTTTGCAGGCCAAGATTCAACGCTGCAATGAGTAGGGTGTGGCTGGGCAGCAAGATAGCCCCTGCCCTTTAAGAACTGGACGGCGCCAGTCTGTCTGAGTTCCATGGTAATGACATCGCCTGAGCTTCAGTAGCGTTCTAAGATGGTGCCTCGCTCCCCGACGTTAGTGCCCTAAGAGAGGTGTGCAGCACTTGATTTAGCGCTCCAATCACCTCCAGGGGCGATGGAGGCGAATTTCGCGGTCGGTGGCGATAATTAGCGCTGGGCGCTAAACTTTGTGCCCAGCCGATATTAGTGCCCCAAAATGGGCAATACCCAATTATTGCCCCTTAATCTCTCTTGCCTTCCACCCTATCACAGACTTTCCCTTTTGTTCTGCCTCCCCCCTTTCCCTGCCTCTGTACTTGCTTAAAACCTGTTACATCTGTAACTTTTTTCAGAGTAATTATTTCCACGATGTTCTGAGTCACTCTGCGCATGCACACCCGATGTTGCGGCGGCTGCAGTCTGTGGTCTCCGCCCTCAACTGCGAAGTGGGGGTAGAATGGCGGTGGCAGGGTAAGGATTGAAAAGCTGCAGATTTTTGGCACTCTTAAGCAGCTTTTATATCCATCTCCGACCGCCAACTCCGTTAGCCCAGTTCTTGGACAGCTGCCGGGTTTTGGTGGATTGGGAGCCAGGAAGACCCATTTTTCCTTTGGTCTTCATGCCTGCCGCTGGTCTAAATCTGGCAACGCTGTGATGGTCAGAGCTCGGAGAGGGGAGAGAGAAGCTCGGAGGGGGGGAGGAGCTCGGAGGGGGGGAGGAGCTCGGAGAGGGGGAGGAGCTCGGGGGGGGGAGGAGCTCGGAGAGGGGGAGGAGCTCGGAGAGGGGGGAGGAGCTCGGAGGGGGGAGGAGCTCGGAGAGGGGGGAGGAACTCGGAGAGGAGCTCAAAGAGGGAGGAGAGGAGTTCGGAGCTCGCATCATTATGTTGAAATCCCTCCATAGCCTCACCCCTTCCGATCTCAACTCGGCAGTGTGAGTGCTCCTAACCCAGGAGGGTGAGCCCTGTCTGTTCACTGAAATTAGTAGTGTTAGCACTATGACAATGACTGGATCAAATTGCACATTGCAGCGAGAGATCTTGATTACTCTCCAACAGGCAGGATCAAATTACACATTCCAGACAAACTGTTGGGTGTGTCTTTTCCTCCAAGGGGACCAATCAGAAATCTGGTGTTGCAAATAGACGCGACCAACTTTTCAGATCTGACAAAAGGTCATCGACCTGAAACATTAATTCTGTTTTTCTCGCTACAGATGCTGCCTGACCTGCTGAATATTTCCAGCATTTCCTGTTTTTATTTCAGATTTACAGCATTCGCAGTATTTTGATTTTGTACCTCTGTGACATCGCCTGTCTCCGCCCGTGCCTCAGCCCATTACCTGCTGAAACCCTCATCCATAAGATCATAAGAAATAGGAGCAGGAGTAGGCCATACAGCCCCTCGAGCCTGCTCCACCATTCAATAAGATCATGGCTGATCATCTAACTCAACTCCATTTTCCCGCCCGATCCCCATATCCCCATAAATCTATCGATCTCAGTCTTGAATGCGCTCAATGACTGAGCATCTGCAGCCCTCTGTGGTAGGGAATTCTAAAGATTCACCACCCTCTGAGTGAAGAAATTTCTCCTTATCTCAGTCCTAAATGGCCGACCCCTTATTCTGAGACTGACCCCTGGTTCTAGACTCTCTAGCCAGGGGAAACATCCTCCCTGCATCTACCCTGTCAAGCCCTTCAAGAATGTTGTATGTTTCAATGAGATCACCTCTCATTCTTCTAAACTCCAGAGAATATAGGCCCATTCTACTCAATCCATCCTCATAGGACAGCCCTCTCATTCCAGGAATCAAACTAGTGAACCTTCGTTACACCCGCTCTAAGGCAAGTATATCCTTCCTTAGATAAGGAGACCAAAACTGTGCACAGTACTCCAGGTGTGGTCTCACCAAAGCCCTGTATACTTGCAGCAAGACGTCCTTACTCTTACACTCCAAGCCCATTGCTATAACAACAACTTCTTGTATTTATATAGCACCTTTAATGTAGTAAAACGTCCCAAGGCGCTGCACAGGAGTATTTTAAGACAAAAAATTTGACACCGATCCACATAAGGATAAATTAGGGCAGGTGGCCAAAAGCTTGGCCAAAGAGGTAGGTTTTAAGGAGCGTCTTAAAGGAGGAGCGAGAGATAGTGAGGTGGACGGGTTTAGGCAGGAAATTCCAGAGCTGAGGGCCAAGGCAACAGAAGACACGGCCACCAAAGGTTGAGCGATTATAATTAGGGATCCTCAAGCGGGCAGAATTAGAGGAGCGCAGATATCTCGGGGGGTTGTGGGGCTGAAGGAGATTACAGAGATAGGGAGGAGCGAGGCCATGGAGGGATTTGAAAACAAGGATGAGAATTTTGAAATTGAGGCGCTGCTTAACCGGGAGCCAATGTAGGTCAGCGAGCACAGGGGTGATGGGTGAACGGGACTTGGTGCGAGTTAGGACACGGGCAGCCGAGTTTTGGATGACCTCAACTTTACGTAGGGTGGAATGTCAGCCAGGAGTGCGTTGGAATAGTCAAGTCTAGAGGTAACAAAGGCATGGATGAGGGTTTCAGCAGCGGATGAGCTGAGGCAAGGGCGGAGACGGGCGATGTTATGGAGGTGGAAGTAGGCGGTCTTTGTTATGTTGCGGATATGTGGTCGGAAGCTCATTTCAGGGTCAAATATGACACCAAGGTTGCGAACAGTGTGGTTCAGCCTCAGACAGATGTTAGGGAGAGGGATGGAGTCAGTGGCTAGGGAACAGAGTTTGTGGCGGGGACCGAAAACAATGGCTTCGGTCATCCCAATATTTAATTGGAGAAAACTTTTGCTCATCCAGAACTGTATGTCGGACAAGCAGTCGGACAATTTAGACACCATGGAGGGGTCGAGAAAAAAAGTAGTGAGGTAGAGCTGGGTGTCATCAGCGTACATGTGGAAACTGACGCTGTGTTTTCGGATGATGTCGCCAAGGGGCAACATGTAGATGAGAAATAGGAGGGGGCCAAGGATAGATCCTTGGGAGACACGAGGTAATGATGCAGGAGCGGGAAGAGAAGCCGTTGCAGGTGATTCTCTGGTTACGATTAGATAGATAAGAATGGAACCAGGCGAGTGCAGTCCCACCCAGCTGGACGACGCTGGAGAGATGTTGGAGAAGGATGGAGTGGTCAACCGTGTCAAAGGCTGCAGACAAGTCAAGAAGGACAAGGAGGGATAGTTTACCTTTGTCACAGTCACAAAGGATGTCATTTGTGACTTTGATGAGAGCCGTTTCGGTACTGTGGCAAGGAGGGAAACCTGATTGGAGGGATTCAAACATGGAATTGTGGGAAAGATGGGCATGGATTTGGGAGGCAACAACACGTTCAAGGACTTTGGAGAGGAAAGGGAGGTTGGAGATGTGGCGGTAGTTTGCAAGGACGGAGGGATCAAGGTTCGGTTTTTTGAGGAGAGGGGGATGACGGCAGATTTGAGGGAGAGGGGGACAGTACCCGAGGAGAGAGAACCGTTAACAATATAGGTCATGATGCGGAGATGCCGGTGTTGGACTGGGGTGGACAAAAATGAGAAGTCGCACAACACCAGGTTATAGTCCAACAGTTTTATTTAAAATTACGATCTTTCGGAGCTGCTGCTCCTTCGTCAGGAGGACCCCCTGTGACCCACCTCATTGTCTTGGCTGTGCTCTGATGTGTCTTTGATGTAGTGCCTTCCTGACGGATTGTATCTCTGCAGACAAGTCGCTCTCTGTGTATATATACTGTGTATTAGATTCCCTCACTGTACCTCTACCTGACGAAGGAGCAGCAGCTCCGAAAGCTCGTAATTTTAAATAAAACTGTTGGACTATAACCTGGTGTTGTGCGACTTCTCATTAACAATATCAGCTAACATGGGAGCCAGAAAAGGAAGTTGTGTGGTCAGCAGTTTGGTGGGAATAGGGTTGAGGGAGCAGGAGGTGGGTCTCATAGACAAGATGGGTGCAGAGAGGTCATGAGGGGAGATCGGAGAGAAACTGGAGAAAGATGTGAGTTCAGGGCTAGGGCAGGGGGGAACCTTAGAGGAAGTTTGGCCCAGTGGGCTAGGGGAAGGAAGGGAAGTGGCAGAGGCAGCTGAATGGATGATCTCAATCTTAGAGACAAAGAGGTCCATGAGCTCCTCACACTTGTTATTGGATATGAGGGTGGAGGAGACAGAGGAGAGGGGTTTAAGAAGAAGGTTAGCAGTAGAGAATAGCAGCTGGGGTTTATCTTTGCATTCCAGAATGATTCTGGAATAGTGAGCAATTTTGGCAGACGAGAGCAGGATCCGATAGTGCTTTATGTGGTCCAGCCAGATCTGGCGGTGAACGGCTAAACCAGTTGTCCACCATATCCCCTCAATCCCGGAACCACGATAGGGTTCCCCTGGTCCTCACCTTTCACTCCACCAGCCTCCACATTCAACGGATCATCCTCCGCCATTTCCGCCACCTCCAGCGTGATCCCACCACCAAACGCATCTTCCCCTCACCTCCCCTTTCAGCATTCCGAAGGGACCGCTCCCTCCACGACACCGTAGTCCATTCCTCTATCACCCCCAACACCCCTTCCCCTTCGCCCGGCACCTTCCCGTGCAAGCGCAGGAGATGCAACACCTGCCCTTTTACCTCTTCCCTTCCCACTGTCCAGGGCCCCAAACACCCCTTCCAGGTGAAACAACGATTTACTTGTACTTCTTGCAATTTGGTATACTGTATTCGCTGCTCACGATGCGGTCTCCTCTACATTGGGGAGACCAAACGCAGATTGGGTGACCGCTTTGCGGAACACCTCCGTTCAGTCCGTAAGGGGGACCCCGAGCTTCCGGTCGCCTGTCACTTTAATTCCCCGCTCCACTCCCACTCAGATCTCACCGTCCTTGGCCTCTTACACTGTTTCAATGAAGCTCAACGTACGCTCGAGGAACAGCACCTCATCTTTCGATTATGCACTTTACAGCCTTCTGGACTTAACATCGAGTTCAATAATTTCAGACTATAACCTCTGCCCCTATCATTTTTTCCATTTATTTATTTTTTCTCTCTCTCACATGGCAGCTGTTGATCATTCTGCCATCGCCATTTACACTTCATCTAGAGCCATCTTTTGTTTCTTAACTTGTCCCATTACCATCTCCTTTTGCCTTGCACCATCATCCCTCTTGTCTCTTAATCTCTCCTGCCTTCCATCCTATCACAGAACCTTCCCTTTTGTTCTTTCCTCCCCTCCCCCCTCTCCCTGCCCCTGCACTTGCTTAAAAACCTGTTCCATCTCCAGCTTTTTCCAGTTCTGACATAGGGTCATCGACCTGAAACGTTAACTCTGTTTCTCTCCACAGATGCTGCCTGAAAGGCTAACATACCGTTTGCCTTCCTAATTGATTGCTGTACCTGTGTTACCTTTCTGTGATTCATGTACAAGGACCCTCAGATCCCTCTCAACACCAACACTTATTAGTCTCCATCTTTTAAAAATATATTCTACTTTTCCATTCTTCCTACCAAAGTGGATAATTTCACACTTCCCACTTTATACTTCTTCTGCCATGTTCTTGCCCAATCACTTAACCTGTCTATATTCCTTTGCAGCCTATTTACGTCCTTACAGCGTACTTTTCCACCGAGCTTTGTATCGTCAACAAACTCGGATATATTACACTCGGTCCCCTCATCTAAGACATTGATTTTTTTTTTTTTATTCGTTCATGGGATGTGGGTGTCACTGGCACGGCCAGCATTTATTGCCCATCCCTAACTGCCCTTGAGAAGGTGGTGGTGAGCTGCCTTCTTGAACCGCTGCAGTCCGTGTGGTGAAGGTGCTCCCACAGTGTTGTTAGGGAGGGAGTTCCAGGATTTTGACCCAGCGACGATGAAGGATCAGCGATATACTTCTAAGTCAGGATGGAGTGTGACTTGGAGGGGAACTTAGAGCTGGTGGTGTTCCCGTGCGCCTGCTGCCCTTGTCCTTCTCGGTGGAAGAGGTCGCGGGTTTGGGAGGTTCTGTCGAAGAAGCCTTGGCGAGTTGCTGCAGTGCATCTTGTAGATGGTACACACTGCAGCCACGGTACGCCAGTGGTGGAGGGAGTGAATGTTTAAGGTGGTGGATGGGGTGCCAATCAAACGGGCTACTTTGTCTTGGATGGTGTCGAACTTCTTGAGTGTTGTTACAGCTGCACTCATCCAGACAAGTTAGATTGTAAATAGCTGAGGCCCAAGCACTGATGCTTGTAGAAAGAGGGATGAGGTCCTGCAGGCAGATTTCAGGGAGCGAGGAAAGAGATTAAAAAGCATGACCTCAAAGGTAGTGATCTCTGGATTACTCCCGGTGCCTCGCTCGAGTGAGTATCGAAATAGGAGGATAGCGCAGATGAATGCGTGGCTGGAGAGATGGTGCAAGAGGGAGGGCTTCAGATTCCTGGGGCATTGGGGCCAGTTCTGGCGGAGGTGGGATCTGTACAGGCCGGACGGGTTGCACCTCAACAGAGCCAGTACCAATATCCTTGCGGGAAGGTTTGCTAGTGCTGTTGGGGAGGGTTTAAACTAAGTTGGCAGTGGGGTGGGCACCAGGATGTAGCATTAGAAAGGAGAAACAAAGGGCACAAAGGATTGGGAGAGACAGATAGCACTAAAGTAAAAGAAATAGTAAGGTTTTAGGTGGGGTCAGTCTAAGAGAGAACGCAGGATGGTCTAAGATAGGTTTACAGTGTATGTATGTGAATGCACAGAGCATTGTAAACAAGGTTGGTGAGCTGCAGTCACAAATAGCCACATGGGAATATGATGTTGTGGCAATAATAGGTCTCAAAAAGAGCAGGATATGCTATTAAATATTCCTGTATATAAGGTGTTCAGGAAAGATAAGGAAGGAAAGAAAGGAGGCGGGGAGGCAGTATTGGTTAAGGAGAATGATACAGTGCTGGAGAGAGAGGATGTCCTGGAGGGGTCAAGGACAGAATCCATATGACTAGAGTTAAGAAATAATAGAGGTGCAATTACACTACTAGGTGTATTCTACAGGCTACAAACTAGTGGGAAAAATATGGAGGAGCAAATTTGCAGAGAAATTACAGAGAGATGCAAGAACTATAGAGTAGTGATAATGGGGGACTTCAACTATCCTAATGTAGACTGGGATAGTAATAGTGTAAAGGGCAGAGAGGGGGAAGAATTTCTGAAGTGTGTTCAGGAGAACTTTCTTGATCAGTATGTTTCCAGCCCAATGAGGAAGGAGGCGTTGCTGGATCTGGTTCTGGGGAATGAGGTAGATCAAGTGGAGCAAGTGTCAGTAGGTGAACATTTAGGGAACAGTGATCATAGTATCATAAGGTTTAGATTAGCTATGGAAAAGGACAGGGAGCAATCTAGAGTAAAAATACTTAATTGGAGGAAGGCCAATTTCAGTGGGATGAGAACAGATCTGGCCCGGGTAAATTGCAATCAAAGATTGACAGGCAAAACTGTAGTGGAACAATGGGCTGCCTTTAAAGAGGAGATGGTTCGGGTACAGTCGAGGTGCATTTCCACTAGGGGGAAAGGTAGGGCAACTAAAGTTAGAGCTCACTGGATGATGAAAGAAATAGAGACTAAGATGAAGCAGTTAATCTTTCCAACTGCTGAGGTGTGATAAAGGGCAGTTGGAAAGATTAACTGTAATCATCTGGCTGTGTTCTCTGACTATATATGCTGTGCCTATATGTATCTCTTCACTTCACCTGACGAAGGAGCAGCGCTCCGAAAGCTTGTGATTTCAAATAAAACTGTTGGACTATAACCTGGTGTTGTGCAACTTCTCACATTCATGAATAGAGGCATAGAGTACAGAAGCATAGAAATTATGATGAACCTGTATAAGACACTGGTTCGGCCTCAACTGGAGTATTGTGTCCAATTCTGGGCACCGCACTTTAGGAAGGATGTGAAGGCCTCAGAGAGGGCGCAGAAAAGATTTATGAGAATGATTCCAGGGATGAGGGACTTCAGTTACGTGAATAGACTGGAGAAGCTGGGGTTGTTCTCCTTAGAGCAGAGAAGATTGAGACGAGATTTGATAGAGGTGTTCAAAATCATGAGGGGTCTAGACAGAGTAGATGGAGAGAAACTGTTCACATTGGCAGAAGGGTCGAGAACCAGAGGACACAGATTTAAAGTGATTGGCAAAAGAACCAAAGGCGACGTGAGAAAAACCTTTTTACGCAGCGAGTGGTTAGGATCTGGAATGCACTGCCTGAAAGGGTGATGGAGGCAGACTCAACCATGGCTTTTAAAAGGGAGTTGGATAGGTACCTGAAGGAAAAAAAATTGCAGGGCTACAGGGAAAGGGCAGGGTAGTGGGACTAGCTGAAGTGCTCTTGCAGAGAGCCAGCACAGGCCGAATGGCCTTGTTCTGTGCTGTAACCATTCTATGATTCTATGAATCCCTCCACTAGTTACTTCCTAGTGGGCAACACGGTGGCATAGTGGTTAGCAGTGGGCAACACGGTGGCATAGTGGTTAGCACTGGTGCCTCACAGCGCCAGAGACCCGGGTTCAAATCTGACCTCGGGTGACTGTCTGTGTGGAGTTTGCACATTCTCCCCGTGTCTGCGTGGGTTTCCTCCGGGTGCTCCGGTTTCCTCCCACTGTCCAAAAATGTGCGGGTTAGGTTGATTTGGCTATGATAAATTGACCCTTAGTGTTAGGGGGGGATTAAATATGTGGGGTTATGGGGATAGGATGGGATATGTTAGGGGGAATTAAATACGTGGGGTTACGGGGGTCGGGTGGGATATGTGTACTGTGGGGATTAAAGCAGGGACAGGGTACTGGATTTGAATGATCAGCCATGATCGTATTGAATGGTGGTGCAGGCTCGACGGGCCGAATGGCCTACTCCTGCTCCTAGATTCTATGATTCTATGATTCTATGATTCTTCCTGACATCCTGACAATGGCCCGTTTATTCCTACTCTCTGTTTTCTGTCTGTTAACCAATACTCAATCCTCAATCCATGCTAATATATTACCCACAATACCATGAGCCCTAATCTTCTGTAAAAACCTATTGTTTGACACCTTATCAAATGCCTTCCGAAAATCCAAATATACCACATCCACTGGTTCCCCCTTCTCTATCCTGCTAGTGGCGCTCTCTAAAAACTCGAATAGATTTGTCAAACACGACTTCCCTTTCGTAAAACCGTGTTGACTCTAATCATTTTGTGAAGGCTCTGGAATCGACTATTCCGATGCTCTCCTGACCGGACTCCCACCTTCCACCCCCCGTAAACTTGAGCTCCTCCAAAACTCTGCTGCCCGTATAATAACGCTCACCAAGTCCCCTTCGCCCATCACCCCTGTGCTCGCTGACCTACATTGGCTCCCGGTCCACAAACACCTCGATTTTAAAATTCTCATCCTTGTTTTCAAATCCCTTCATAGACTTGCCCCTCCCCATCTCTGTAACCTCCTCCAGCCCTACAACCATCCGCGATCCCTGCCCTCCTCCAATTCTGGCCTCTTGAGCATCCCCAATTTTAATTGCTCCACCATTGGTGGCCATGCCTCCAGCTGCCTGGGCCCGAACCTCTGGAATTCCCTCCCTAAAACCTGCCACTTCTCTCCTCCGTTAAATCGCTGCTTAAAACCGACCTCTTTGACCAAGCTTTTGGTCATCTGTCCTAATATCTCCTTATGTGGCTCGGTCTCAAATTCTGTCTGATAATCGCTCCTGTGAAGCGCCTTGGGACGTTTTACTACGTTAAAGGCGCTATATAAATGCAAGTTGTTGTTGAACAAACTCAGTGTCGTGCAGGAGCTGTATGTCTGTAATCTCGAGCTATTCTTTACAGTTGAAGTGTTTAAAGAGTGATCGTAATGATGAATTAACTGAGTGATTTTATTTCATTTCTTAGCTCCTGTTCGAAAAGGTACCAGACAACCTGGCTTGATCATTGGTGTTGTCATTGGGCTATTGTGTCTGTTTCCATTAGTCCTGATCTTTGCCATTATTTTAGTGAGGTTAGTAAATATAAATGTCACAGTGACTCACTCGTGACAATGGGCCAGAAATTCGGTTTTCCGGCTTCCTGCGGGTGCAAGAAACGCGTGCGTACTTACCTACCGCGCCTGCCGTTGTGTTTTGGGCCCATGAGAACTTCGGATCCTGGGCCTCCTCCAGCTGCCGGCGCGCAGTGCCTGCGTGTCCCAGGGGCGCAGTTAGTTCGAAGCGTCCCCTGGGATCACGTGGGCCATGGAAAGCCAATCCTAGCAGGCCATTTTCATTCACAGATTGACCTGTCAAATCTATGAATTGAAATCGGCCCCAAAACAACACCTAAACTTCAAATAAATTTTTAAAAAAACATCACATTTTTAAAATAACTATAAGTTAAATAAATTAACTACTTTAAACAAAAATTTTTATTTTTGAAAAAATTTAAATACTTTTTAACGGTGTTAAAAATAAACTTACCTTTCTTTAAAGTATCTAAAAAAGATAAACCTGTTGAAAAAATTTTTAAATTGTAATTAATTAACCACTTACCTTGTTAAAAACGGGTCTTGCACCTCCTTTTTAAAGTGCAGCTTCTCCATACTTACCTTCCCGGAGAATGTGCACAGCCTCTACCACGCACTCGGTTCACCTCTGAACCGCTCCCTTCACCAGACTGGAAGTTTCGGTTTCCCGCGCATGCGCAGTGCATGCAGGAAACCGGCACTTCAAGTGGCCTTACGGGTGAGTACACAGCGCGTACTCACCCGACAAGAGCCGAATTTCTGAATCTGATGAAATAAGGAGAGTGCTACAGGGCTGATTCTGTGATCTGATCCGGGGGCGTATCACCCCAACACAGCCCACTATTTCACACACTGCTCACTGGCTCCTCACTGGCATTGCAGAACCTGCCCTTAGCCACTTAACTTTACTCCACATGCCTTTACCTTTCTTTTAACAAGACTCCAGCGATTAGTTCGTTGCTGGGCCAACCCTAGGAAAAGTCAGTGAGGTTCACTAAGCTCCGAGGAGTCTTCCTGACCAGGCTTGTTCAGTAAAAACAACTGGGTGTTGGTGAAAACAGCTCAACTTCTTCACAACCCTGAGGGAGTGTGTCCTGGGGAGGGGGAGGAGGAGGGAGTGTGTCCCGGG